>CM052129.1:12149086-12560462 GCA_028454255.1 Halictus ligatus
ATATGTTCCCTTGTTAGTTAACTTGGTAGACGGTAATGATACGAATTTAGGCAATACATATATATGTACTTGTAGACCCAGCTTCAGATAACAAGCCTTGTCTTGAGATTACATCATATGCCAGATGAATGTTGCAAAACGATTTAAAAATATCGATTTTTATACTTTTTGGTTACAAATAACGGTTATTATTGTCCAAAAAATTGGATCCTCCTAGATAACTGTTATCGATGAAAAAAAACTGTTTCGATTGCTCAAAGGAATTATCAATGAGAGAAGTTCATTTCGATCACTCATAACAGTTATAGTTGATCGGATTTCTTTTCACTTGTTCATAATAATTATCGAGGAGAACATTCAGTTCAGTTGCTTATTTAATTAGTATGTTGTCTACACTTTTTCAGACGGAGTAAGCCTGTGAAATTCATTGAGTAGGTTTCGTACAACCAGACAAATCAACAGACCATAAAAACAACGAAAAATCTGGAAAAAAATTTTTCAAAATGTTTTCAACTGGGAAAAATCAGAAATATACCCCGTATTTATCAAAATTAGCCTGCATAATTCACGCTGTTTCAAATTGTTGCAAATTTCCTTCATCAATAACTGTTATGAGCGATCGAAATAAAATCTCATTGGTAACTGTTATGAGCGATCGAAATAAATTTTTCTCAACCATAACATTTACCAATAAGAATCCTTACTTATAATCCTTATTTGTCACCTATATGATTTTAGTCAATGCAATACTTGTTATTCCACGACTTTTTTTCTTTTTGGTTGTAACAGTTATGATCCCTGAATATTATAATAAAAAAATTGTATAGTTTTATACTATAACAATAAAAATTCTCTTAATTTCGATTAATCCGTGCTATGTACATATTAGAAACACTATTTTTGCACGAAAAGCTTTATTCCTAACCAATAATAAACCTACCAAGCATTAAATGTATCTGGTAAATATGATAGATGTTTGGCCTTTTATTCTATTATTTTCCATAATTCCGTTTTTTATGTATTTTTGATCGTGGTAGGTTTAGTGTTAAAAGTATTTTCGAAAGTATTTATAACGATCGTTAACCCGTCGACAACGTGCAGAAATAGACCTTCTCTCAGTTATATTCAAGGTAAATTATAATTACACCATGTGTCTGATTTCTTTTGGCGTCTGCAACGCAAATTATTTCTTGTTAAACCGAGAAATTAAAGTGATGATATAAAAACAAAAAACAAAGATGAAGAGAGGGAGAGATGAAGAGAGGGAGAGTGGGAAAGAGGGAGAGAGGGAGGGAGGGAGAGAAGGAGAGAGGAAGAGAGAGGGAGAGTGAGAGTGAGAGAGAGAGAGAGAGAGAGAGAGAGAGAGAGAGAGAGAGAGAGAGAGATATAACTTGTGTTGCAACGTTAGGGCAAAACGTGTTGCTGAACACTAACCGCGTGTTGATCGCTAAAAATACGATTTCTTACCACACTTATTACTTCCCAATTACTCCAGTTTATTTGCGATTTCTTATAAACTCAGATGAGCTCGATTCATAACAATAACATTAACCCTTTGCACTCGAAGCCATTTTATCTCTAAAACTAAACATTTCTTCCGATCTAGAATATTTCCCTTCTATATATATATTTTCATGCTGTACATACGAAAATGGTGCAATTTATTCGTACAGTACTGAAATGTTTAGTAATTTATTAAATACAAACAAATTTAATAATGTCAAAAATATTTTAAATACAGTCTCCTTACAGTCGTCATTCGAGTGCTAAGGGTTAAACAAACACAATATTCTCGAACTAAAACTTATTCATTAAAGCAAGCATCATTGTAATCGTCATATTTTGTTAAGAAATTACGAGATTTTCAATTATACTACGGTAATTATGTAATTTTTTTAGTCGTTTATCTTCCTCATTTATTATTTTTGAGCTTTTGCTATCATTGCCTAACAGTACGTTCATTTACTACCACCATCTTGACTAAACATCGCACAATGTTGTCGGTATGAGGCGGGTTCCCTTGCTCGCTGAAAGCTTGCTGAACGGGAATGTTGTAAACTATTTGGAATATGAAACAATAGTTGAAACGAAAGTCGTATGGTTTAAAGAGTAGCATACAGTACAACGATTAATTTTCTTTCTATTTTGCTTTTTTATGGAGACATAAAGGTAACCTTGGAATAAAACATTATAGGGGTACATGGTGTAAAAAACTAATAGTTACTAAGTATTCTCAAACGATTTTGAACACGAGTGATATGCTCATACTGTTCTCCGTTACATTGAATGATACATGTTGAAGTGTTTCTAGAATGATAGCAACCGAGTTGCAGCAATAATTGGAATCTGAATGTTCAACAACCGTCACAGAAAGTAAGATACACACCTCGAGCGATACAATGTAAACGATCAGAACAGTTTTATTGTTCGTTGCTCAGATTTTACATTCATGAAAAATGTTTGCCATTTATTAAAGATATCTGAATTATCTATATCGACTTTTTACTCCATATATCTTTTTACTCCAGTTTCTTCGGGGACATCTCAGAAGGGAAATTAATTGTGAGATACGAACGACGTCCCAAGATATGAAAAATCGTATTATTGTTACGATTAGAGCATGTAACGCTATAACTTAAAAAACACACTTCGCTTGCACTTATCGATCGATTATGCAAATGTATTCATTCGACTGGATTTATTCGATCGTGAGATTAAAATCGATTCTACGTAATAAAAAGATAAACCTGATTTTTATATCTCGATACAAGAGCAAAGCTAATTATCACGTTGTATCCTACTCTTGAGACCATACGACTTTTCGATTCAACTATTCCTTCGTAGATCAAACAGTTTACAACTAATCTAGGCGACACAATTAGCTGACCCGCTCTGTATATTCTCATTGTACAATATTATACCGTATATAATATGTCAAATTTTATAGAATTACATGCAATTATATGCTACAGTAGCGTTATTCAGGACGCAGACGACCTCGACCTGCTTCTTCTTTCGTCTTGTTGCTCGCAAGTGGCTCACGATTATCTTCAGTATTCAATACACCCGAGCTCCGAGGTGGATAAATGTTCTTTTCCTCTTTTCTCCCTCCGATTCTTTCGCGCGTGCACTCGCGCCAATTCGCTTGCTTTCCATATTTACAGCGGGCAACTTATTTACAAAATATGTACATATATAGAGGCCAAGTGACCCAATTACTGTGCCCATACTAAATGTACTTATTTTTAAAGTATAATGAATATTGAAGTGGAGTTACATAATATATATATAATTTAACTGATTTTAATGAAAAAAACTTAATATGCATTTTTAAATATACATTAGGCTTTAAAAATAAGCATAAAGAATACAGGCACAGTAATTGGAACCCCCGCAGTAATTGGGTCCCTTACCCTATATGCTTTATCTTTGATGATTAATGTCCGATTTGTTGATCGACTCTATTAATGTTTGCGATAACGAGCGTGTTCCCAAAAGGACTTTGACTTCTTACTTACTAAGATATAGCTGTCCAATTAAGAATAATATTATTAGAACATTGTCCTTACAATTTCTGCGTACCTGCAACCTGACATGCGCCAGGAATAACAGGAATATGATATTTAAACGTAAACTCATAATTGATTTGATCCTATACACTTATGCTATTTATATCTAAACGGAGTGTGTTTTATCTACGTACAATTATTTTTCAAGAATGATTAATACAACTCTCGTACGCTGACACATCGAGATATTAGGATTTTATAAAACTAATCTTCATTCTTAACATTCTTGTCATTCTTCCTGACAGTGTACTGGTTGACGAACACTTATGTCAACATTTCTGATTTATTGTGTACTTATTCATTGTCGATATCGACTCCTTGTACGCTTACGCTCCCTTTCTTCGCTTTTCGCTGTCGAGGTTATCAACGAATCGAGTAAGATTGAAAAGTAAATCTATAAAAACATTAATTGTTTAGCCATATTTGAATCTGGCGAGATTCCAGACTTTCCACTCATCCGTAACATACTTCCACGCACATTTTTTTTATATTTCGTAAAACTTGTTCTAAACGCAACAAATATTTCAAAACAGTGAAATCAGTCAGTGAATAGCTGGACATCTTTTAAAATGAAGCTTTTCAATGTATTGCAAAAGGACCGATACATTATTGTATTGCGGTTCTAAAAATAAGCTTTTCACCGATGCAAATTCCTCGATTAAAATTATTCGAGTTTTGGTAATCTCATTTTTTACGTTACTATAATACTTTATTGAACCAGAATACTTCGTTCCCCACCCTCTTTCAACTTACAAATGATAAAGTGACTGTTCCACATATTCCAACGCCCGGAATATAAAGCAAATACCTAAACTTATTAGTTTCCTATTTAAAACATTTCTTTCCGTCAGATTATAGTTCTAATTTGAACATGTATTTTTAAGGATTGAAATTCGGAAGTAATTTCATTCAAAATTATTCGCTTCAGCTTTTTTTATCTTTGATGAACATACTTCTACAGAAGAGCTGCCGTTTTCAAATCCGAACACAAAATCAATTATTAACTTTCTTGTTAGCTTGCCGATACTTTCATTGAATTTTTAAGATTTTTCAAATTTAAAACAAAAAAAGCAATAGCGTGATATTTACACATGACGTAAGTGGCAGCAAGAATACAAGATAAACGATAATCTCAAAGGAATGAAAATAACATCGAATATTAATACCGATCGAAACATGATGTCATAATTAACTAACTGGACACCGCCTGTGAAAACTTGAACGGTATATCACAGTAACGTTTTTGCGATGTTCTCTAACAACAACTGCGTAACAACGACAAAACATTTAAAACAATCGATCATTCGACAAACTCAATACTAAGTACAACTAGGGTAAGGGACCCAATTGCTGTGCATATAATAATTATACTTATTTTTAAAGCATAATAAATATTAAAAAAGAGATATATAACATATATATTAACTGATTTTAATGAAAAAATTTAATATCTCTTTTTTAATATTAAAAACAAACATAATTCATATAGGCACAGTAATTGGTACTCCCATAGTAATTGGGTCCCTCACCCTATTGCATGTCGTTTATTCTTTTTCGTCATAAGACTAAATACTTTTGTATTTAAGATACTAACTAAGCAAGAAAAAGTTCGATCGTGTTTATGCATTTAACCGGCATGGTCCAAGTATAATAGTTGTCCCGGGTTAACCGTTTTCAGAGGGATGGATAGTCTATATTAGAATGTCTACTTACGTTCCGGGCTGCAGCACAACTGATAAGCATTCCCGATTATGGGAAACGCTGGAGGGTAAGGCACTTTCCTCAGAGCATAAAGAAACTTCCCCCGTCTCACAGCCATCAGTAGAATGATTGTCAGCAAAAACATTGACAGAGTCAACGTGACCCAAGATGCACCCATGGCGAAACTCGCTGGAGCCATTCCGAATTAGTCTTGCAAATTATTTATTTAATTACGGTCGCGCGTTCTGTCCTTCTGATGACTGTTCAATCTACTCGACAATAGAAGTTCGACCCGGTGTTTTTTCTTTTTGGAGAACCACTAGGATCGGCGGGAGAGGGACGAATTACATCCCCCAAGGTTCGCTCCGATGTACCGACTAGGAATTTTTGCGACGATCGCGAAACAGTCGAAACAGCCGAACAAGTGGAGGAAGAGGTTGCCCCGTCGTGTGCAAACGTATTATCGAATGACTCCCTCGGTTATGCGTGCCCGTACCAAACAGTCTCCCTTATATACTACTGAATACTCTGTGTACTACATCAACGAGCAGTGGTTAACTCTTCCACCAATAGAAACAAACACGTGGGACGTGTATACAGGAACATGCAGAGGTGTTGAACACTCGTTCGTACCAAGGTATTGACCGTTTATCTGCAAAACAACAAAATTTACATTTCCACGGAGAAGCACGTATGCACTGTGAACGTGCATTCCTGCATGTATCAGAACTATATCCAGCTCTTATGGTACACACATCGAATCGATGTTCTAAGTCTTGTGAAAGCAAAATAAACGTTGTCCAAGCCGATTGCAGGAAACTCAAGTTAAGCGGAAATGTATTTTTTATCTTTTAGGCAACAATATTCGAAAATTCTTCTAATGTTTTTAATTTTTTGTAATCCGCGGTCCACTTATCAGGAAGGTGAAATATTGAAAATTATTACATGAATAGACAGCGGATCTTTATGCAAAATAAAAATGTTCTACCTGAATTACAACAAACTGGAGCGAAATAATTTTTAATATGTTCAGTAGGTTGAAAATAATATAACAGTATTTTGAAATTCTTCTAACTTTTTTACTGTTTTAAAATACGCCCTTCCTATTTACTCATTTTTGTAATAAATGCATAAAATCCGCTGGCGATGTATTAAGTATACCCGTACTTATACCAAAAAACATTCATGATAGTATCAACAATTTACGTGAATTATACAGGCAGCGGATCTTTATGCAAAATAAAAGTGGTTCTCGGCGATTGTAAGAAACAGGGCTTCAATTAACATGTATTTCTTCTTTTAGTAACTTCAACAAATCGCAAAGAATTTAATTCTTAATTTCTTCTAATGTCTGCGCAGTTTAGCATTTATATCCTAATAATAAGGAGTTTAGGATTATTTTATTTTGAGATAGGTTTACCTAGGAACATCCGATTTAAACCCCATGGATAGAAAACTCCTATCTTTATTAGATAGACTTCATATCCGAACTTTCGATATTGTTAGTTATAGAGAACAATAGCTGATAGAAAAAATAACAGAATGTTGTAATTAATAGTTTTTGAGACCCTCTTAAGACAAGCAATCCAAAGAATTAACGTTTAGTTCATATAACATGTACACAATTTATCAATGTAAGTTTATTGTTCGAATATTTTTGTATCGTAGTAACTTTCGTTAACTCGTCGTTTTAACGATTCAATCCGTGTATTTGTTTACCTTTCGACGATGCGAAATAGTTCAATAAACCTTGTATGTACAAAAATAATTGATCAACTAAACTTTCCGTGGTTCGTAAATTATCATGTTTATGGAAATTCTCCTCGGTGAAAAAGCATTGCTGACATTGTGTCGTCCTTTTCCTTTACCACCAGTGATGTAACGTTCATATTTTATTCTGGAAGTAAGTCTGCATGCAGTGAACGTTGCACTTTTCGATTCAAAGATTATATCACCCATCTTATATGGTGTTACGAATGTTTACTTTCACGGAGAGAGAAAGTTTCTATTTCCCGTTTTGAAGGTAACGCTTCGAGTGTATTTTTTCTAAAAATTTGTCATTTCAATTCTGTGACTAAACGCGAAATATCCATTGTCGAGATCGGTTGCTTCGTCGTTAGTTAGATACGATCGTCTCGCCGCGATCGTCCGCATTAGCGTAATTGCGCAGCCTATTATTATTGGACGGTATCTACCTACCGATTAAGAGACAAAACTAACTAAACGGTGTCGTGAAACTTCGAGAAATCGGTTTTTTGGCATTCGTCGACATGTGGGCAGCGAGCTTCCATCTTAACCACATGGTTCAACTGTTTTCATGTTGCTTCAACGATTCCCTTCAGTTTTTGTTGCGAAGCGAATCCTTCGCGATCACAGCGTCCTATTCATTGGAAACAAGGAGTTCGATGATTAACCACGTCAAAACAATTACGTCAGGGTATGAATACTGCTATGAGTCGCGCCGTTTGAAGAAGTAAGAGGGAGAAATGACACGTGTCGGAACGATGGAGGCAATTTACACAATTAAATGTAAAGAAAAGCGCGAGAAAGAATGAGAAAATATTATTTGCGATATACATGCGAAGAAAAATTTAAAGGTTAAACTGTCACTGTAGAAGACTGTAACGGAAAACGAGTGCTATAAGTATAAATATTTAATGAATACTATTTGATGAAAATGTAACTTAAGTAAAACCGTTCGATATTCGTTAAAGGATTTTTATTCATAATTTTTATTTATGAAAATTAGATTTATTATATTACTTAATTTTTATTATTTTTATTTCGTTCATAATATTGTCACATCTCACTCTTCTGACTCTTTTCTATACAAATTCTATAGACGTGAGAATTACTTAATCGATGATAAACGACTAAAATATGTTCTTAAATACTGATCATATTACCCACAACAAACATGTATCTTCCAACGTTATGAAAGTTATGTCCACAGTTTTTGTACGCAAACTTATTTGTACTTCAACCACAGGATTTCAAGATCCAAAATAAATGCAAGGAGCTGATATACTAGCATTCATCTTCAAAGCTCGCATTTGTTAGCCTAGCAACTCATTACGAATACATTTTGTACCGGTTTTAAATATTTATTATCCTGTAAAAATAAATATAGTTAATATACGCACCGTAATTAGCACCTCCACAGTAATTAGGTCCCTTACCCTATATGTGCATATTTGGTATGGACACGCATTTTCTGCAAGACGATCGGCATTTCCTTCCAAAGATTTGAAGGAAAATGATGTTAACTACAACTGGGTCGCTGTAAAACAATTAATGTCAGTAAAACAGGAAACATTTAATACGTTTAACACCTAAACGCGCCATGCTCTTCCTGCAGACATTCATGAGTGACGGAGCCAGACGCGGCGCGTTAAGACGCACGCCTCTCTTATTTTCTGCTGCTTCAGAATCCAAATTCTGTAAATGAATGAATTGCGATGGCAGTGTGCTTTGCTACAGATATGTACATGCTGCACTTTCGAGGATATTAACTCACTCCTTTATTAGAAACTACATATGTAGATAGGTTGTTTCATCTGCGCTCCATTGTCGCAAATGTAAATGTACTGCGACGGTATTGCATTACCGACGTTCTACACAGATAAGGAATAGAAGAGTGCTTGCTGGTTCGTCGAACTTTGCCAAGTGAACGATAAGGTAACGACAAAGAAGATTGCGATCAAGTTTATTAACATTAAGGGAAAAACGGTGAACTCCTAGGTAAAAGTTATATCATTAAAGTCAAGATCAAAGTATAGTAGAATTTCTGTACTGCACTTTCTCTACATAATTCGAAAGTAAATAAGTCAAATGTGCCAATATTTTGTTTGCCTCTTTCCCTTTCATTGTATTAATCGCGAGCCTGAATCGAAGTATATCTAGGTCAGTCGTATTTTTTACCAAATTAAAGAAAGGAATAAATTAGCATAAATAATATAAAAATAAATAATATAATAATAAATAATATGTGTGTGTGTGTTAATACGCATGACCATTTCGATGAAAGCAACGACCAGCAAGTGCTAATTTATTCCTCTCTTTAATTTGATAAAAATACAGCTGACCTAGATATACTTCGATTCAGGCCCGCGAAAAAGAAAGAACAGCGCGAACGATGTTCATGCATTCGTCAGCGTCGAGACTGTCGAGAGACAAGCAGTGTAGTCGCGGATTCGATTGCACGTGTGTGCGTAGATTTCTCCGTGCATGTAGACTGTACGTAGAGTCGTCGCGTGTGCCTCTCCCGGACAAGAGACAAACGTGTTCCACGTGTCTGACCTCAACTCCTCGATCTTCCACGAGTTGGCAAACATGTGACCTTCTATTACATAATCCATCCTGTTTCCACGTGTAACGCGATCTACTTGAGCCGAGGAAGAAAACTTCGATTCACTACACCCGAAAACGCTCCTCTCGGGAACGTATATTTTCGCAAATTGCCGCAAAACAATCACTACAAAACGTTTACGTACAATTACTGTGAGCTTAAAAGTGGAAAAGTTGCCATTTTTCACTATTTTCAACTTAAAATCGCATTTTTAATCGTTTAGAACTCGTAAACGAATTAATCAATATCAATGAAATTTTCAGCATGGATATAATTTATTCAAGCGAATCAAACACAACTTTGAAATTTTCAATATAGGCTCAGATAAAAAAGCTAAAAAAAACCAACTTTTACTATTTCTTTTGCGATTCCGACCAATTCAAACATTTTTCAAAAATTTTTTACACCTCGTCTAATAAACTAATGCTTCTAACTTCTCAATAACATTCAAGTAATTTGATCTAATTTTCAAAAAGTTATGTTGCTTCAAATAGTGTAGACTCAGTTTTGCTCGTTACTGTATATGTACCTGTATAAAGTTTCATCAAAATCTACTGATGCGTAAAAAAACAAATAGGCATTGAAAGATGTAAGAATCTTTGAATTTTGAGCTTCCACTTTTATTAAATCGTAGTTTTTCACAATTTTTGCCATTTTTATTTATTCAGGGTTCATAGCATCCTTAATCGATTTTGATGAAACTCGAGTTGTTTAGTCCAATTTTAAAAAAGTTATTTGATTTAAAAGGGGTCCATTTATTTTCACCCCGGTCTGTATGTATTTGGTAAATTTTATTTGAAGTGCTCTGAAGTGTTTCCAAAATGATACTTACGTTGTTGGTACGAGGACTTAAGGGAATATGCTCATCTAAAATTGTCTAGAAATTATCAATGGGATTGGGATCTGGAGATTGTGATGGTACACGAGTTTTTAAATTCCTTTTTTCTCAAAAAAATTGTATGCCACCTTTGAAATTCGCTTGGGGTCGATATCTGCCGAAAGATAAGCGACCCGAATTAATTCTATTAATATTTTTATTCATCTGTCTAATTAAGGATGAGGATGATAGTTAAAGTCGTTGTATTCACAGAAATGAAGACAAATATCAGCAAATGTGTACTATTCTATATAGTTGTTAATATTATTACTAGACTGCCGATCTTCGAGCAAAATAAACATCTTCTGTGTCAATATATCAATAACTAGAAGTGCGAAGAACATAATAAGAGAAGAAATGCATTTTTATGTTATTCGCACTTCTAGTTATTAATATATTAATTAATAATTTTTATATGTTCAAAATAATGTAATGATAATGATGTATGATTTCCTGATATTTTTATTTTTGGATTTCACCTACTCATTTTTGTCTTCACACTGGTATTGGTACAGTATGTATTCTTGTTTCTTGCCGCTGTGCATCGTTGAAACTTCTGTAGCTAAAGTATTATGGCACGAATGATAAAGAGTATTATGACTGAGTGAAAGTTGGTACGACTGAGAAAAAAATGTAATCAGAGAGAAAATGAGAGCACATACGAGTAGATAGGAGTAGACCAATCACCCAATGTATTTTTCTGTCTCACGTCCGTGGGGCTCTAGAGCCCCCTTATCATTTCTATGTCAGATCCTACCGTATCGGTTGAAACTAATAGTGCGGAAGTAATATCACAGACGAGATGAAGGCGTACGCCAGTCATTTTATGCTGTTTCGTGGCGCACGATATGAAATACCGACTCTACCCAAATAGAATAACCAACTGTTGAGCCAGATCATAGCACACACAACATAACTCATGAATCGGGAATATTAACACAGACGAGGTATAGGATAGACCTATCATCCAATGTATTTTTGTGGCCCACTTTTTTGGGGTCACGTAACCCCATTACCATTTTCATGTAACATTCTGTATTACCAACGGCAACTAAAATCTGCTGACAGATTTAAATATTTAAATAGCAGTATCACCACAGACGAGGTACAGGAGTAGACCAATCACTCAATGTATTTTTTTTGTTTCACGTCCACGGGGCTCTAGAGACCCCTAACCATTTTTGTGTCACATCCTACCGTATCGGTCGGAACTAATATTGTGGAACCAATATCACAGACGAGGTGTAGGAGTACGCCAGCCACCGTATTATACTGTTTCGTGTCTTACGATATGAAACACCGAGTAATCAGAAATCTTAATGACAATCGAGTATCTTGTATACTCCGAATAATCATGCATGAAAGTTACTTTGACATGCTTTAAGACATGTCTCTGTATCTCGAGTACTATTAGCCATTTTTACTAAAAAGATTAGGTGATAAGATAGCCAAGAGGGTATTCGACAGCATCATTGGTAAGAGGAATTCTTATAATCGTTAAACAAGCAGAGACAATAAATTTATCACTGTACATTTATTCATGGTTCAAAAATTATTCTGTACCTTGAGTTCTATCACCTATCTATACTAAAAAAATTAGGTGACAAGATGGTCAAGGGAGTGCTTGTCGACATCATTGGCGAAAGCAATTGTTATAAACATTGACCAGATAGAAATAATCAATTTACCAGTGAATTGTGTTCGATAAATTAATGCGTGCGAATAATCATGGCTTAAAAGTTACTCTCTATCTCGAGTTCTGTAATTTATTTTTACTAAATAAATAGATGGCAAGATAGTTAAGGGAGTGCTTGTTGATACCATTACCAAAAGAAATTGTTATAAACATTAAACAGCCGGAAGTAACAAATTTATCAACAACTACTATCACGGCGATCGAGATCTACCGAAATTAATTGGGGTGGGAGAGTTGCGCACCGCGCACCGCGCAACTGAACTCAACGGCCGCACTCAGTCAGTCATTCGAGGTGCGCACTCAGAAGGGAGCGGAAGTGCTGCGAGATCAGAAGGCTGAAGGACCTTGGTACTGCCCTGGACCACCCTGACCACCCCGGCCCATACTTGTCTACCTTCCAGTTGACCAGGGATCCTCCAGAGCTGCACTGGACATCACTGACCGACCTTGGTCCACCTTTAGCTAGCTTAAGGTGGATCAAGGGTCATTTAAAACTTCCTTGCTCCACCTTAAGCTAGCTCGGGGTGAGCTTCTTGGAAACGACGAGGTTCTTAGAAGCTTTCCCCGCTTACCTTGGTCAACTTTCAGCAGCTCTTTGTAAGTAACAATTCAAGTATACACTTTCTGTTTTGGAATTTGTGTTCATTCAACGAACTTTTTAAAAGTTTCTCTCCTTGAAATTATTTTATATTATATTTTTGACATAAAATTGGTATTCCTCCGATCGGAGGTCCCCCAGGGGCTCACTCACGGATGGGGCCGTGGGTGAGTACGGGTATTGGCGAACCCGGGGCGCCCCGAGCCGGTAGGTCGTTGCGTCCCAATTTCGTTTAATTTATTTTTGATTGGAATTGTTCATCTTTTCAATCGAAAATTACTTCTCAAATTTCAAAAGTTCTTATTCCAAAATTTATATATCTGATTTAAAAATGGTATTCCTCCGAATGGAGGTCCCTCAGGGGTTCACTACTGGGGGTGAGTACGGGTATTGGCGAACTCGAGGCGACCCGAACCGCCATTTCAGTAGTTTGAAGTTCTGACTTCAACTACTCTCGTTGAATAAGGCCGCACTCGTGTGCGGGGTTAGCTTGGCTCTCGTGAGCTGGAGTCACAACCTTACTCCAGCTCGTGAGCTGGTTAGATTCGCACTCTTGTGAGTGCTAGGTAGGCCGTACTCGTGTACGGGGTTTAGAGTTGTATCTCGCCGTTTTCGACTTCTTCTCATTGTCTTCTTTCATTTTGTATATCGTGTTTAATTATTGTTAGTCTGTTTCAGCTGAAATCCAACAGCTGAGCATCTGGTCGTCGAACGAAAACATTGTATCAAACAACGCATCGACGAAGACATCGATGTAATTGTAAGCTAGAATTAATTTAGCAGAAGGCTGTGTCGGACCTTGCTTGCAAGTTTTTCACCGGTCCAGTTGCGATATTCGGCGTGGATGCACAGAGAATTGATGGTCAGGGAGCAGTACTCGCCAGGTAGAACCCTTCCTTCGTAAAATGTCTGCCTAAGTCATGTCAACGCTGGTGTGGCTCGAGCCGGGAGCAGGGGATCCTTCGTCCATAAGTCTCATCGTCGCCCGGTTGCGCCAGCGTTGCTCGTGGCGGGTAGTTGGGGAAGGTAGTTCTACCGTATGGTGGAGGCGTCTTTGGCCATCGTTCTCTGTGCGGAAGCGTCGGGTACCGTACTGGTCGGCAGATAGCTTGCAAGCATTGTACGCGTCGCGTGACCCTTGAACCAGAGCCTTCTGCTTTGGTTCGGTTTTGTTTCTGTCTTTGAAAGAATCAGAGCCTTCTGCCTGATTCGCTCTTGATCCCCGTGGATCGGAGACTTCTTCTCCGATTCACTTCTTTGGCCCGCAATAATTACTCGACATACGCTAAATGGTAAAGTGACCTTTTCCGTCTGTGGAAAAGTGATCTTTCCCATTTAGCGATCTGCGAAATTTAGTTTATAAGGCCGTAAATCATCGTTGTAAGGAAGGGAGTCAGAAGGAAGCGTATTGAATTCCTTCTGGCTTCCTTTCGGGTCTCTCGTGCAGCAACCTCCTCGTGGTGAGACCTGGGCAATCGGTATTATTCCCTATTTGTAAGAACTTCTAGTAATCCTACAAATAGAGAATAATATCGAGCTAATAGCTGTACATTTATAATTTGCGATAACATTGTAAAATAGAATTTAAGACTTACTAGTTATAAAAACTTGTGTATGTAACTGAACTGTGTCTGAATTTACTTTGGGTTAGCTGGGAATGAGCCGAGGGACCTTCAAGCTTTCCTTGTTTACCCTACCTTCACCTTCTTGGTAAGCTCCTGTCAATTATTAACCGAAACACACAGTTTTTGTTTCGGAGTACGTTTTCATTCATTGAACATCGGCAATTCTTTTTTTAGATTTCTAATTAAAATTTTCTTCTGAACTTTTCGAAGTTTCTGTTCTTGAAACTGAGATTTTAGTCTTTCTGTTTTTAAAATTGATTATTTTCGATCGGAGGTCCCTCCATTTATTCTCAATCCATATGTATATGGTCGTGGATCTAGTTGCAACATTTAGCGTTCGTCAGCGTAGAGGGCGTAAGAAAATCAGTTGTTTATATGTGAGACACGAAACCCCATATGGTGATTGGTCTACTCCTCTACCTCGTCTGTGGTGACAGTATCTCATCGGTGCATTGGGTGATTGGTCTACTTTTATACCTCGTCTGCGGTGGGGGTCTGTTCCATGCTAACGTGGATGTGAAATCTCATCCATGCTAAACGTGGAGTTTCCCTACCGTGGGTGCAGGATCTTATCCAGGCTAAATTTGGGTCATCGGGCAAAACAATATTGTTTGCACAAAAACCCCGGGCATGAGCACTCTCTGCTCCTCTTTGGCTGTGCCGTCACACTTCCAGCGCTTCAGAACCACTTGACATGACACGTCAGTAAATTGTGCGATTTATTTTTTAATCATCCTGTATATTCCTTGGGGCAAATAATGGCAGATGGCGTCGGGTAGAAATGTTCCGTACCAAGTGTCACGTTACTAAAATGTTGGAGAGCCATGGGTATGCGTTACTGTAACTGAATGCAACCTAAAAGATTCAGCTGTGCTTAAAGTGTCGGATAAAACTTAGCGTTTCTATTCGCGAATAGAAATGTCACTTCGTACCACTCCCTCTACGCTATCGTGAGGCATAGTAACCTTGATACTAACCGTACGTGTACGCATAACAAAGCTGGATAACCCAACTACAATCACATTAGCGGTTCTTCGGCAGATCTCTTTAACTTTGCATAATGCGAACATCCTAATTTCAACAACTACCCTGGGGAAAAAAATGTAAGTACCTTTGTACCTTTTTCTTTTGCGAATCAAATTTTACTACGGGACGATCGAAAACTTGTTTGTGTCGTTTCACGTTTGTAGACCTTCATGACACATTGTCGTGTACACACATAGTCGACAATGTTGAATTCAAAGATGTCTGAGAAAAGGCCCTTAACGTACACGAGTATAAACGACCTGTTGCAAAAAGCAAAGGTCGATTATGTCAACAAAAGACCAACTGAAGTCTACAAAAGATTACCAATCATGTACAACAAAGCCGAAGACAAAGCAAAACATGGGAACGAGGAGGACAGGTTCATTATGTTGACCAGATGGCTAAATTCTATAGAATGGTTGAAAACAACATACGAGTACAAAGATGACAAAATATACTCACTAACGGATTTAAGCGTTAATCAGGTGGGAAGCCGGTTGTTTTTTTATTAAGTTTTGCCATTCACAAATTAAGGTCTCTTGAATTGTAAAGCCCTGAAGAGACACGCAATACTTTGACACAATACTGTCCAGAAGTAAAAACAAGAGAAATCTATATATCATGTTTAAATTGTAGATCAATGAAGTAAAAAAAATACTTGCAGACTTGAATAGAAGGTTAGACTCAAGGTACAAGCAGCAAGCAAAAGCAAGAATGACAGGAAAGAACAATAGTCTGGAAAAAATGGAGATCGATAATGATGCTATCATCGACTCGTTTATGTCCTCGATCGATGGTCCTATTGAATTGCCGGAAACACCGACCAGAGACCCGTTGGCTGGCGATAATGAAGAGATCATAAACTGTGAACAGCTGTTTCAATTGGTTCAAGACATATATGGCAGATATCTGATAATCGACATTAGGTCTAAATCACAGTTTGATAGCTCCAGAATAAGGTCTAATAAATGTATCAACATTCCGAGTGCCGAGATAAAGACTGGGTAAGCAAACGATATTTCTTTTCAAGGAAAGGATATTATTGTGCCCTAATTTCTTCCTGAATGGTTTCAGGTTATTAGCGTCGCATTTTGAGAGGCATCTTCGCAAGGATAAGAAGGCTTTGGATTTGTTCAGACACAGAGGAGCACAGCACGTCGATGTTACCGTTTTACTCGACTGGAATACATCGAGCAAGACTCTGACACCCAACAATCCGCTGAACGTGTTCAGAAAGATTTTAGAGAATTGGGACCCTGGCATACAACACAAAAAAATCACTATTCTTGACGGGGGTTACACGGAATGGCTAACTCGCTATCCAGCTTATACGACGAACCCTAATATCATCGCAGAGCCTAAATTAGATAATGTCTCGAGCGAAATATTGGATACCATCGAGTACCCTGAATGGATACACTTTGACGACGAGGACGATGTCAACAAATGGCGCGAGAAGAAACTGCATAGCTTAAAGTCTATAAATAAGGATGAGATTGCGAGGACGAACATTTCCACGAAAGATATTGTCTACAAGCACGTGGACATGGACATAAGTAGCAATGTATCTACTATAAAATCAAACAACTTCATGAACAATGGCTCCACGATCAAGAACAGTTCCGTGGAGCTGGAACGGATCAATGTTAGCAATGACGTTTGGAAGCGGTTCAGCAAAAGTTCGTCGAAGCTCGAACACGAAAAGAAATTAAACGTAAGGAAGAAAAGTGATTTCATCATGAAACCGACTGTCGATCGCAGCAATAAACCGGCCCTGTTAGACGCGTCCGAAGCTAAGGCCGTGTTGAAATTGCTGCGACAGCTGAACGAACTCGCGAAAATCCACATGCGTTTGGAGCAGGACATCCTGGAGCAAGAACGCGCCTTTTGCATGCAGTACAGCACCGAGTACAAAGGTTCGAACGAGGAGGAGTTCATCCGTGGTAACTTGGAATCTCTATGCCGGAAACTAGAGGGAAAGGTAACGAACGTTCAACATTATAAGATAACGAAATTTAACGATGTAAAACGAAAAACAGCTTCACTTTTATGCAACAGAAAAATGAGTACAAGATGCTTGAAGAAGATCTTCATAAGTATTACTCGCGAACGGAGCCGATCGAGTTCACCACTGCCGACAACCGCGAGAAGCGTAATTTAGAAATTAATCTTGCCTCCGCGAAGCTGGACATGAAGAACATAGCCAAAGCGAGAAAAAAATTGGGAGAGTAAGTGTCAGGTCGAGTCGTGAATAGCTAGCCCCGTAGGCGTTACAAGAATTAGACTGCACATTTTATAAATTTATTACGAGAATGTGTATATCAAATACGAAACAGTAAAAACACTTAATGATATTAAAAATACTATTCTATTATTTTCAACTTATTAAAATTACTTAAAAAAAAAAGTGCGTATCTATGTAGTTCCTATGTCTTACAGTTAACGCAGTCAATTTTTATTTTGCATAAAAATCCGCTGGCTAATAATGATTATTCCCGTTTGTAAAGGAAAACTGCGAAGAACGAACTGAAAGAACCACCGAAGGATATTGAACCTAGTGTTCACAAGGAGCCTTTAAAATCGGAGAGTTCCTCGTCAAGAGGCAGTGGTTTGGAGCGCTCGTATTCTAGTCCTAATTTGTTACAGGTAACCATCTTAAATTGGAGAATCATCCTTTACGTAGATGAAGGCTGTAGATTAATTTGTTTCATTTATTCAGTTGATAGATCGCAAAGCGCCAAGGGTGGACAGGACATCGAAGCCACAGACTCCACTGCAAAGCCAAAATGGTACGCTGGGCAATGAGAATAAAGTGTCCCACGTCAGTTGGGCAAATCGGGAAGAGAGAATGACACCTGTTCATGGAAGTGTGGTAAATATAAAAATATAATTATAATCTATAATAGTTAAAAAATCTATTTCTGGAAGCGCACATGATTTTGGTCCATGTGCCTCCTTCTCATTTGATTAGACGCAGAGATAAACCGATGCGATTGAGAACAATTAATCGTAAAATCGATAAGAATGATCAGTTAGAAATTTCTCCAAGCTCCGTGACTTGAAAAAGCACGTGAGGGCAGAAACGTTCGGCAGCTGTAAGGTATCTGAATCCAATTTGATCGTGATGCGTCATGTACATCAGTATTTACGCGACCAACGTCACATTAATAACCGATACCTGTTCATTCTTCATTGTACCTCGGAGACTCGATTCATTGTGCGTTCATTGTGATGTAGAGTGTTGTGACGGAATAATAATAAATGAATAATACTAAATAATAATGAATAATACTCTAAAGCATCTGTGGACCAAAAGATGGTAAACTTGCCTAGAAAATTTTCGCCTAATTTTAACGTTCACTACTTTCGAAAGGTAATTGAAAGATCAAGATGCGTTATCAGTATTTGTAAATTAATTTCGTTAAAATTCCGCAAGGGCCAAATAAATGATAAAATTCACAATATCTATTACATCATGATAAAATATAATATTTAACTTTAGTGTGGAAAAGATTGTAAAGTGTATTGACTTTCGTGTTACAGCATCCAGGCATTACAGGATTGAAGAACTTGGGAAACTCGTGTTACATGAATAGCATTATACAATGCTTGAGTAACACGACGCATTTAGCCAAGTACTTCACTGACAACTTGTATATAGAGGATCTTAACAAGAACAACGATAACAACACTCAAGGACAAGTCGTGGAAGAGGTGGCTCAAGTGATTAAAGCCCTCTGGAGAGGTCAATACAAGAGTATATCTCCCCATGATCTTAAGGTTTGCTCAATACTACATTTAACGAATGCAAATGACACTAAACCTATTAATAGAATTAAATTAAAACCTATAAAACTGTAATTTACAGATTGTAGTTGGGCAGTACAAATTACAATTTGAAAGCTACGAGCAGCAGGATTCCCACGAATTCCTAACGTTTCTCCTAGACTGGATGCACAACGATTTGAAGAGGGTATGTCTCTAAATAAAAAAATGTTTTCTTATTTCCAGGATTGTTCAGCTCTAATTGTATTACACTTGCAGAAGTGTAAGGTCCCCTTGGAAATGACTGTTGCTGAGGAAGCGTGGGATAAAGCAATGGGATCTATGAAATCGATAATATCCGACCTGTTCTTCGGTCAGCTAAGATCCACCATTACCTGTAGCTTTTGTAAACAAAGTAGCACTACGTACGAGAGTTTCAATAGTCTGACGACATCGTTGCCTCACTCCAATCGGTGTACATTGAATGTAAGAACCATCTTCTCGCGTTAATCGATAGTGTATAATTAATTGCCTACCTCTAGACGAATTGTTTTGTTTATAGGATTGTATATTAAAATTCGTGACCGGCCAGAAAGTAGTCGGTTGGAAGTGTCCGAAGTGTCAGACGCCCAGAGAGGCTACGAAAAAGTTTGATTTCGTCAAACTTGCGCCTATAGTGGTGATACACTTGAATCGTTTCGCAGAGAGTGGTGGCTGGTTCGAGAAGAGAAACACTGCTGTCGATTTCCCCCTGACGGACTTTAATTTGAAATCGTATTTGGCTACAGACAGCAATACACTTACCATTTCGAACATTCGTAGCTACGATTACAGTTTATATGCAATGTCTAATCACTACGGAACCATGGAAGGCGGCCATTACACGGCATTTTGTAAAAATGCCGCCCAGAACAAGTGTGTATACATTTTATGTTCATTGGTGTTCCAGTTTCATTGTATCGTTGTTGCAAAAGGTAATGTCTATTTTCTGTTTTACAGGTGGTATAAGTACGACGATCAGACAGTAACAGAAGTTACGGCAAACCAAGTTAAATCACAGAACACTAGTGCCTATCTGTTATTTTATACATCATATTCGAGCAACATTATTTAGTATCAGCATAAACAGTCGCGAGGCATGGTTATTCGAATTTATTACTTAAATAGTCGTAAATGTTATATGACGATGTAGATATTAAATATGTTTTGTATGTATGTGTATGAAATATGCTACGCGATGTACGTATAGAACTACGATGGCATTGACAGGCTTAAATTGGTGCTGGGATATGCAGAGAACATGTAAATAAATAATGGTAGGCAGAAATACTGAACAAGCGGAGTATTGTAATTTTGATTGCGATGTGAATCGGAAAAATATTTAAAAAGTTACTTTAGTGTACACCGCTACTGTGATGTATCTCGGCAAACATTGTTGCACTCTGTTATTATAATTATCTTTTCTTGCGTTCGTAAGAGTGATTACGAAATTCCTCTACATTCTCTTGAAAAAAGAAACTTTGTAAAACTGAAAGTATGCTATGCTTTATACAATGAATCATTGCATATTTCGGTATCGTTTATCGTCTTTCGTTAGTATCTCGCATATTTGTACTTGCAATTAGAGGTCTTTGATCGAACACAATGATAGATAATTACGAATGGAAACGATGTTAATTTTTCTGGAGCACTTTCGAACGATTATGTGATGTTACACCAGTTGCGACATGTTTTCTTTTTGTCAAACTTTTTAAAATGTTAAACTTCGACGAATCGGTGGCCAAGCATACGGATTTCAAACATATTGCTAATGCTTACGAAATTGTAGTTAACGAATGATTTGATGTTCATTGGACACGATGTTTCGAAAGTGCCATCTCTAGCGTGCTTATTTTGTATATGGAATAAACATTTTCAAGCTTATAAACTCCCGAGAACTCGTCTTTATTTACAATTTAATTACAGTTTAATTACTTGCTGAAGAGGCAACAGTTTCAGAATACTTTGTTCACTATTATTATTTAATTCAAAAGAAAATTAAATTGTAGAACGTCTTCATTGGTGATATTGGACTTTTTAATCTTTATTAATCTATAATCTTGCTGTATGTAACTAACGTTTTTTTAATTGAATATTAATTATGAAAGACCGATCCTCTTTGGTTTCTAAACTCTGTCGGAAAAGCTGCGCGTGTTGCCACGCACAGTCACCTTTGCCGCCGGAAACCGTGGCCGTAAGAGTTAATTTTACTGATCCCTCTAATCGATTTGTGGAATAATTGGCGCAATCGTTTATAGAAATTACTAAAGATTTTCTAGGGTCCGTACTATTGAAGAAAGCTTCCAACTGCCACGACACGTTCGCTTCTTCAAATACTTGTATCACAGTTTGCAAGTGGAATGTGGATATGCATAAATTTGGATTTGTTATTACAAAACTCCATTTCACTTGCCCGGAAACGGCTTCGGGCGAACGTGCTAGGTACGCCATTTTCCAATCGGACTCTAATTTCCGGAACACTCCGCCTTGTACCTCGTTCGCACCGTTTTGCCAACCGGGCACTTCCTCTACCATTCTATCGTCATCGTCCATTACCCTATACACGTCCTTAACAATCGAATAATATAGATGGAATGTCTCGCCATATTTCGAAATATCCCAAGAATGGCTTGCTCCTGAACTCGACTGAAACGAACAATTCAAAAAGTTTGCATTACGATCTTAAAAATTAGTGCTACCAATTTTTATCTTCGGACAACTTAGAGGTCTATCAACAAACTCCCGAACCATTTTCAAAGAAAAGGATGGGTCAAGATAAATTCACCGAGGACTAATTCGCGGACTTGTTCTGTACCTGAGCAATCTCTCCTCTCGCCAGTCTCCATTTGTAGGAACCGGTTGTCCTGCCCTGATAACTCACATCGTTGTCGGAATTCTGCTCATTCGGCATATGTATTAATTCTACAAGTTCTAATAACCTTCGTTTGGTTACGTATTGCCGACGCAACGAACTATAATTGTTGGAACACTGTCGGTATTTGTTTAATGATTCGATGAACTGTAATAGATTAGTCTCGGAGCAGAGATTCCTTCTTTTCATTACGGCTGCTTGGTCCCGCGTGTACCGCCATGTAACATCCTGTACCTCGTCTTTTGAAAACGCTAATATATACTTCAATTTCTTGTTCCAACCCTTTTCGTACATCAAAGGACGATCTATGACGTCCTCGCACGGGTCTACGTGGATCCATCTTTGCTCAGTAATCGACCATACCTAAAACATTGTTCATCATTGTACGTCGTTATAACAAGTTATATTGTTCATATATACCTCTATCCAAACGTGGTCAGTCTTATCGTGTATAAATCTCGTGTCGTATCCCAACGAACAACAGAAGAGCATAAATACATTGGCCCATTCTCCACAACGTCCGCGTCTTAAAGTCAGCAGTGGTTCTGGATCAGAGTAACGCGGGAATTTGACAAATGCTTCACAATTAGTACATCTAGAATAATACACAGTTCGCGTTTCAATTAATGGTCGCTGGTACACAGGTAGAACCAATAAGAACTTCAAATTTTTCCTATTGTTATTATAAGAAAAGGTCAGGCTCGAGGTGAACTCAAAATCACCTGGTTACAGATCGTCGAATTCGTCTATTTATTGAGAAAAAAAGTAGCTCTTATTGTCTCGCCCTGTACATTATAAAAGAAAGCATCAATTAATTACTTATGTATCTCTATCCTCGAACACCTAGGATCTTCGGAAGATACAACCTTGTGTAATTCGCAACTACCCATACACACTGAACACCTGGGACTATCGACCCACGTGAAAAATTTGTACTTAAACCAATGTGTGAGCTCCATTAGAAACAATTCCTTGGCGTCGATATTACTCTCCTCGAATTGTCGTCTGGAACTTGTTTCTGGATTTTCTTTGTTCAATTTAATCCTCCTGCGACGATAATGTGTTAGAGAAAAAATAAGAAGACAAAAGCGTGTATGAAAAAACTATAGTGCAAAATTACTCTTGCAGTTCTCTCATTCTATTCATTGTTGCTATCTCAAGCTCGGTGATGGGTATCAGTTTTCTTGCTTTGGTCTGTAAAAGTCTGTTTTCGTAGTAATGGGTAACACGTTGGAAATAATGGATGATTTCTGTGAAGAAGGCTCTCTCCAATGGATTGTTTGTTTTTGGCAGCATGTTGTAGGCTGCGGTATTGTCTATCACATTGTACTTGGTTGAGCATTTTTCGGACAGAAGATTCTCCAGAGCTAGTAATTTGCAGAGAGATGCTTCTGCAGGTAGGACCAGCGATTCAGTAGCCTGTTAAGCAAATGTAAACGTTAAAATTATACCAGGACTTTGCGAGGCAGCTTCAAGAAGTTAAAATTAAATCTTTCTTAATATAATTACCTCGATGAATCCTATGTCAAATAAGCATTCCATAGCACCAACAGCTGGAAGCAGCTTCTCAATGAGAGGATCCTCCAGACCTACCTCTCTAAACTGCTTGTCATTGGGATGAGACAAGATGTTTTGACAGACAGTCAATAACGCACACTCCGCATTGTGCCTAACGATCTCGTCGTTCTCCTTTAACAGGTCTAAGCAACGTTGTAAATCTCCATCCATGGTCGAGCTGTACTAGCAATCACTGAGAACGACACATGTAAACTCATTCGAAAAATGCAGTTTTGCAGGTACGAGATATATTTTGTCATTAAATGGCGCTTATCAGCGACTGCAGTGCTGCGTTGATAAAGCAGCTTGCTATCGATTGTCAAATACCGTGTGAAGGTAATAATAGTTTATAAAATGTGAAAATGGCGCCATTGCACGTAGTGGCAAAATGCTGAAACTGGTAGCCAAATATTATCGACAGTAAGTATTTTTCTGATAAAAGATGATGCAGGTTCTAATACAGGCTAAAATGATGATGCAGACGACTATACCTCGTCTGTGCTGAAACCCCGAGCGTGAGCACTCTCATTCCCTCTCTGATTGGTCTACTCCTATACCTCGTCTGTGCTACTAATTTCAGCATTTTGCCACTATTCTGTTTGAAGATTTTACAGCATCAGCGTGTTGCGCCACTTAGGTGAGCGGGCTGAATTAAAATTTGGCTAACAGTTTGGCCGTTTTGCTACTATGTCGAATGGCGCTGTACGGACCCCTGACTTCATCTTTCCCTAGATTGAGTTTCCGAGTAAAAGTTTTCGAAAAGGCTATAGCCAGTTTTGGGGGTCAAATTCGCCACGGCCCTATTCTAATATAATTTGAACCACTCGATAATCTACTAGAAAAGAAACCTTTTTGCCAAGCCAGCTTATGGGTCAAGTTAGGCCTAAAGCATAATTATTAAAAAAAAGTACCCGAGCTTCTAGGTTTCGCCACGATGAAGATGATTCGTACCTCGTTTTACATTGGCTCTTATGGGGACTTCGGCATGAATCACTAGAACTTGTAAAAATATTACATATTCTCTATTTTAACAATAGTATATAAACTTTTCTCCATGATACGGATGCAGAAAGCTCTCCTGAATATTCTTATATTTTTATAACATTGTTGCAGTCCATCGCAAGAATATGAAAAATTATGTGACCATTTTGTACGGTGTATTTTTAAAACGGTCCTACCTTCACGATGGTTCCTTTTTCCATCGGAAATTTAGTTGTCGGAACGTACCAGGGTCCCGAACATTATATAACTCCTCGGAACCAGTGGCGGATTTATGCTTCCGCCGCCTAGAGCTACCTCTACACCTCAGCTCTACTTGAGGGCCAACTTCCTCCTCGCTCGCTCTCTTTTACGCTTTTTCCCCATAGGCTTATCAATAGCACAAACCACAAAATCATTAGTACTACCCTAATTTTGTTCAACCTATTTCTCAGACATGAGGGGAGTTAGGTACTTGCACTTTGCATTCCCCTCCCGTAGGCTTTAAATGATTTATTATAATTTCATACAACGTCATTCAAACATGTTATTTTTATTTTTAAATTGGTTAACATCTTCATTTATTTGTTTTCGTTGTTGTGACATGTGCCTTCGGTATTTTTCCAAAAATTTGCCGTCCTGCGCTATGACCCCTATAGCGCCCCTTCCCCTAAATCCGCCATTGATCGGAGCACATAACTTGCCCCGAAACGGAGCCTGTTAAAAGGATAAAAGTCGTTTCCGTTCGAAATATAATGCGGTGTCTGTGAACAACATCGAAGTTTACTGTATGCCTCTGATATCGTTAAGGTAGATCGTATACGATGCAATAGAATGGCTGCGAGATAAGAAAAGTACGGCCACTGCAGCTCAGAATGGTCCGGAAACGTATATGACGTTTGTATGAGAACGACACCGTGTACGGTATAATACTTGCCAGATAAAAAGCAGTTACTGCCAAACCGAACGATACCGCTCCGGTAGTGTTCACCGATCACCAAATCACCGTGTCTGTAAACAACTGCGTACGTTTTTCTTTTTTTTTGTTTAAAACAACCGAACGAAAACGAGTGAAAAATAGACGAGACCAGGACTCTTCCATTTCTGAAATAGAAAAGTTCTCCTCGTATTCTTCATTGGGCGATTGTATTACCGGCCTGATTTTCTACGACGTCACTTTCTTTCAAACTCTGGACAATTGGTCGAAAGTGGAGCAGCCCCTTTGTTCCTTTTTTGATTATGTATAGCTGCCAAGCATCACATTCTTAAGATTACCAACTCTCGGGAAAGTATACGTTTCCCTTCTGGCTCAGTGGCTCGATACACACCGATCCCCCAATAATTTCAAATACGCGAGGCACGCTGGTGACATTAGGGTCGCCAGTCAAAGCTTTCCGAGTAGAATATTTCTGTCTGACGTCACAGCAACTTAGCATTCGGCCTGCATCGAACTTTTCCATCTTTTAAATCAAAACGAGGCTGAACAACGTTTATAGGGGCATCCGCCTCCTTTCAGGAGAATTTCGATTGAATCTCCTTGCATACGCAATGAGGTTCACGTTTTTAATACCTTTACTATATTTAAGAGAAAAATCATACGTGACTACTTCCCAAATCTACCCCCGAAAAAAATGATTCGACCACGTTATTCGTATGTAAAATGCTATCTACTGGATCCTAGAACATCGCTCTTTGTTTTTTAAAGGTTTTCAACCCTCGTAGGTTCCTCAAGGCGAAAATTCGTCTATGCTATTTCTACAGATACCGCAGAACTTTTCGCTGATTAAAATAAATTTTCTTCGATTTCGCGTAATTTGTCCGGTCGACTGTATTTTTGATAGCATGACCGCGTGTATACACGTACGAGAAGTATTAGGGGGACCCATAAGTAATCAATTATTTTGAAATTTAAAACAAACTTTGTGTAACTTTGTAGTTTTATTTCTTAATTTATTATATCATCTCCATCATTATCAAGAATAGTTTGCCATCCTTCCTGCAAATTTTCATTTCCCCTCTTATAGAAATCCAGGGTTCGTGAAGTAAAATATGACTCAAGCTGCCTCCTTGCAACTTTTACAGAAGTGAATGTTTTATTTCTTACATAATGCTCCAGAGATCTGAAAAGATGATAGTCAGAGGTAGCAATATCCGACGAGTGCGGCGGTGCGGTAAAAATTCCCATTGCAATTCTTTGATTTTTTCCTGAGTGAGTTTCGCTGTATGGGGCCGGGCATTGTCTATTTGCAGTATTACACCTTTTCTGTGGACTAAAGATGCCCTCTTTTTCAATAGTTCTGAATACAGCCATTGTAAAAGCTGACAATACAACTCAGCAGTAACTGTTTCTCTAGGTTTCAACAACTCAAAGTGAATTATGCCACGACAGTCCCACCAAATGCACAGTAACACTTTTCTAAGTGATAAGCTAGGTTTAGGGGTTGATATTGCGGTTTGATTTGCAGAAAGCCATTGCTTCGAACGCTTTATGTTATCATAAAGAATCCATTTTTCATCTGCGGTAACGATTCTGCTAAGAAATGGATTTCTACGAAATCTGGATAGCAATGAAGTGCAAATTGACCAACGAATATTCTTGTTGATCTCAGATAATTGATATGGTACCCATATTCCTTGCCTATATGCTTTTCCCATTTCGTGTAGGTGCCTTTGCATAGTTGACCATGTGGACCCAAGGGTTCTCGATAATTCTTGTACACTTAATTTTGGATCAACTTCCACTAGAGATTTTAGGGTGTCATTATCAAATTCAACTGGTCGTCCACTTCGAGGCCTGTCAGAGAGATCATACCAGCAGCAAACCTTCTGAACCAACGTTGACACTTGTGGTCAACAAAGTATTGAAGGTCATTCAATACATCTCCATAAACATCGCAAATTTTTGTTGTTGCTACCGTTACATTAAATCCCGCATGAAAATGAAAAAGTATACAATGACGAATATGATCCTCGGAAGGTAGAGACGCCGCCATTTTATTACAGGGTTGTAAAAAAATGATATTTCTTAGAATATTTTGAACACAGGCTACTTTACCGAAAACTAAAAGAATACGTGTTTTCTCTTCAACAATCGGTACAGAACTAAAGGCAAATCGAATTCTTTGCAAATAATTGGTTACTTATGGCCTATTATTTTCGGAGCACAAAGAAACGCGAGAGTTTCTATAGCGGAGATTTTGTAATTAAAAGCGCCCGAGAATAGATTACCAGGTTCACCCGGAAATAAACTCGATGGACAAATACGATGACCGAGCGCCGAGTGTCACAGATGTTTGCAGTCACACAATTTTGCTGATTTCATGGAAAGTCTGCGCGAAGCATTCGGTGATCGGAGCAAAGCAACAGCCGAGAATTTCGCGAAACTAAATATGCACAGTCGACGAACCCCCGACGATAATTAATAAATCGTCAACACTTTTCCCTTTGATTTCCGGCATTTCAAGAAATGTCGAGCGTGTCGCGAAACTTTTAAAACGCGGAAAGGACAATCGTGGTAAAACGATCTTTCTCTATCTCTCGATAAGTTAATATTTTTCCGGAAGAACCTTATCGGAAACGTTTCCGATCAAAAATTATCGCAGCCCTTGCACCATGCGCGCCCCCCTCTCGCTATCCCTTCTCTCACTCTCTCACTCTCCCTCTTTCACACTTTCTCGGGCAGCGTTAAATACAGCAAACGTAATAATAGAGAAAGTTTCCGCAGGCGCGCGCGCGGTATAGGTTTCAGAAAACAGTATTGCTTTTAGAAAGCAATATTTCAACGCGGCGGATGAAGTTTCCTCCGACGTATCCGTTAATCGGTTTCCGTTTCGCGCGGAACATTCTAACTGAAAAACTACGGGGGAAAATTCCGAACAATATTTATAGACACCGTTGGAGAACTCCGACCGAATTTAATTTGTAAGTTTGCGATTCAAATTTATTGAAATTTCCCGCTGTTCCGCCGCCGAGAGAAATAATTAAATACCGTTCTCCTTCTCCCCTTTGTTCCCTTTTTTTCCAGGCCTGTTATTTTTGTTTCTTTTCGAAACGATCAAAAACTTCCTTCGAATATTTTTACATCGGCGCGAATGCAAGCAAGAGGGGGGGGGGAGAGAAAGAGAAAGATCAGAGCGCGATCATTCTCCCGAGGGCGTTCCTCCGTTAATTAATTCCCTTTTCGAGCACGTTCCCTTCTTTGTTCGTTCAAAAATTTCATCGAGATTATTGCGCGCTCTCGACACTCGCGTTTCGTGCCGCCATTTCTCACATTTAAGGCAGTGGGCCGGCGTTCCCAGCCCCGCCACCCTTTGTCCCGTAATAGTTTCCTTCTTTCTCGACATAGGTCTCTTCACCTTTCTTCATTATACTTCGGCGAGAGCTGCCTTCACCTTTCCCGCCACTCGACTCGACTTGACTCGACTCGACTTGACTCAACTCGACGCAGTTATTCAAGAGCTCCCTCTCGCTGTTCCTACCTCTATCGATGAAAAATTAAACGAAAAGATCATCCCTCTGCGCGAGAATTTCCACCGGCGAAATTGTTATTGGACGGACTGTGCGAAATATTCGAAACGGATCGGCGAAATATCCGCGCGCTCTCTGCATATCTGGAGAGAACAAACGGGAACAAAGGAGGGAAGGGGAACGGGGGACTGAAAAAATACGACGAAAGTATTGCTTGGAGCGAAACTTTTCACAATCCACTTTGTTCATTGTTTGCAACGCTTCACACGAAAAATAAGCTCTAAGATCACTGCTCGTAGAAGCGAAAAGATCGAATATACTTAACACGTTAACTTCCATGCCAGTTACACATGACTGACAGTTATTTTTAACCAGGTTTAGACATTCATTTTTATTGTGACATATCCAGATAAACCGAATTTTATTAAAATCTTTATAATTCAAAAGTAATTATAATACATTTAAAATTTCTAATTTCGCTTTCATTAATTATATTACTCTGATTTTGTAAGAATCTCTGGGAATGATATGTGGCAGTTAACGTGTTAAACTATCTATCTACAGGGTTTCATTATAATATACATGTTTAAATGAACGAGTGAATTCAGGCATTTCCTATGAAAGCGTTGATTGGCTTTATTATGTCAATAACAGTCCCAAAGAAACGATTACATAATTTTTTTACATTATACAGACGTCTTCAAACGATTTATGACTAGACTGCGGATTTTATGCATTTATGATAAAAATGGGTAAGCGCAATTTAAAGCAGTGCACATATTAAAAGGATTTAATAAAATAATTGAAAGAAGAAAGAATTTTTTGTTTCACTCCTGTATCTTGCAATCACTGCAAACATTTTTTATGTTGCATGAAGATCCGTAGTTTGTATACATCGTATAAATCGAAGGTCGAGGTTACAATGTTAGAATTACCTTCGAGGAATTCGTTTAATTCATAAATTGCTGGAAGTGCTGTCCACGTTGTTGTAGACATAATTGTGCCCTTCGTATTAAATTCCTTCGAACCTCTTGTAATATGCAATTATTATGTTGCTTTAAGTGTTCAAACGCTATCACAATTTTTTGTTGTAATTGTTCGATGCTCGTTATGTCATCACGATACACAATCGATTTCGCCTGACCCCTCAAATAAAAATCTAACGGTGACAAACCCGGAGATCGTGGCGGCCAAGGTACTCTGCCACCGCGACCGATCCAGCACTGACAATTTTCACTTAAAAAACGTCTTACTTCGCAACTATAGTGCGGTGGTGCTCCATTCTGTTGAAAAATTAGCGTTCTTCGAATTCCAAGAGGCATATTTTCCAATAATTCCGGCAATACGTTTCGAAGAAAATGAAATATGCTTCCGATGTCACATTTCCCGGAAAGAAATAAGGGCGTATAATTTAGTCACCTACTATGCCAGCTCACACGTTCACACTCCACCCTACTTGGAAATTTGTTTGCAAAATGGTATACGGCTTTTATCTGACCACCTGTGCGAGTTATGGACATTAAATATGCCGTCAAGCGTAAACTTCGCTTCATCCGTCAATACAATTTTTAGTAAAAAATGGGCGTCGTTACGGTGTTGTTCACACAACCAGAGATAAAATGCCATTCGGGGTACATAATCACGTTCTGTAGGTTCTTGCACTCTACGAACGTGGTAACGATATAGCCCATTTTGATGTAGTATTCGACTAATGGTAGACCAACTGATATCGTGTTGTGAGGCAAGATTCCTTATGCTGGTGTTTGGATCGTCAATTCTTCGGGCACGTCCTCCATGCTTGCGAAGTTTTTCAAAAGACCCGTATTCTGCGAGGGTCCGTTCGGCCCTTTGAATGACCCTTCGATCAGGATGTCGACGATTAGGCTACCGATCTCTGTAAGAAGTAGCCGCTGCTAAAGCACTATTACACGCACCCAACGCAATAATCATATCGGTATACTCTCGATTGCTATAAATTGCTATTTCGACGGTATACTGAGAACTGGAGGCGTAATTTCATAAGGATGGGAAAAGAATAGGAGCCATAAAAGTGATATCATTATACTGACAATGTTTGTAAACATATCCAGACGTGAGGCAGTGGAATCCGTTGAGCCGCAAGTAAGCCGAGTGCACGCGCACTAGACAAATTTTCAAACTCATTTTTTTCAAAAACAAAGCCTTGTATCAAAAAATTTTATTCTATATTTTCGACTCAGTTTTTCATGTAGAATCACCCTTTGCTCGGTTGTACCACCAATTACGGGACATCCAGTATACTTCTCTCTGACCTTTGCGGAAGGGAAAAACCTCTTCCAAATAATGCTGGTGTCCTCCATACCTTACGCACATGGGGCTCTTCCGGTCGCGGACGACCGCTGCCCTCTTGTCGACGGTTCTTCGGCACTCCACGATTTATGGTACCAGTGTGCAGCTATTGAGACTGTGACTAACTCGAACTAAAATCATGCTAGAGCCTCTGAAACTAAACAGTTCTCTCAAAAATAGCTTTGTCTAGTCATGTGTACAATAAATCGGCAGTTTTCTAACTTTCTCTAGTCCGTACAAAAGTATTTCCCTTTTCGAGCGTTTTGTGCACTGTTCGACGGGGTCTAGTCGGCAGTGACCCAGAATATCTCGGGGTCATGAGAGCGACGGTATCGAGCACAGGTACCCGCAGAAAGGCGAGCGCGATAACAAAGCTCCGGCTGGACGGGCCGGGGTGAATTGTCACGGAATCCTTTGAAATATAGGGTGGTCCGCCGCGTCTCGGGCGTGTTCTTCCGCCGGTCGACAGAGAGTTCCGTGGCTCGAAATTCCGCGAAAATCTTTGGTAGTCTTAGCGGGGCAGCGTGGCCACGCGACCTTTTCGAATTATCGATCCCCATTGTCGGCCGCCACCAGGATGCGACCGGGATCATTATGCGCGGCAAAAGAAGCTTTGCCCGACGCCTTTCTATCCTTATTTTCGGAACACGAGCCCTCCCCCGGGTTCGGGCTCCGGTGTCACGGGAACCGAACGTGTAAACGGGCCGACACGATGATCATTTACCTCGCGAATACCCTCTCGTTATAGCTCCCCCCTTCCCTTATGACAATTAAACGCACAGTGACGTCGCACAGTGGTCTCAAAGCCGGAAAACGTGGCCAAAACCTAAAATATGAACTTTCAGCTAGGTAAGTTTTAAGTATGGGATTGGTTACTCTAAGAGTGTTTCTAAGTGGGGGTAAACAACAAAAAGGTCGTTTTTTAATACCTGACCAACCATACCGTTTTAAGTTTGTGAAGCACATTTCGAATTTCAAGTGAACAGTGTACAAATTGTGTTGAAACGTTTCGATTTTAATTGTGCATTATGGATGCTGTTTGTGAATGTAAGTTGCATAGTTCTTAGTGCCAAATGTTTATTGTTAACTGATAGCTATGTATGCAAAGAGAGAGTAAAAGTGAAGGCATACATTTGTACGATTTAGGGTAAAAGTTGCAAGTCTCACACGGTCTAGCGCTAAAACTTGTTGAAGCTTCTACTACATAGTATTATCTCGCAATTCTAAAAACAATTAGCTGCCTTTAGGTCCTCTGTGGTCGCAGCACTGTTTTTTGTAACGCAGAGTAAGTATTTTATGTGCTTTCCTTGTATTCCCTGTCAAACTGTGAGAGATATGCACTAAGTCTTTCTGTAAAATTGAAACAGATTTTGAATAGAATGTCAGTTTTCTTATAAAGAATCATATATCCGAAATTTGTTTATATTTTTCAAACACGAACGCTGTTTTTATATCGTTTATATCATGTTCATTTGAAAACTTTCCAGCCGAATATCTCGAAAAGTATGAAAAATATTAAAAAAGTGTAAAACACGTGTCCAAGGCAGTATCAGTTTTTTATTTGGATGGCGTTTTCAAGGCCATTTGAAGGTCAACTTTGTTTTTCAAATGGAAACCTATATTTTTTATTATGGGATCTTATTGTACATAAAAAGACCAGCAATTCTTCAATTCTTTTTTCTTTGGGAACTATGAAGCGCGAATAGAATACCTACTTTATACAATACAAAGGGTACAGTTTGCTATCCGTAGAATTTGTCTTCCCCTCATTCAGGTCAATATGAGACAGTGAATTTTCTAATTTCAAGTTCAAATTCGTGATCAGCGACCCCAAAAACGGCCTAATACCAATTTTCAAGCAGAACCAATAAGTTTTTAATAAGTTGTGAGGTATTGACCACGTTTTGGCGATTGACCGCGTTTTGGGACCACTGTGCGTCGCCACGACATTTTTTCGAATTGTGTTTTTCAAAAGGGCTCCCGGGTTTTGAGTTTTCACTGTCTATGACGCTCTCGATGTTTTCGTCTTTCTTGTACAGTACAAAATTGTTTGTTCGCATTTTATGTAGAGGGTTATAATTTCCGCTATAGAATTCGGATTTTATGCTTTTATGAAAAAAGAATCTAGTTCAATATAGAATCCGGAATCGAACATTTAATTCCATCTGGAATATTTTCGTTCTATACGATCTTTTTCATTTTGTCTATATGAAATCGATTTACACGTAGCCCACACGAACGTTTAGCCATTTATTGAATAAAAGACAGAGACAAAATTTATTCAATACAAAGACGAAATAATTGATTACTTATGCCCCCCCCCAATATAAATGTACCTATAACTACATGCAATGTAATGTAACGTAAAGTAACGAAAAACAATGTAAGATTGTCATATAACGCGGTCGCTAATCACCTGAGATATTGATGCAACCTAAAATAAACCAATATAAAAAAACGAGTGACAGATTTCCTCGTTGTTATTAGCTGGATTATTAAAATTTTGGGGAGTCTCTAGAGCGTAGAGGGTTCCAGGGTTACGAAAGAGGTCTTGTAACGCGGTCCTCGGACGGAGTATCTTTTAATTGAACATCGACTGGAGTCTCGATCGTGGTCCGGCACGATCAAAGCACTGCGATCGGACCTGGTTCTCCAATTAAAATGAGCTCCTTCTTGTCAATTACGCGACGCTTGGTCGGCGGTCCTGTAAGCAACGTTTGAAATGCAAAGCGACGCGTTTCCGTATTAATGCAGCCGGTCGCACGTGTAAACGAACGAAAATCTCTCGTCGAATAAGCGAACGCGACCGACACCTCTCTCCCCCCCCTCTCTTTCTATCTTTCTCTATCTCTGTCTCTTTTTATCTCTCTCTGTCTCTCTTTGGCGGCACACTGCCGGGCACAACGGTGTTTGAATATTGAAAATTTATCGGACGCTGAATAAGTGGATGAAGCCGCGCTAGCGCGAGCGCGAGTGTTCACGCGAGCACGGCCGAGGCTATTTGTCGGAAATTGAAATATTGAATTTTGCATGTGCGTGCCGTGGTGTGCGTCGTCGAAATTCGCTTAAGCGCCGTTTTAATACCGAATGACGCGTGAAACATTGAGAGACGTCGTTGTCACGGCTTCTGCGAACGACGCGCGGCGACCCGGAGCTCGGGAGACCCACAGGGTCTCTGATGGGTCCTAGAAATTAGGAACAATCTTCTCGAGCTGGCACGTGGAAACCAGCCACTCCCCGTTAATTATCTCGATTTTATTGGCCATACATTATTACTCGTTCACATCGGCTATTGGGTGACAAAGAATTGGGACCGTTTTGGTCCTAAACGCTTTTCAAATTTTCACACCACCTCTGTGATGACACCCGAGCTGCCGAAATTACAATATTTACAGTTTTCGTTCTGTCGCCTGACAAGTTACAAATTTTGTAAGGTCCCTAGAATCCCGGCTGCCCAATGGGGGAAATCGCGAAGGAATTCTTGAGAAATGCTTCCGCGATTCGTTTATTACGATATCCTCTCTGTGTTTGCGGCTGTACCGTTCCGCTTTCCTCCCTGATAATTATGTTAAGGATCGTCTGAAAGTGGCGATCAAGCTGCGGAGAGTCGGTAACGAGATATCGGCTACTCGTTTAACGAATTCGTCGAGTCATCGCGTTATTATTAAAAGTTTCGGAAAATGAGAATCCGGCTCTCTCTTTCTCTTTCTCTCTCTCTCTCCCTCTCTCTCTCTCTCTCTCTGCCGCGGGAATAAAACAAAACCAATCGGCGAAGAGAAAGGGAGGCCAGAGAGTGTGGGAGAAGACGCGCGCGCGCGCGCGAGAGAGAGAGAGAGAGAGAGAGAGAGAGAGAGAGGGGGGAGTTGGGAGTGGGCGAGAATGAAAGAGAGGAGGAAAAAAGTTGGCTGACGGAAGTTCGTCGGGGCTGCAGTAATTTTTCTCATTTAATGATCCCGCTGCGATGTTGCTAGCTTCGAAGTGGCTCTCGATGTAGAGCCGTGGCCCTAATAAACGCCATTCAAAGTCCCGCGAAAAACGAACAGAAAGAACCAGAAAGAGAGGGGAAGAGAAAAAGAGAGAGAGAGAGAGACAGGGAGAGGGAGACAGAACCAGAGCCGGAAGAGGGCGGGCGGCAACTTGAACTCGGCCGAATAAGAAGACTCTAATGGGCTTATTATACACGAATTAACGTGCACTGATAATAAGTTCATGCCGGCACTCGACACGCTCGACTTTCACTAACGATTCAACGAGGACGAGCCCATCGCGGCTAGTCTAGGGAAAAAATGGCGGTGCTCTCGAGCGCTTCAGAGTTACTAGCATACTCTATTTTACCGAAGTAAATCGCGAGGATCTACACTCTTTCCAGAGATGAAAACGCGTTTGTTCCAAGTCCGGTAGTGGAAGCTTTCGAGGTAGGATCTCGGGAATCCTAAAGGAAGGGAGTCTAAAGTACTCTGTAAAAGTCACCAGAGTCCTCTATTTCGATAGAGAACTTCCTATTTTGATAAAAAATGGAAACCTTAAGGATGTACGTGGTTTTGACAGCTAAATAATGATTGATTCCATTGAAAGTGGAAGGCTTCCAACAACTGTGACGTGTAACATTCGGCAATATGGCCGCCGATGGACGCGATCTCGGGGACCCTCGGTCTGGAAGACTCCGATAAATTCACTAGAGTCCTTCATTTTCATAGAAAACTCCCTATTTTGAAAAAAAAAAGGAAATCTCAAAGCTGTACGTTGTTTTGACAGCTAAAACATGATTGATTCTATTGGAAGTGGAAGGCTTCCAACAACTATGACGTGTAACACTCGGCAATATGGCTGCCGATGGACGCGATCTCGGGGACCCTCGGTCTAGAAGACTCCGACAAATTCATTAGAGTCTTCCATTTTGATAGATGACAGAAACCGCGACGTTGGATGCTATTTTAGGAGCCAGAAAATCATTGGTTCGTAGACAGCACAGGTTGCAGAAGGTTTCGTAGCGAGTAGCGTGGCGCAACATGGCCGCCGAGGATCGCGGAATGCTTTTAATGGAATTAGCGACACACCCTGCACGCGCTCGCGAGGCCGGCCAGAAAAAGGGCAGGTTTTCAATTTACTCGGTGACAGACTGATTTGCTCGAGCTGATCCGTCGTGCTCTTTAACCGTTAAACGATCGGGTGGGTGGGTCCTTTCTGACCCTGAATTGTGGACAGTTCAAATTAATACCTACTTACATTGAGTCCGCGTGGACTAACGCGTTGCGCGCGTAGCCAGCCGTCTAAAAAATTCTATAAAATTGAACTACTTCATAGAATGAGATAAAAATTGAAGAGTTAAAGAACAATTCTTAGAATAGTCTGTTGTCACACTTCAAGCATTTTGCAGATAGAATTGTTACATTAAATACAGTAACATAAAACATCGTTTACAAATAATTCCGTCTTCCATTAAAGTTCCTTTATTATTTATAAATGTTCAGGAGCATGAATGACAGAGAAAGGGAGTTTTATTTCAATCGAACAGAAACGAACAAGGTCGGCATGATATCACGGATTGACTCGACATTGTAGGGCAAGGGGTTATTGACGCTGGTCCCAAAGGAGAGAGTACAAAAATATGTCTCGGTTAAAAGCATCCGTCGTCAGGGGTTAATCAGGTTTCCGAAGCACAGTGGCGCACGAAAATGACCGACGATCTCATGTTTTGACAAAGGATCGTCGGGACGGATGGCGGCTAGTCATTTTTGTCGTGAACATCGTTTTGACGACGCACGAAAGCCAGGGGAGAGGGAAATCTATTTACGGGGGAAATGGATTCGTTTATTACCAGAGATTACGTAAACCCGATTACGGCGAAGACCGAGAAAAGAGGCTATCCATGACTATAGATCCCTGCCCCTCGAACTGTGAATAACTCGATTGCGAGCGCCGGCATGCGACAAAAGATATCGATGAGTGCTAGTCACTCGACTCGGCCTCGAAGATGCCCGCTCCTGATCGAAATAATAGCTACCTGCGCCTTTGTAGCCAGCAAACAATCCAAATCGTATCTGTTGTTAACAGGATTAAAGATCGTCCAAAAGAAACTCGAAAGAAAAAAATCGAAAATTCTGTACACGGAGATCGTTCACGCTATGCAAATCAAAAGAGGGCTAATCTATATGAAAAACTGGATTGAAAACATACGAATAACTTTTCCGCTAGGATGCCTAATATCCAAGATAATCGAGTTCAAAAATTCGTTGTCTGACCATGATTGGCCGTTTCCACATTACGCGAGTACGACTTTAAAGCCGATCATCTCGGAAACGGGTCCAGCTACGGGAAAATCGTGCGGCACGTTTTCGACGCGTCTTTTCACGTAGAATCGTCTGCTCTTCTTTATTTTCTCGACACGATCTCGAGCGGGGTAGTAAAAGCTCGATTCTGCGTCGCGAGCCGTTAACGCCGATCCTCGTCGCGGAGCGAAGGATATTTATATTTATTTGATTGCAAGGGAAACAGTGGCAGAGGACGTGGCAGGCACACGAGAGAAGCCGAATGAAAAGTTAATAGGGAGCCCCAGGTGTGGGAAGGGAGCGAAGACACAGGGAATATCGGTGAAAAGGGGAACGGAGGGCTCCCGTCGTCTTCCGTGTATGAGAGAAATAAGAAGCAACGAAACTATGGCAGAATGGAAGATGAAACCCGGTCCACGGAAGCAATTCTACTCGACGGGTAGAACAGGGCAAGTGTAAAGGAGATTGCAGGCTGGAAATCGACGCGGGAAATACGAAATACGTCCCCCACCGTTCCACTTTCTGTATCGCCTCGGATCCGTCTCGGTTCCCGTCTCGTTTCCGAGCTCGGGGCTCTAAATTAAAAATCGCGTTTCGCAAGCATCCGTTCGCGCGCAAAGCTGCTTAAATATGTAAAACCGAATGGGAAAAAAGGCCGGGAGAAGTCCATTAGCGGAAGCCGATTCAGCCGGAGCGGGATCGAGATAAGTTCGGACACTTCCCGGAAACTCGCGTGCGAATAGTGTAGTCCCATCGTCCTCGCTCGAATTATTGAAAGATGCAAGGGACGCTGGCTGTTCAATGGGAACACAGAAACTTTCGCGTCTTCTCTCTTCACGGTGGATCAATTAAATTAATTGGTCCCGCGTCGCTCAAAAAGCCCGATGAAACGATCACAGAACGCTTTCGCCGCTGCAAACGGCAAAGACAAATTTTGCAAGTGGTGCGGGTCAGCCACCGGTCAGACCACTCGTTGTTTTTCTTCAATTTTCGTAGTAAGCCGCGCCAGGGGATTTCCTCGGATAACTCTGAGAGCAGAAAATTGGTTTTTTAGGATTGTTCGCTGTGTCTTCGGCATTTGGAAATTGTGTGCTCTCGGGAAGAAGGATATGGGATCGCCTGGCATTACAGGCTCGGTGTGTACCTTCGCTTATGGAGTATACCTATGCATTACATCATCGGCGTGGCTGCAACCGCGATGGGGATCCTCGGCCGAGCGAAATTTTTGCAATTTAAACGCAACACTTCGGAAACTCCGAGCGATCGGTCAACTTCGAACTTCTGGAATTACTATGAAATTTTCTCCGCCCCGGACGAACCATTCGGCCCGTGAAATCGAACGAAAGAGTGCATTTTATACTCTAAGTTCTGATGTTCCCTGAAAGAAAATTGTATCAACAAATACGGATTTTCCTGGACTAATCCGTAAAAATCTTGTAAAAGTTTCGTGGACGTTTCACTGTGCCCATGTTACGGTCGATGAAAATTCTGGGGATATTGTTGTTAAGTTTTCTAACGGATTGCAGGTATTGCGGATAATGAATGAAATTGTCCGCGGCGCGGCGGTCCTTTAATTATTATTTAAGAGGGAAGTGTCGGTGTAACTGGGGGATTTGCAAATTTCCTAGCACGTAACGAACCGTCTTATCACCGAACGTCAAGTATCATGTCGGGGGCCCGGGGGTCGTGCGGTGTTTATGTAATAAATTCAACTTTGCCATCCAAACAACTCATAAAATATTCAACGCTGACCTACAACCTGTTCGTCATTTGAATACCGTGTCACGGACGTAACAACATCCACTTCTGCACGGATTTCGTTATGTTAATTCGCGTCGACGGACACCGGTTACGGTTTCAAGGGGGTTGATCAATCGCCCAGCTCCAGAGGATTTTCTACGAAACGGGACATTTTCAGCGTTTCCCGATTTTTTCCCCGGCATACTGGAAAATCCTTTACTGCGGGACTTCGACGCAAAGTTTTGTCTATGTTTCAATGAAGTTCACGAATTTTTTTGATACAGGAAACGCCAAAATTGAGGTAGTTACAGGCGATTGAGTAGCCATACAAGACAGGGTATTTAGGATTAGAGGCTGAATTTTGGTTAAATTTGAGAATTTCTTGCTATGAAACTACAAAATCTTTCGGTATCTGACTTTTGTGGTCATTTTAATCCGTGTTTCATCGAACTTGACAAATTTTTTTATAGAAGAGATATCAAAATTGGGTTTGCTACAGGCGACTGAGTATATCCATGTGAAAGGGGGTGTATTAGACTTGGACGCCGTATTCTGGGTTATTTTTGGAATTTTTTTGCTATGGAACTAGAAAATCTTTCGGTATCCGACCTTTGTGTTAATTTTTACCCGTGTTCCATCGAACTTGATAAATTCTTTGATAGAGGAGAAATCAAAATTGGGTTTGCTACAGGCGATTGAATATATTCATGTGAAAGGGGGTGTTTTAGCCTTTGACGTCGTATTCTTGGTTTTTTTGGGGAATTTTCTTCCTATGGAACTAAAAAATCTTTCACCATGAAACTTCTGCGGTCCATTTCGCGTATGTTTCAGCAAAGTCCACTAATTTTTCTGTAAATATGTTCGAGCATTTCGAAACCTCTGGACCAGAATACGGTTCGAGAAAGGAGGCGATGAAATATTCCTTTTATTATTGGTTTCTCGGGATGTCGGCGTATTATTAGAGGCAACGGATCAATTTTAAGATATTTCCATGTCGGCTTACGTGTTCGTGCATCCCCGACGTGCACGGACAAAGCAGAGACAAAGCTTTGAAAATTTTCAGGATTCATCGTCTCGGAGTATTAATTATGTCGAGTTTTTCTGTCCCACGTTACAATTTCCGTGATACTCGTTGCTGCCGTACGATTTAATTCCTTGTAATTACATTAGACACTTTGATCTCGCGCAAAATGAAGTCTCCATGGAGGGTCGGTGGATGCGTTCAGCATCCCCTCGGTTGCCGAGACCAACGAAAATCCACTTCTCGTAATTAGCAGCCGGAAAAAGAAAACAATGCTGCATCCCATTAAAGAAATGAATAATAAAAACGCGGCCTGCCGCGTAATACCAGCTCTCTCTCTCTTTCCCTCTCTCTCTCTCTCTCTCTCTCTCTCTTTCTCTCTCCCCTCGAAACAAACAACTTCCCTAAAAGCCGGTTTCATACTGTTCCGAATTAGGGGTGCACGTCGTTCCCGGCAGCCTAACTCGACGCACACACGACCGATGAAAGCGCCGCGGTCATTTTAAATTGCAACGCCGACCGAAACAATTACTTTTTTTTGCGAGTGTTTCGCGCGCCGCGCCGCACGCGACCGTATTACGAGAAATTGCCGCGCAATATTACTCTATTAGATCAATCGATGCGAAATGGATGCACGTGGCCGTAGATGAAACCATTTTTCCCATGCGCTTACTTCAAACTGCTGCAATTTCGAAACGAGCCGATATTTTTCATTAAAAATTGCCCCGCGCACTCTCGAAATGTGCATCGACGGGTCTGTAAAATTTGGAATTTTCGCGTCCGATGGTTTCGCCGGGAGACATTGTTGAACAGTGCCAGCCATTTTCAATACAATGTCAATACGAGGGTGGTTTTAATAATCGGAATATTAAAATGATGGACCTGGGGTGTTGACTTTTTTTATGTTTTCTAGGTTTCTAAGGTTCGAAGAAGGTTTCTTGCAAGCGAACAATTGATTTAAGTTATTGAGATATTTTTATTCCGAGGATGGTCTTTTTTGGCAAATACTCCGAGAGATATTCGAGCTGCAGATTTTTTAATAGATTCCACGAATTGTTGCAATCTAAATCTTGCAAACTTTTCGCAAATTTTTGGCACATTCTTTTAGCCTCTTAACTTAACGATTATTTCGTAAAAGTCTGTATTATGTTATATTATAATACCCTAGTATTCTCGGGCTTTTAAGTTAAGAGGTTAATTAGGTGAATTAAATTCGACGTTGTTGACAAATGTAGTGAACTGTGTTTGTAAATGTAATGTGTTTTGGCCTGCAGATGTTTGTGCGTATTCCTGGAAACTTCCTCTAAATCTAACGAAGGTTTCGCAAACGCATGACCAGTCGTATGATTGCTGAAGGTGCGTCTTTTTAAACCAAAAAAATCCCACCTTTTTTGATCAATACAACGACAAGTAGCACGAATAATTTTACATACCTTGAAACATTGTCTGAATACAGCAAATATTAAAAAACCTTATGTTCGATCATGTAATCGTTGAAAAATTCCAGCAGAGGTACGACTTTCAAACGAAAAACAAATTGACTACCCATAAAACTTTGTAGATGTACGTGCCGAAGAATTTTCGAATTTTTTGGGGACAGTTGAATAGTCGTTGTGTCTATATGGGGCGTCAGGAATTTTCTTGTTGCGGGACTAACGCTCCGGTTTGGCAGCAACGTATCGACTGGCGGAGAATGGAGAGATACGTAATGACGATAGGTAGAGAAAGAACCGAGGAAACGAGAGGGAGGGAGAGAGAGAGAGAGAGAGGGGGTGAGCGAGAAAGAAAAAAATTGACCGGGGGAATTTGTAGTTGGAAGAATACAGCAGATATCTCCGGTATGGATCTGGCCGCGGGTGACAATGGCGGTCGCAGCTATTGGCCCGTTTCACAAGCACAGCCCATATCAATACCCCTTTGTTGCACATGACTGAGTTCGGGATAAAATCCTCTCCTTTCTCCGTGGCCGGGGCCAGAAAGCCGGGAAATAATGCGCAAACTTCTACTCAGACGGAATCCTTTGGAAAAATGTTTCTTACGCTCCTCTTTCTGCGGAATACTTGGTCCGTGCCGGGACGTTTTTTGTTCTCCCCGAAATGTTGCAGTTTCGGAGTCAGTTTTCGAGCTAGTTTCTTGTCTCACAATCTGCGAATCACTTCCGGCCCCCGGGTTTTGTTTAAATAACCAGGCCACTCTAAAACACGAGCCGCGGCGACTGAGAGAAAGAAAGAAAGAGGGAGAGAGAGAGAGAGAGTGTGTGTGAGAGAGAGAGAGATCGTTACCGGAAACGAAAAAGAAACGGCGACGAAATAAATAGCTGGTTACGCCGGCAGACTCTGCCGGAGCCTTTGAAGTCTCCAAGATTCGAGAGATTGAAAGCGTAGGCGGTCCCCGATCGTTGAATACACGGACACTTCGCGTCTCCAGAGTCTTCAAGTATTTAAAATTGTGAAGTTTGGAGCGTCGAAAGGATGATGACTCAATTCGCGAAAATTTGATGTCTCTAGAAATCTCAAGTGTAGAAAGTGAGCAACGATTTCCTCGATCGCCGAATACTCGAAATTTGAGGCCCCCAGGATCTTGGAGTGTACTTGAACATTCAGAAATTTTGGACATCGAATGTCTGAATCGCCTAACATGAAAAATGTGAAGTCCTGAAAGCCTCTAAGTGTTCGAAAATTGTGAAATTTTGGGCATCGAATGTTCAAATCGCCTAACGCACTAAATATGAGAGCCCTAAGAGTCCTCGAGTACTAGAAAATTGAGAAATATGGTGATGCGAAATCTCGGAGTCTAGAGAGTCTCAAATTGTTTGAAAATTGACAGAAATCCCAGTAACTCAATCGCCGGATACGCGAAGTCTCGACGTCCAACAGCAATCGAACGCGGATCGTCGATTATTTCGAGACAGTACCGTCCCGGCGAGTCGTGCAAATATTTAATCATAAAAAATTCGTGAATTTAAATATTGAAAAAATCATGTGATCTTGCAAATATTTGCGAATTCGAAAGTTTTCCTGGTCAAAAAACCAGTTCCATCGAGCAGCCGAAGAAAGAGCAGAAGCGTCGCGGAGGGGGGACTCGGCGCACAGAGATTTTATAAATAGCGAACGGTGGCGTCATGCATGTTATATAGTGTTTACCGACAGCGAGAGCTCCGCGAAAATTCGCAAGAATTTCAACGGCGGGTCGCCCTTTATGAAAAACTCCCGCAGAAACACATATCCCGTTTAATACACACGGTGAATTCGCAGCCAGCGATGCTCGGCGCAGCTCTGGCCCGTTTTTTCAAAACTTTCCCATTATTTTCGGTACATTATCGCCGGGCATTCGTCGAAAAAACGACGCGGAAGGTAAATTCATTTAAACTCGAACGCGAGTTTCCGCAAATGCGCGCCGGTCCAATTTTCGCCCGGCGATCTTCGAAATTAAAATTTCCAAAACACTGCGAAATTCATCTCGGCGACTCGCAGGCCACGTCTTTTTTCATACGGCTCCAGGGTACACGCTGCTTTCTACGAACAACAAAATCATGGTTGATCTCGAACGGATGGGGGACTACGACAAAATGGCGCCAATCAATCCGCTTTTGCAATACATCGCGTCGAGCACCTTTTTAGGCACGTTTGGACGTTTCATTAACCCCTTAACGCACAGTTTAAAAAAAAAACAGCCAAAAAAATCAATTTTTGATATACTGTGCTTTTGCTCCATGGAAAAAGGCTATATCTTATTCTTGAATAAATAAGTGTTATAACTTACAATCCCATGTAAATGATAAATATCAATAAAACGATTTTTTTTTCGTTGCTTTTACATTGTTATTTTCAATTCTCGATTATATCCGAGTGTGAAAAATTATAGCAGCATAAAATACAACGCCGCTCGAGTTATCTCGAGTGTGCACAGTTTGGCTGTTTAGCTCGCTCGAATTAACTCGAACGTACAAGTTAAGGGATTAAACTTTCAAGGTGTAATCTTCACGAGAAAACACTCGCAGCAAAGCGATTGTTACACCATTAAAATTTTATGCAGTCTTTCTCGTTTCCAACTAGGACGAATGTTCCAGTAGTCAGCCATTTAAGGTCAGTAGTCAGAAATATTAAGCATTGTTAAAAATTAGTGGGCCTAATCTAAAATATTGAACACATTTAAAAGATTTAAAAATACTGTTGTTCTCAACTGTACAAAATGATGACGAGGAGAACTGCACGTTTGTGTGGCTGCTGCGTCTTGCAATTAATTCAGACAACTTCTATTTTGCATACAAATCCGCAGTCTATGAATTAATATTAATACCCTACCCTTTAAATTTGTTATACGAGGGCATGATAGACTGCGCATTTAATGCATTTATTTGAAACAGCGCAGTGGAAAGATTTAAAGAGTCCCGGATAAATACATTTCTATACATTTATATAAAACCACTAGAAGTCAAATCGATTTCTGTTTGTTATAATGTGACTAACGTAAACAATTTTTGAACGGATTTCAGATTTTCTCTTTTACAATTCGTTGAGGTTGTGAAAATATTTCCTTTGAGAAATTTTCTATTATTTCTATTAAAATTCTATGAATAAATTCAATCATGTTATTATTACAAAGAAATGTGTCTTGTTCAAGGCACGGCGGTGGTTCCAGTGTTAAGGAATTTATCTTCTAGAAGGCTGACTACCGGGAAAAGGCCGTAATAAGTCACATTTACCCAGACTACTTGTATCGACTATTATCTCCGGAGCCCTTTGCCATAGGAAGTAGAAATTTCGCAGGGACGTTGCTTTTGAATTCCGGGAACTCGCTAAGAAAGCTTCTCCCAAAACTTTCACCTCTCGGTAGACAGAAATGATTGTCCAAAGAAGCGACCTCGACAGTGAAAACGGAGCTCGGGCATCCTGTTGCACAAGGAAACAGCAAAAGCAGAAGCAGTAGAACCCCTTTTCAAATCTGTGTAAGGAGCTTTCGTACGGATATCATATTTCGCATTTCCGCGTGGTCGTGTCGGGTGTTAAAATATAAAACTGTGGTAATCTGCGCGAGAACGTTACCCCTTCCGGTTTTAAAGGATGCCGGTTGCTATTAGCCGGGCCGTGTGCTCGCGTGGCCGGTGTTGTAATAACCGTGTCGGCACAAAGGCGACAACTTACTTGCAGATTAGAAGAAAAGTAGTACTCGAGGCTCGCTCTTGAAGCCGGGCTGGCCTTTGCAAGCCGCGCGTGTTTAAAGAACGCGCGCGACCGCAGCGGTAAACTTTGTGCGAGAAAGTCTGCTGGTTAGGAGAGAGGCGATAGAGGAGAGAGAAAGAGAGCGAGAGAGTGGCCGAGGCTGAATACGTCAAAGCTCTCGGGGGTCCGGCCCTCTTTCCGCGGCCGATTCACGTCCAATTAAACGTAATAACGATCGCCGGCTGAACGTTTACCTGAATGGGGGTCGCCGGTTGCAAACCCTTGCAAGTATTAACCCCGTCCGGCGACGGATCTGGCCCCCGGGTGACGCCAGAACCCGGCCGAGGGTTCTCGATCCTTTCAAACGGCTTCGTTCGGCTCCCCTGTGCCGGGAAAAGGCTGGGTAATTAGGTGAACGATGAGCACGCTGCGACCCTGCCGGATCTCGGACCGAGATACCGAGACCTCGTGCAAAATCGCTCTGGATTTCGCGCCACCGATTTATTTCCGGGCTATTCTTCTCCGTTTTCGGCCCCGACTGACCGACAAACTTTAACCCTTTGCACTCGATTCTATTTTAACACCAAAACGAAACATTTCTTCTGACCTAGAATATTTCCCTTCTGAATATTTTTTTTTCATGTTATATATACGAAAATGTTGCAATTTACTTGTATAATACTGAGGTGTTTAGTAATTTATTAAATACAAACACATTTAATAATGTAAAAAATATTTTGAATATGATACAGCAATTTTTAGTGGCACCTTATAGTCGCCTTTGGAGTGCTAAGGGTTAAACCGTTTCCTCGTTTCATCGCTGTTTACTCTTCACGACTTGCTTTTTTTTATAAGAACAACGAAATCAATGTAGCAAATGTTTCAACCAACACATTATCCACCGTCGCTTGTTTTGTAATTTTTTAAAGTCTACGGTCCATAGCTGAGGATTTTTCAATAGATTACGCAAACAGAAATAGCAGTTTCATTTGTGAACCAACAGACCATCTCCGGCACTATAATCTACTCGAATCTGCTCTAATCGAAAAAAAGATTTTCAAGCTTACTATTGGCATAGCACAATGATCCAACAGCACAGGGTTCAGCTTTTTATTAGAGGGGTCCATAAGTAATCAATTATTTTGAAATCTAAAACAAACTTTGTCGTAAATTCAAGTTTTTATTTCTTAATTTATTAGATAATCTCCATCATTTCAAGGACAGATTGCCACCTTTCCAACAAATTTTCAATTCCCCTCTTATAGAAATCCAGGGTTTGTGAAGCAAAATATGACTCAAGGTGCCTCCTTACATCTTCTGCAGAAGTGAATGTTTTATTTCTTAAATAGCGCCCCAGAGATCTGAAAAGATGATAGTCAGAGGGAGCAATATCCGACGAGTATGAGGGGCGCGGTAAAACTTCCCATTGCAATTCTTTGATTTTTCCTGAGTGAGTTTCGCTGTATGGGGCCGGGCATTGTCAATTTGCTCTATCACACCTTACCTGTGGCTTAAAGATGCCCTCTTTTTCAATAGTTCTGAATAAAGCAATCGTAATTGCTGACAATACTATTCAGCAGTAACTGTTTCTGCAGATTTCAACAACTCAAAGTGAATTATGCCACGACAGTCCCACCAAATGCACAGTAACACCTTTCTAAGTGATAAGCTAGGTTAGGGATTGATATTGCGGTTTGATTTGCAGAAAACCGTTGCTTCGAACGCTTTATGTTATCATAAAGACTCCATTTTTCATCTCCGGTAACTTCCACTAGAGATTTTAGGGTGTCATTATCAAATTCAACTGGTCGTCTACTTCGAGGCCTGTCAGAGAGATCATAATCAACAGCAGCAAACCTTCTGAACCAACGTTGACACTTGTTGATCTTCAATACATATCCATAAACATCGCAAATTTTCTTTGTTGTTACCGTTGCATTAAATTCCGCATGAAAATGAAAAAGTACGCAATGACGAATATGATCCTTAAAAGGTACGGACGCTGCCATTTTATTACAGGGTTGTAAAATGTAATTATACTTTTTAAAATATTTTGAACGTAGGCTGCTTTACCGAAAACTGTAAAAGAATACGTGTTTCCTCTTCAATGATCGGTACAGAACTAAAGGTAAAATAAATTCTTTGCAAATAATCGATTATTTATGGACACCCCTAATATAATGATAGAAAGTAGAATGGAACTTATGTTTGGCTTCTGCTTTAACTCTTCAAGGCACACGCTTTTAACACTAGAACTACCGGACGAGTCAAAATGACTGGTTCCTAATTTTTTCTTTTACAATTACTGAAATTGTAAAAATGTTTTTATAGGAAATTTTTTAATGAACCTCTTCGTAATGAACCTCTTTTTAATGAACCTCAATAAAAGTTGTATGACGTCTGAATGGGCACAGTCTTGTCACTGTTACAAAGCAATATACATCAGTCGCATTTATTGCTCGGTAGTTCTAGTGTTAAAGAAAATAAAAACCTTAGTTGCACAGAATTTTTCGAATTCATTACGTCACACAGTGCGCCAACCTTAATCACAGCAGGACACACCACTTACTGATGCGTTTTGGTTTACATAATTTTTTTTTCACCTATTTACCATTCGTGCATAGCATTGCCAACTGAATGAGAAACTTGAAATAAAATATTAACCCTGTATGACTATGAGTAACTACAACTTTTCGAGGTGGGTTAAAATATATCCCCTAAAAGGTGAGATAGTTTTTAACCCACCTAGCCCCAAAGAGTTAATAAATACTCACAGTCCAGTGATTGGAATCGTTCCACGATCATACGTTATCTGGATTAATAAACTAGGTCGCAAAAGACAGTTTCTAGGTGGCCGGGGTTTAAGGACTGTTCATAAAAGAGTGAAGATTGCCGGAACCCTCGTTCCGCCTTTGAAAAGTCCTTGGCAGTGACGTCTCCTGGATGCGTTATTTTGGGGGAAGAAACTTTCTCCGTGCTTTCCTTAAGGGAGGGGGAATTTTCTCGTTGTGTTATTTTATTTAAACTCATATAATACATCACACAGTCTGGACATATTTATCACCTAACATCCTAAACACTAATTCATCGCTTTTGATCACGGAAAAAAAATGATGACCCGACGACCGTTCTCGCGTAACCTTGCCAGGCGATAAGATAACTGCACGCGGTGTTCGTGATCACGCGGAACGGATCAAAACGTCACCGAATGAAACGGGATTATATAACGAGAGGAAACGAGCGAGGAGGGGGTAGAGCGAACGCGACCTTACGTCTTCCAGAAGAAATCGTCCGACTCGTGGAGTGGTGAACCCTGAGTAACGTAAAGAAAATAGTTTTCGCTTCTCGGTGGTACCGAGTGGGGGGAAAGCAATTTCGTTACCCGTCGTTCGTGTCCACAAAATATTTTCGACGTTCACTGGTCCGAGGCTAATGAAGAACTGTTTCGGAAAAATACGCTGAGTACGTTCCTTTTACCTTTTCCCTCTTCAACGAGAGAGAGAGAGAGAGAGAGAGAGAGAGAGAGAGAGAGAGAGACGCCGATAGTTTATGAGAACAGGATAGAAATTTATTGCTGGACCCCTGGAACCACTGGGCGAACAGGTTACAAAAAATATTGAAGGTTGATTGTGATCTTTGATTATTGAAATTTAGTAATAAACCGGCCGGCTGTGCGAGCTTCCTCTTAATTTTTGCGTATCTTTTGAACTTGGATTTATCATTTGCCGACTTTTGGAAATAATTTTGAGAGTTCCACTTTACAGGAGAATTACTCTTTCATTATGTTTCATCCTTTGCACTTCGAGCAATTTTTAATATGACATACGTCGCCGCAGCAGCGACAACAGAGTTGTAAACATGTTTTACAACGTAGTCGCAGCAGCGATAACGAAGTTCAAAGGTTTCATATGATTTCTGTGACCATTCGTATGGATCTTGTCAGCACGGTGTTAACGTAATGTACAGTTGTCCCAAGAATATGGTACAGTGAATTCCCGTTGTAAGTCAGTGCAAGTTTCGCGGTTGAAAGTCATTCGAACTTCTAGTCATAGGTTTATTATATAGAGACGGATGGTCACATTTGCGTTTCCAGCTTGCACTGTGTATTTCAAATGCAACGTTCGGTGAGAACCTCCGATCTCTTCTAAATGTCTCTCGCCGGAACCGCGCAACTGACTTATAGCGGGAATTCACTGTACCTCCTTGAAATGGGCGATTTCTGAGGTAACTTTCTCCTTTGCGAAAATGTTCTCCTCGCCTTTGTTGAGAATTTACTAACGAAAAATACGGATCAATCAGAGCGCGGCTACGATTGGACGACTTCCGGCTCGGCCAATGCCAATCAAATGTCCGCCCGCTATAGCCGCGCTCTGATTGGTTCGTGTTTTTCGTTAATAACTTCTAAACGAAACCGCGGAGCACATTTTCGCAAAGGAAAACATTACTTAGAACCACCTCTATACCCTATACATCGAACCACCCTATACATCGACGAGTTCTTTTTTCGTTACTGGGTTAGAGTTCCTCGCAACTAGACTTGCAGTCTTGACGCATTTTTAACAAAAATGAATTGTAATTTAAAGCAATGAGAAGATCGAAAGAATTTTAAAATATCTACTCATTATTTACAATTTATTAAGTTAATTGGAAAAAGAGCAAAATATTTATCTCGTAAAAATCAGATGCTTGACTAATTTCTATTTGTGTGCCAAGTCCAATGTTTAGCAAACACTATTTTGCTTTCGCTGCTGTTTCTTATCAAATTATATAACGCTACATAAAATCTAGTTACACAGTCTTATAAAGTTGTTCAATTCGCAATTGAATTCTCAATTGAGTTCTCAAAAAGAACGTTCAAGCCTAACATTAGGTTAGAAAATAACAATTTTATACGTCTGTGAGAAAAAACGGTTTGATACAATTCGATTAAAACAATTTAAGAATGTCAATGCGTTGTCTTCAACTTATTAAGATTGTGAAAGGAGAAAAGGAAGGTCTAGGGTAAGGGATCCAATTACTGTGGGGGTACCAATTACCGTGCTTATATTACATATTTAAAATTAGTTAAGATATATGTTATATATCTGTTTTCTAACATTCATTATGCTTTACAAATAAGTATGATTAATATAAGCACAGTAATTGGGTCCCTTACCCTATATTGTTACTGTTTCTGGCAATTGACGTCGACAATTTTTATTTCACACAAAGATCCGCAGTCGAACGACGATCTCCGTGCGTTTAACACTAAACCCATTAGCACAAAACATATAAAAATGAAACGTCTTATAGAAGGGAGAAGATTCAGTTTACTTATTGTTAAACTTTGTACGATTTTCATTATAATATGTGCTTCAATAAAGAAGTTAATATAGTAATTTCCTACAAAAACGTTTTTATAATTACGATAACTGCGAAATAGAAATAGAAAACCGGTCATTTTGACCGTGGTAGGTTTAGTGTTAACACCTTAAGTGCCAATTATCTTTTCCGGAGATTCTTACACAATCAGAGTAATTTAACTAATGAAAGCGAAACCAGAAATTTTAAATGTATTGCAGGTGATGTTGTTTTAACCCTTTTGAATGCTAAAAGCAGAGCTAATCAACATGCCTATTAGCGGGCAATGGCAGAGCTACGGGCAAGTGACTTAGCGGAGTGGGGGTAGGCTGTAGCACAACCGTAGCTATTTACGTAGCTGTGACAAACACACACGCAGTCTTGCCCGCAGGGGCGTGGCTTCGTGCCCACCGTTCTACCAAAAGCAAGAAAATCGCTGCCCGTACGGGCAGACGCTGAACGGCTCTGATTTAAAGAAAGCCTGACCTTCCGCCACCGGGTTTAACAAGAAGGTCGTCTTCCCTGGACCAAGATCGACCCCGGAACAGATCAAAGAAGATTTTGATTCCGCCCCAGTTCCTTTAAATTCCATAAAAATCCCAGTGAACCTGTGCGGTTTAATTGCAAGGTCTAATGCGAACGATGTTTTCGCGTTTGTGGAAGGTCGAGCGATTTGTTGGTCCGGTCCAGCATCGGGGACACACGAGATTGAACGGACTCATCGACAGATAATGACGACAGAGAGAGAGAGAGAGAGAGAGAGAGAGAGAGAGATATCTGATAAAACATTTGTCCCGATATAAATTCTAGGCCGGAGATAGCGGGTCTGCACTTTTGGCCCGAATAGTATAAAAGAAGAGTAAGAGAGAGAGAGAGAGAGAGAGAGAGAGAGAGAGAGAGAGAGAGAAATATAGTGACGAAAGAAAGACCGAGGATATTCTCTCGCAGGCTCTGTCGTCGTTCCGTCTAGCAGAGTAATTGTGGTATTTATACGGACTAGTTCGGCCGTGAACTGAGCTCCGGTGTCCTACGTTCCGTAGGTGCGGCTTTATTTCATTGTACCCGGTGAAAAGTTATGGCGTAGCGGGTCTTATAGTCTCGAGGGGATCGTACGGGATACGCGACGGTGTCGTCGACGTGGGGGGACACGCCGGTGAGAACCCGAAGAAAGAGAAAAAATACACAGTTGCTCCCGCGCCGGGCAATAAATCTTTGAATAATTGTTGGACGACCGCCGAGCACTTCCCAGCTGGAATTAAAAGCGCCGGATCGACAACCAACGAGGAACGGGACTTTTACGACGAGAACGACCCACGTCGTTCAGAAAAGCAGAGAATCATCGGGGGAACAGTTGCTGCTTCTCCTCCAGGAGTTACAACAGACTTCGTTCGTTTTTTTTTTTTGAGCAATTCAAGCCTGGTGAGTCGAAGATTCGGTTTCTGTTCGTCACGTTGTTCGGAAAGCAGAGAGTCAGAAGGGAACAGTTTCTTCTGGAGACATTGTGGCATTTTTATTAATTTTTCTATGCTGAGACGTCGCCGTCTAACGGTAAACCTGCCACGATGAAATGACCAGTTTCTTTTTTTACAATTAAAACTATCCGAAGACTATCCAAATTTTTCGCCATTTTTATACATACCCTATAAGAAATAAATTTGTCGAATAATTTCTCCTAGATGCATCTTTACAATCTCACTAATAATTTTACAGTACTGTGTGAAAATAACGAGAATGTGACTATCCAAATTTTGTTGAATAATTTGTCTTAGATGTATCTTTACAATCTCAATAATCATAAATCAAAACTCTAATCTCGTAAATCTTGTGAATCGTCCTGTAAATCTAATGTTCATCAAACTATGAAAACGTTTCCATGGAGAATTAATAAAGAGAGTCGGAATAAATTCAATCTTGTCATTTTTAGAAAGCAACATACACTAGTCGCTCTTTTTGCTTGGTAGTGTTTAGCGTTAGTGAGTCGAAAATTTGATTTGTGTTTGATTTATGGAAGAATTTTTACAAGTCACACGCTGTGGAGCAACTGTTTCCGTTGTTGACTCTTTAAATGTCTGTTTGTGTTTGTCATACCGAGAGCTTTTCAAATGTTATTCTGTGCTATTTGTGTATGCTGGTATTGTTGTCTATTTGTACTTTCGTTTGGGACAGTAAAACCGGCGGACCAGTAACAGTGACTACAATGCACAACACTGTGAAAATAAGAAGACTGTATTTACCTTATGTAAATACGTCTAAAAGAAAAAAGGAAAAAATGAATTTATCGAACACTTTTCCGTGAATACGTTGTTAAAGTTTCGATGTTCGAAGGATAAAAAATTAGTATCCCGTCATTTTGACGAGTCTCGAGCTCCAGTGTTGTCAATTAAGTTGCAAGTCGGTGGTTTTCTGTACGCGCGTCCGCATAAAGTCTCTAAAAAAGGCAATAATATTTTTAACCCTTAGCACTCGAATGGCGACTGTAAGGCGCTACTAAAAATTGCTGTATAATTATTCAAAATATATTTGACTGTATTAAATTTGTTTGTATTTAATAAATTACTAAACACTTCAGTACTATACGAGTAAATTGTACCATTTTTGTATGTATAACCTGAAAAAAGATCTATGGAAGGGAAATATTATAGGTCGGAAGAAATGTTTCGTTTTCGAGTTAAAATGGCTTCGAGTGCACAGGGTTAATATTGGACCATACGACTTGGATTTATTTCAGAAGTCGGAACAATTATTTTTCTAAACGACGCGAGACGGAAATTTTATAAAAATTGCAATTGGTCGGAATTATAGAGAAAATACCAGTAGCAGCAGTAGTAGTAGTACTTTGTTTTGTTCCTCTCTTTTAACCTAACCTGACTTCTATCTTAAAAATTATCTTATTTTTCTAACTCTTATTTCTACCGCTTTTAAAAGTTGCCTTTCACAACATTCTTCTGTGGGCTCGTGTCGAAAGTTTAGAAAGTGTGTTTTGTAGATCTGTGTGAATTGTACATATTCTAAAAATTTAGTTGAAGAGCTTGTCTTCGAAGCCGCTTGATCTTTCTCGGAAAGCGTAGAGATCCGCGGAGACGCGTCGAGAAATGATTCTTTTCGTTCCCGTCCGCCACGTCTCCCGTTAATTTCTTCTCGTTTGCAGAAGGAAATCCGCTCGAGGACGGCTGTTCCAGAAATGGGATTTCAAGTTCACCGTTTTTGCCTGAGCTGGGGGCTTCTGCTCGTCATGCTGACGTGTTTCTCGGAGGGACACTTCTTCTCCGAGGAGCGTTTTCTTTCCAAGTCTATCAAGGATATGTTGTGGGCTATCAAGGAAAAACCGGGAAATACCTACGAGATAGTGAACTACTCGGATCATGGCAAACGGGCCCCACGATCTAGCACGACCTTGACGTCGACGACGACCACACGCCCGACCTCCGCCTCGTGGAACTGGGAGTTTCCTACACGCGAAGCATCAACCACCACCACCACTACGGAGGAAACGGGCGTCGAATTCCGGCAGATCATAGATTTTCCCATCAGGTGCCCGGAGAATCATGTTTACGTTGGTGGAAGGTGCCGATTGCGTGTGTGAAATAAACGGATTTTGCATTCATTACATTGGCGTAGCTCGATTTCTTTCCAATTAACAATTTCAGCGCCGCGTCCCCCGCAAATGGGACACGGATTATTTGTCTAGATTTATAAAGAAATATTGGCGAACTTTTCGATTTTTTTCTCCTTCTCGTAGATTGATTATATGGCCTTTTTGAAACTCCTGGGCAAGCACTCAAAGTGTTATCAGGCGATCCTCGCTATTAGTTATTCAAGAAACAACGAGGACAGTCTTTTTGCAAATTTTTGTACAATTTATTGTCTCTATTTCGAGGAACATGTACTGATTTTTTCGTTGTAAAATATGTATGAGAAATGGATGTGTGTAAACATTTACGTAGAGCCCCTCGTCTGTAGCCTTAAATTTTTCACCGTAATAAATAGACTGCGGATCTTTCTTTCTCAAAAGTTTGTTTCTTCTTTTAATTATTTTATTAAGTTGAAACCGATACGCTGATATCCTTAAATCATTTTAATATGTCTACTGCTTTAAATTGTAGTTATCCATTTTTGTCATAAATGTATAAAATCAGCAGTCTAGTAATAAAAGAACCAACAATATTCCTCGTTTTTGTATTGTAGGTAACCCTAAAATTTTGCGAAAACAAGTACAAAATTGTCGAACTGGTGCAAGGTTGAACGAGTATTTTCTCGTGCACCGAAAGAACAGATTAATTCTACACGACTCGATTCAGCCGGCACTTTAAGGATTCCTTCTCCTAAAGGGCCAGAATATATGGAAAAATGTCTACCGTAGATTCCGGGATCTTGAAAATACTCGGGGAAACGCGAGGAGGATGTTCAACTTAAATACGCTTTTAAATTCAAATTCCTGGTCCTGGGTGGAATCGAATTAAACCGGGTCTAGGAACCGGAAGTAGAGTTTTTCGAAGATTTGTGCCTTGTCGTCGATGTTATTAGGTCAGCGTGAAAACTTGTGTCCGAATTCGTATAAAAATAGAACAAGGAATCAATCACGAACTATTGGATAATTACCTTCCGGCGGGAAATTCGAATTGTTGATGCGGACGTCGGATACTTTTGAAGAAAAACGAGGATCTCCGTGGGTTTAAGGGATGACGCAAGGGGGCATAATCTCGCGCAACTTCTTAGAGGATCGTGGAATGGTGGGAAAGTTGAAGAACGTAGCAGCAAATAAAACGCGAGGGGAAGAGTTATCGAGGCAAAGATTCCGCGGGGGTGAAGTTTACGAGGGCGCGATGAATCTTGCGTCAAATGAAATGTGAAAAACTTATCGAATAAAGGTACCGTGTAATTTTACGAGGGCCGACGAATCTTCCGTCAAATGAAATGTGAAATAATCGCTCGAATGAAACCGTGCGCCGCGTCGGCCGACGCACAAACCGAGCCTGTACTCTTTCCTGATTTATTCGCGGCTGGCTAACCGACCGTTAAACAACGCCCGAAAGGAAAAATGAAACAGAACAAATGCATACACTCACGCACACACGCACGCGTGCCGCGTGTGCAGACGGGAGTAAAAAAAAATCGTGCGACCACCGGGGGAAAAAAGAGGTGGTTTTAATCGATCGACGCTCGTGTTTAGTTTTCCATCTGGTAAACACGAATCGGCGTTAATTTCCCGTACAAATTGACAGAGCTGCGCGAAATTCCCGGGAAAAATAGTTCAAAATGCTATATCAGATACGCGTACCTCCGATCGAGCTGCGGTGCAAATTGGTGGTATAATACATTTTTGTTTCTGCCATTCGATGTTCGGAATAAAATGTAATCGTGGGATTTCACGTTTCTGTTGAACGGATAATCATTCATGACATCTAGAATGCATAACGATACGATCTACAGTAGTGGAGATTGACTATTGGTCAGATGGTGCTCAGGAAACTTTACGGGACGTGTATACAGATATATATGAGCCGTTTACTTTTAAAGTGGCCTAAGTCCACTTATACTTAAATTGAGATATTTAAGGGTTTGTGTTTCAATAGAATTAAAAATATACATATAGTATACCAATGTGTCGTACTGCTTAAATGTATATAAAAGAGTTAAATTTACAGTTCCTATTAAAATAATAGCAATTATTAAGTGAATAATATGTGTTTTCTTACCAAAAATGGAGTTAAGCCACTTTCTAAGTTAACAACCAGATTCGTTATAAAATTTGAAAAAGCCCAAGTCCATTCGACATAATTTAAAATGCTTCAAGTTGAAAGAACAATACTCAATTTACTTTGTTTATAATACTTTTTGTTAATATCCTTCGGACATTATCAATAATGGATTGGACTTAGGCCACTTTCAAAGTGATAGTTTCAATTATTGAATAACTTGAAGTTGTACACGTAATTACGGGCAACAAAAAATAATTGAAAAATGGACTTAGGCCAGTTTCAAAATAAACGGCTTATATATAAAAAAATGGCTGGTATATAGATATTATAAAAAAGCAAATGAAACAAAAAAACAAAAAAGCAAAACATTTTGATAGACGCATCAAAGTTGAACTGCTTTTACCAAATGTGTGAGCACATTTCCGAATGCGCTCTTACAGCTGGAGTCTGATAGTTTGCCACTGGTCAGGCACGTGCTCCATACAATTTATCAACGTATGCGCTATTATTTCTGGTAAATAGAATGAACGGTATCATATTAGGGATATTCATAAGTAATCAATTATTTGCAAAGAATTTGTTTTGTATTTAGTTCTATAACGATCGAGGAAACACGTGTTCTTTTACAGTTTTCGGTAAAGAAGTCTGTGTTCAAAATATTCTAAAAGGTATACATTTTTTTTACAATCCTATAATAAATCCGAGGATTGTATTCGTCATTGCGTACTTTTTCATTTTCTGCAACGGTAACAACAAGGAAAATTTGCGATGTTTATGGAGATGTATTGAAGGTCAACAAGTGTCAACGTTAGTTCAGAAGGTTTGCTGCTGGTGATTATGATCTCTCTGACAGGCCTCGAAGTGGACGACCAGTTGAATTTGATAATGACACCCTAAAATCTCTAGTGGAAGCTGATTGAAAATTAAGTGTACAAGATATTGTTTCCTCTGACTATCATCTTTTCAGATCTCTGGAGCATTATTTAAGAAATAACAGTACATCTTCATTACATCAATAATATTACATCTTCTGTAGATGTAAGGAGGCACCTCGAATTATATTTTGCTTCACAAACCCTGGATTTCTATAAGGGGGGGAATTGAAAATTTACGGGAAAGATGGCAATCTGTCCTTGACAATGATGGGGATTATATAATAAATTAAGAAATAAGAATTTGAATTCACTATAAAGTTTATTTTAGATTTTAAAGTAATCGATTACTTATGGGCCCCCCTAAAACTTTGTACAGAAGTCTTGATTTCGAATATTCAGTGGTACTGATTTTGGTCAGAGGAAACCTGGAATTGTAGCTGGGCGAATGTGTAAAATGGGTGACCGGGCTTGTTGTAAGTCAGGTGTCCGCGGGATTATGCGACGCGTACGCGGCCGTGTGCTTGCTGCTAGCACGGCCGTTGAATGAAGAGGAGAGCCTAATTCGCGTGATCGCTAATTGTGAATGTAGCCGGGGCTTTGTGACGAGTCCCCGGCACACTGCCGGGGCTGCTTGCTCGTCCCGTATTCGAGTCAGCCAGATTTTGTACTCATTGTCAGAAGTAAAGACCGCCACCCTCGACACTTGTTGCTCGCCATCGACATTTGTCTGCTCCGCAGTTCTATATGCCGGGACCAGCGGAGAGAGGAGAAGAGAGGAAAGTAGAGAGAGAGAGAGAGAGAGAGAGAGAAAGAGAGAGAACGGCCGCGTTTCGCTTTCGTGGTCGCATTCTTTGCCGAGTTACACGCGCAGACGGCCACGTACACACCGCGAACGGTGACTTCATAATGCCGGCCCGGTTGGTATTGCGTTTCCTCCGTTTCCGGTGCGGTGACGACGAACGCTCGGGAACGCTGCGGGAACGATTCCTGTGATGTCCTTCCAGCGCGGGGAATCTGCCACGAGCGAGGAGCATGTTCGGTATGGAGCCCGGCTCGGACCGATCCCATTCGAACACCATTCTCCCCTTCGACCAGTTAACCCGTAACCCCTGTCGTTCCATTTATCCAAAGTAATTAGCTGTCGTCGGATAAATCTTAATTCCGCGAAAGTCCGTGCCTGGTCAACCGCAAACCGCCGCTATTGAACATTCTATGTCTGTGGACAAAATACGGCGCGCGCGTTCCATTCGTCGTGGGTAATTAGATGTCGGCGAATAAATTTTAATTCTACACGGTCTGACCAACGACAGATCTGGACTACTTAAAATACTGGCGTGTAAACTACCGCGAGACTAGGACTCTACCGCGCCTAGGAGGATTGAACCTTACGGGTCCTGAGCTCCGTCTGGCCAATGGTTAAGCTGTACTACTGATAGATTCTCAAACATGGTTTTGAATACAGAGGACACATTTTATTGAATCGAATCCCATTGAATTCTTCTTTTGTCCAGAGACCAGTCTGATCATTACTACATCTGCACTACTGAAACTTTTATGTCGACGTACGCGCCTATAAAAACTATATTACGAGGCGTTCCTTTTATCACAGATAATTGTACGTCCGTAGATGAACGTTAATTGTGTAGACTTTACGTCCGACCAATTACCATCCGGCGCCACTGAAACTTTTACCTCTGCTTCTTCGTAGAAAATAAACCACGGCACATCACGCTTATTAGAAGCAATCAGACGTTACAGTTCTGTCTGACTAATAGCTGCCAGGTACCGCTGAAACTTTCAAACCGAGCACAGTTTAAATTTGTACGGAAAATTCAACCATCCCTGTTGCCGCGAATAAAAATCACAATTCCGCGTGTACCGAACAATTTCTATTGTATTCGGCGAAGATCGACGAATAAAACCGCAGAAATTTTCAGCCGTTGTTTTCCGTTGGTTTTTACTGCGGGAGTGAAACAAAAAAAAAAAAATTCGGGGAAAATGCAACTTTTCGTCGACCGGGAGCGAACGATAGAGGGAGCCAGCAAAACAATTTGTTAGCGTCGGTGATCGGTGACCACCGTGGCAATCGTCGCGTTAACATTTACGGCCGCGAGCGTGTAACCGCGCAGCTTTAATTCGAAGCCGTGTCGCGGCCGGCGTGTCACGCGAAACAATCATGAATCAAACGAGCGCAAACTCCATCGTAATTGATAATTGGCCGGGCCCGCGTGGAATTTACTTAATAAGTGATCAAGGCCGATAAGGCTCGGCCCATTTGTCGCCGTTCGACCCTCGCCTCGCCTCGCCTCGCCTCGCCTTGCCTCGTGCCACTCCATGCTGGCAAAATGTTGCCAATGCTAGCGAGAGAGCTTTCAGATGTTATCAGATGTTATCGGGGAACGATAAAATTAACAGGGGACCGCAGTGTCCCGGACAAACTTTAACTCGCTTATCGAATAAACGCGATCAGGCCACAGTGGCGCGTTCTGATGAAAATTATTATTTTTTGCTCTCCTTCTCTCTCTCTCTCTCTTTCGTTTTCACACGCTATTAATAGAACGAGGAGCGGAGCTCTGCGATTCGCAGGATCGGGTAATAACCACCAACGGTAAATAGTCCATTTTATTCCGAGTTTTTCACTCGGTGTGAAGTTTTGCAAATATATTGAAATGATAGCACTCTGCTTCACGCGTTAGATTATCGAGGCAAAAATATTTTATTTAACTTTGTACATCAACGCGAGCTTCTCAATTCGCAGGATGTTGTTTTGCATGGTAATGTGCCCATTACATTTTCAACTTTAATAATTTCTCTGTTCCATGCTTTAGATTAGCGGAATCAATATATTGTATTTTATTTTGTATGTCAACGCGAGCTCCTCGATTTGCAAGATATTGTTTCGCATGGCGATGTGTCCATTATGTTTTAAATATTTGACTCAGCCCGAAGTTTTGCAAATTTATCGAAAATATCCTGCTCTATGCCTTAGAATCCTTCGATTATCAGCATCAAAATATCTTATTTTGTATGTCAACGCGAGCGTCTGAATTAGCAGGATATTGTTTCGTAATGTGCTCATTATAATTTCAGTTTTTCATTCGGTGCGAAGTTCTGTGAAACTGTCCAAGCGAAAATGTTCTGTCCGTTGGATTATCGGAATAACTATATTTTATGCATCGGCGTGTTGAACTAAACGAGATCATTCTTTTATGCTCGGAGTTTTATCTATCGCTGGACGGGATCGATGTCGACGAATTATTTACGCTAGCCACTTACTTACTAGCCATTCACTTTCGCAAATCACCCTCTAATCGATTAATCGAGAGGCAATTGGCTGAGTAGCTTTCCCAATTAGATGGAGCGCGCGTTTTGAAATGTTCATTTTCGTCGTTTGCGGGAACCGTTGTGCGTCGACGGCCGATATTTTTCTAGGGTCTTCGAAACATTTAACCCTCTGGGAAACTTCGTGAATGAAATTGAATGAAACTCTGCGTGCTCGACGCCCGGGAAAAAGCTTTTCCGCGTGTTCGATTGTAATATACGCGAAATATTTATGTGTGATTCTCGCTTCTATATTCGCGACACGGGCAGTACACTGCCACGAATAAAAATTTAATTTTGCAAATGTCGTCGGAAAAGGCGACTACGAATGGGCAAAGCGTATTCGCGGAATACGTCTTCCTCGAACAGTAAATTTTGACATCCGGAGCGGCGAAGCGAATTTAACGTGCCTATTAAAGCAAACGGAGAACGCTAAACTTTTATTTCTCGTAAATATAGTCGGGATCAACGGCGGTTTAAGAAAGTTACGGGGTCTCCGGGATTTCGCGAGATTCAAATGTCTGGTCGTTTCCAATAGGGCGATCAACGATAAACTCGAAAAGCGATGCGTCTTCGCATAAGTTTTCATTACGGCTCGTGTCCCATCGAAAAATCCTCGGATCCGTCCCCGTGAAATTAAATGTTCCACGACGATAGGACTCGTGTTATTGAAATCACCGAACAAAGGCCGATGATTCCAGCACGATGCAACGCGGCTTGAAAACGAGCCAAAAAATTGGCCGACGACAGCCGCGAAAAACACATAAAAATTCCGTCCGCGTAACTTCATCTGCATTACTAATGTATCCTCGCTGTCAAAACAAATCCGCCCGACGAGAACAAGCGTCGCGACGCCGCGACGCAACGCCATCGTTGTTGCTTCGTCGTACACAAATTTCGAAGAGTTTCAAACTCCATTTTCGAGCGAGGCGAAAGGATCTTCTTGCGGCGCGGGAATTAGATTCGTTAAAGCGTTGTCCTGCTTGCCAGGCAACGGCGGACCGGTAATGAAAAGGATTTCCAAATCATTTTACACTGGATACTAAGCTAGGTCCACGCTGAAGCAACACCGTGCAACTTTTTCTAACTCATTGTTACCTTCTACTCGTTTTAATGAACGAAAGAAGACAGCAGGAAAGCTGAGAGTGTAGCGAGCTGAGAAGGAAGAGAGCGGAGAGAGTTGTTTGCTCAGAGAGTAGAGACCTGAGAGAGTATAAAGCTGAAGGAGTGGAGACCTGAGAGATTAGAAAGCTAGCTGTGTGAGTAGTGACCTGAGAGAGTAGGAGGTTGAGTGAGAAGAAGCCTGAGAGAGTAGAAAGTTAGCTGAGTTAGTAGTGTCCTGAGAGAGTAAAAAACTGAGAGAGTTGAGAGCTTGGAGAGTAGAGAACTGAGAGAGTAGCGAGCTCAGAGAGTAAAAAGCTGAGAGAGTATAGATCTGAACGAGTAGAGACCTGAGAGAGTAGAGACCCGAGAGTTTAGAAAAGTAGCTGTGTGAGTAGTGACCTGAGAGGGTAGGAGGTTGAGTGAAAAGAAGCCTGAGAGAGTAAAAAACTGAGAGAGTTGAGAGCTTGGAGAGTAGAGAACTGAGAGAGTAGAGAGCTCAGAGTGTAGAGAGCTGAGAGACTATAGAGCTGACAGGCTAGAGACCTGAGAGATTAAAAAGCTGGCTGTGTGATTAGTGACCTTAGAAAGTAGGTCACTTAGAGGTAGGGACCTTAGAAAGTAGGAGAGTAGAAAGCCAGCCGAGTGCGTAGTATTCTGAGAGAGTAGAAAGTTGAGGGTTTTAAAATCCATTTCGACTGAAAAATATAAAAAAAGGTGGAGACCCAAAAGAAATGTGAGAAGGAATGTGTTCCAAATTCCATTTCAGGGAGGAATGGCAAGGCAGAGGAGGGGGCAGGCAAAGACAGAGTTATTAGAAAAGTGTAACGCATCACGAAGGACGCGGACGTCGTCCTAATTGCGCGAGACGTCACGATTGCCGATATTTTGTGATATATTGCCGGCGAGATAGCCGCCCGGAGAAAATGTAGGTCCGTCTCGTTTGCGGCAGCCAGAAACAGATGACAGGATATTGCCTTTATGGCAATAATCCATTGTCGTTACTTCGTTACTGGAGGCCCCTGGGCGGCGTTATTGCCCGGCCGGGACAAGAATCCTCTCGCTTTTACATTTCATTGGACACCCGTTGATCCGGCACATTTATTTCGAGAGCCCCGACCCTTAACCCTTCGCCCGGCTTCGGGGACTGTGCCCGTTTCCCGATCCGACGGCACATTTCACTCTTATCCGGTCGGTGCGGGTTCGCCCCGGGGTTAAATAGGCGATTATAGTAATTAAAGTAATTCGTCCTCGGTGCGCACTCGTCGTTAAAACGATAGAACGATAAATTTGATGAAGGTAATCGTTCGCCAAGGTGAGGGGAAACACGGGAATAGAATGCATCGAAGGGAAAAGCGATAAACTGAAAAAACGATTATACTTACCAAACGATTCAATATTAATAACAAGCGTGTAGGGGGTGATTCTACATGTAAATACAAACCAGAACAAAGGAATAACATTTTTACATTTGACGCCTCGTTTTCGAGAAAATTTAATTTAAAAATCCGTCAGGTTCGTGTGCTTTACTATATGTAGAAAGTAAAATTGGCTGGTTATGATCGTGCACGTCAGACGATGAATATCGAATAGTATGCGTATTCGCTGCGTTTTCAAACTGGATTTTCTCGAAATCAAAGCTTCGGATGAAAACATTCTATTCTATATTCTTTTCTTATTTTCTCATTAGGTATCGCCTCGTGCCCGCTTGTACATGTTATTCAGCCGCACACTGTATATGTTTGAAGGGATCTCCCCGCTCTGTACAGAGCGTTCAAAGCGTTTTCGTCCAGCGTCGAACTGACAAAGACGACGAAATACTAATAGCAAACCGTCACGGATCCCCGTGAAACGGATCAAACTATAATATTGGTTGCACCACCGAAAAAATCCGATGGGTCTTTCATTAGAACACGCCGCGCGCGCTGTTGCCCGTTCATTCGAGCGGTCCCGGTTATTTAGGGACAAGAGTGCATAAACAAATTAAAAAACCGGGACGGGAAAGGTTTGAAGCCGGCACGGCGCGCGACCCACGCTGGAAATTCTTTCGGCGAATTCGCGTCGGTCCATCCATTAGCGAAAATATCCGCGACTCGGTCAATCAATTTTCCCGAATACTTCTGGTCTGCTCGAATGGATTCACCCTCGCGTTCCCCTTCGCCGTTCTCACCCCCCGTTTACCCCGTCCGACTCTTCATATCTCTCGGTTCGACCGGTATCTGACCGGAAAATGCGAAAAAAACCGCGGCCGTGCGCGCACACGTATACACAAGAAAGACTAAACAGAAAAACAACGAAAAGAAAAAAAGAATTCGTCGATTCTGAAAGTTGATTTAAACCCCTCCCTCCTCCTCTACCTGGAACGACGGTGGTTGGCTCGGAGAGAAGAGACAGAGAGGGAGAGAGAGAGAGAGAAACCGGAAAAATTTCTCCATTCGATTCATCGGACGACTAAATACAAGAGCAACCGGGATTGGGGGATGGAGCACGAGAGGGGGAGGGGGGATAGACGGCGCGACACGAGAACGAATTTCGAGGCTGGATCCCCCTCTGCCCCGCCCCATACCCTCCCGTTCACTCCGGACGGCTCGTCAAACACCGAATTTTTTATCCCGGCCAATATCTGGTCGCGGTGAGGGTGATTTTTGCATATCCATGAGTCGCGGCGTCGAACAGCATCGATAACCCATAATGATTGGTGGTCCCGCGCGGCTGGCAATCGGCATGAATAAAACAAACATAAGTTTCGCAGCGGATTCAATATACCTGCGTCGCGCCGCGCCGTACCACCACGGCTCCTCAAAGTACGAGGAACGATCTGGAATCGGCACGTACGATGAACGGCGCGGACTCCTCTGTCGCAGAGCATCGAAAGCAAAACTCTGGCGTTCGGTTCGACCGACTCCACCGAAATTGGCCTCCTTTTATGGGGCCGACACATCCACCTGCGAAAAACGCGCTCTAAACATTTTTATTGTCTGACCGGTCCAATAGGAATTTTTGAAAATTTCACCGCGCTCGGACAACGGGGTTCGAAGACCACGCGAATTCTCGAGATGACAGATTGATTTTTCAAGAGGATATTAACCCTTAGCACTCGAGCGGTGATTCTGAAACACTCCTAGAAATTGTTGTAACACTATCTCAAAGGAATTACAAAAAATATTACAAAATATTTCTTACATTACAAAATTTGTTTTCAATAGATTACTAAACATTTAAATATTATATGTGGAAATCGGATTAGTTTCGTATGAATAAAAGGAAAATATTCTAAGACGCAAGAACAATTTAGTAGTAGTAGTAAAAATTTGTAATGAAAGTATCGCCGAGTACAGAGGGTTAAAATATATAGTGGTCCGCAAAAGTTCTAGTGTGCTTAAAATTTTTAGATTATAAAATTGATCTTTTATTACGGTATCACAGTTTTTACTAGATTAGAAAATCTATTGGAATCTACAGTAATTACGATGCGTTATATCTACGGTGCGTGAAAAAGTGCTGGGACGTTCTTGTGTCTATGTCGGACCAATTCAGAGGCTATACTACTGAAACCGTTTACTTGGAACTTATACGCGAGCCATAATTTATTTCAATTTGACTCTCGAATAGGAATTGCGCGATGGGAGATTTTTTTCATTGAATTCAAACTGTATCCTTTGTGTCTGATCAGTAACAGACTCATACCCCTTAAACTTCTAAATCGATGTTTCTGTATAGCGTTTATGAAGGCACATTGCGTTTATCCGATGAAATTAACTGTTAGAAGAGAAATGTAAATTGTACACCAGTTGCGTCTGATTAATGACAGGCATGTACTACCCAAACTTTAAAATACAGGTCTCTCTGCACAGAATTGAGCTAAATTGTATTGGGTAGACGGTAGAAAACCATGAAAGCAGCTTTTCATTACTTTCTACATTTTTATCTGTGAACAGTGTTCCGCTTGATCAATATACTTATGCTACGGAAAAGTCTATATTGAGCTCCTACACAGAATCCATTACTTTAAATAACAGCTATTAGAGATATTTAACATTTAGGAATAATTCTATATTAACCCTTTCCACTCCGGAATTTTGCAAACCAGCCAACCTGTTAAATGTCGCTCAGAAAATCAGAACTTCTTCGGGTCTCTGCCTGATCAATGCTATATCTGTACTACTGAGCATTCTAAATCGACGTTCCGTGTAGGACATATCACTTTAAATTCCATTTACGTAGACACAATTACTTCTAACGGTTAATTTTTCATCGAATTTCAACCCCAGTTCGAGTTTCCGTCCGACCAGTGGTAAGTTTGCATTACTGAAACTTCAAACTATATAACGCAGTACGAAACGGACTACATGCTATGCATTAACACTTTGACTATTAGTAGTCTATCGGTACGCTTTTGAATGATTCAGGCACATCTACAGAAGGCTCAATAATTTCGTTTTAACCCTTTGCGGTCGAATATTTCCCTTCTATATATTCTTGTTTATTTAATAAATTATTAAAAACTTCAGTATTGTACGAGTAAATTGCGCAATTTTCGTACGTATAACACAGTATTATTAATAATAGTAATAATAATAATGTAAAAAATATTTTGAATAATGAAACAGCAATTTTTAGTGGCGCCTTACAGTCGCCATTCGACTGCTAAGGGTTAAACAATCGTTCCGACTCTATTGCTATCGAACAACTGACCAAGGATTCCTCGATTTTCATAAAACACTGTTAAACAGGCGATACGCGAGGCGTTGAAAACAATTAACTCCTAGCAGAAACGTCTCTGCATTCCGCGTTGTTTACGCACGGACGTCCGACAAACGGTTGGCCAAGACCTCTGGAAATTTCGGAATCGAGTCTCGTCGGGCAAAAAGCACGTAGTTTCCGATTATTTCGTCGGATGAAGCGAGGTGTCGTGGGTAGCGTGCCGCTAAATTCCATTCGCTTTCGACTGTCGGCCGCAAATATTTGCCCCCCGGCCCGGCCCGGCCCGGCTTTCAAGCAGTGCTCGAAGGAGATATCAATGAGAAAATATCGCGACCCCCATTCTTCAGCGCGGGCCGGCGCGTAGCATGATTCTCGAGCGCCGCGCCGGTATAACTCAAGTGCATTTCTATTCATTCGGACGCAATATAAGGGGATCGGTGAAGTGGACCGGCCACCGATCGGTGCCGATCCCGAGCTCCGCTTTTCCGCACGCGTGTCGGAACGACGAAGCGGGAGGAACAGCCGGACAGAGATTGAGAGAGAAAGTTAGAGAGAGAGAGAGAGAGAGAGAGAGAGAGAGAGAGAGAATGGCCTGCCTAGCTGCCTAGCTGGCTGGCTGGCTGGCGAGAGAGTTGCGTTTCGGGCAATGCCGCTTTGAAAATCGATAAGCGGCTCCGCGTAGTCGACCAGTCAGGAGCTTTTCGGTGTATCCGCGCGAGATCCTGGCTGGTCACGTGGCCGTCCATAGCGTCCGCGTAAAACCGAACACACCGACGACCCCAGTGGTAGCATGCCCGACGTAATTTCTGCTCTTCGATCAACTTCTCTCCTCTCTCTTTTTTCTCTCTCTCTCTCCTTCCTCGCGAAGCATCTATGAAAAGATCACGTCCCCTGAATTTCGATCGAACGACCAAGCGGGTCGACCCTCTGTCTCGTTGCTCTTCTCTCCCCCATCGTCGTTGATCGACGACGGATGATTGATCGAATTAATCCTGTGCGCGAGAGAGTGAGCGAAAGCGAGAGAAAGAGAGAGGGAGGGAGAGAGAAAAAATGACGGAGACAGGATAAAAAGTAAAAAGGCAGCGATAAATGGAAAGCGGCCAATTTAAATAGGATCGAGTAACGAGTTCAGGCTGGCCTGGTGACTCGATAACATCTCGGCCCATTGATTATTCCCATGGATAAGGATGCGGCGCGGAAGGGGGTTCGACGTTGGCGAGAGGGGGTGAGCGGGGCATGGGGGATGGAGGGTCAAACATCTCGAAAAGGTCGATTCATTAGGGATCGCGGAGGAAGGGAAACGCTGGTAACTGGTACAGGTGTATCTCTGGCCTCCGAAGGCCGGAGGACTCGAAGAAGAGAGAACAAGAAGAAGAAGAAGAAGAAATAGAGGAAGAGGAAGAAAAAGAAGACGAGGACGAGGTAGAGTAGAACCGTTAGAAGGAGTACAGGACAAGGACGAGGAGAAGACGTCGGAAGGAAGAAGCTATCGCGTCGTTCGGCCGGCGTAGTCCTGGCGACGTGCAATGCGCAGACGTCCTCCGAGGATGCCCGAAAGAGTCACGGAGGCGCGAAACGCTCGTTCCACCGTGTCCGGAAGCATCGATGTGGGTGAACGGAGGGCCACGGTCGGAGGAGGAGAGGACGAGCGAACGAACGAGAAGCGGAATAGAGGGTGGAACACGGTGTGCCGAGGAACGCTAGAACGAGGAGGAAACACACGGGGATGGATATATATATATATACATATAGGTGTATATCGGTGGACGCATGCGTACGCTGTCTCGACTACCGGAAAACCCGACAGAGATCTAGATGGGGTACGGATCGGCCGAGGCTAGAGTCCGACAGAGAAGGGTAGAAGACCGCGCGCGAGAGGGGTCGAACAGAGGTCTGAAGAGAGGGAGGGTTGGTCGAAGAGAGGGAGGGAGGGTGAGAAGGAAGGAGGAACGTATACAGAGAGCGCGGCTCGTAGGGCAGTTGTTCCTCCTTCGTCGTTCCTTCGCGGAGGCGCAGAGCCGCGCTTTTAACGAAATTATTCCGTGGGAAAAAAAGCTCGGCCCTGGCCTGGGCTTGCCGCGAGCCAGCCAGCCGTCGACAAGCCTCTCCACTACTCTCGCCTCCGCTCGGGAGCGGCGCTACCAACTCGCCTCCGTCGCGACGCATCGTCTCGCCTCGCCTCGTCTCGCCTCGCTTCGCTTTGCCCGACGGAGCGCAGAGGCAGTCGGATAGAGAGCAGTCTGGTTGTTGCGTGCGTGCCTGCCAGCCTGTAGAAAGCGCACAGTGTTGTCCGTCGCAAAGTGCTGGGTGACAAAGCCGCGCGGCCGCCCCACGGAGCAGCAGGAGGCGCGCCGGAGCCGGAGCCGCGGGGCCACAACCGAACCCGCGAGGAGCCGGGGGAACGTCGCACGGTTTTTTCCTTCGTCCACGGTCAGTATCGCGAGCCTGCCGTCAAGGACCTTCGTTCGCGAGTCCACCGCTCCGCGACTTCCTCCTCGAGGAAGGAGGAGAATCGAGCCCCGGGCGTGGATCCCGTGCCGTAGCCGGAGAGATTTCCTCGAGACGGTTTTTCCGGCCCCCGATCGCCTATTATTGATTTCCGCAGGACGCGGCGCCCGTTTCTCCGCTCGTCACGCGAAAATTTTGGCCGCACCATCGCGCGTTTCGCCGCGATCGATTCGCACGCTCGTCCTCCCACCAGTCTCGCAAGCGCGGCCGACCCTACGCCGAACTCTCTCTCTCTCTTTCTCTCTTTCTTCTTCCTCCTCGTCTATCTACCCCTCTGGCCATCTCTCTCTCCTTACTCTGTTTCTTGTTCTCCCTGTCTCCGTCTGATCGCGCTCACGCTATTTCTCCCGAGCGTCGCGGTATCATCGTTTTTCGCGGTTCCCAAAGAGTTCTCCGGCCCTCGAGGTCGTGGAAATCGATCTTTCCGGCCGGAGAAGGATCTCCGGGGAGAGAGAGAAAGAGATCCTGGGGATCCATAGGGCCAATTCTCGCGAGTGTGTGCGGGTGGATGTGGGGACGTCGCGCCACCACTGTGGACACAGTGTTCGTTCGATCCTTCGGGCCGAACCATGGCGATCCTCTCGCGGTAGGAAGCTGTTGAGCCAATCCCGACACCGGGTCTGTCTATAGCCTATGTCTCTTTGTCTCTCTGTCCCTCTCCTCCACGAGTGCACGGGACGAGTCGACGCGGCCGTAGATTCGAGAAAACCGCGAGTCGAGCCGAGTCGAGTCGAGTCGTTGCACTTCTCGTTCTACGGGCAGAACGGTCAATTATCGTGGAGAGCCGGGCCCGTTGTTAGCCCGGCCGTTGTTTCGACGGCCGGTCAGCGAAACCGGGAAACAGACGCGTACACATCGATATACATATATATATGTATATATATATATATATACATAGAAGCGATTCGAAGCGATACCCATCTATGTAGAGTCGCTTTGCCTGTGCACATCTACGCGTGCCTGCCTGCATATATGCATACAGGAACGCCGAGCGCACTAGAGCCCTCCACTCCGATAATTGCGCTCGAGTGGAAGGGAAGAGACCTCTTTCTACGCCTGATTAGACGCTATTCGAACTAGAAGTTCCGCGAGCCGAGCCGATCCGCGAGAAATATTCGATTCGCCGACGGCGCCGAGCTGACCCTTCGTTTGCATAGCCGGAAAGGTCCTGCTGTCAGTGTAACCGTCGCTTCGACCAGGCTTCCTTCTCCTTGTGACCCAGGTGTGTTTGCAAAAGTTCGCACGATTCCTTCCAACTTCAATGGTGAAAAATCCTCGTTGATCTCCGTTCCGTCGAAAGAAACCGATTCCTTCGGAGAGTGCCAACGGTGTTCTCGTAGTCCTGCGCCATTTTTACACAGTCGGGGAAGACTTCGCAGGTGTTCGTAATGGGAACAGAGGAATCGTTGGAATCGTTGATTCGGCGAACCTATGTTTCTACGTGAAATCTTTACCGACAGATTGGATTAATCGGCTCGATATTTAATTCAGGACTCTCTCTCTCTCTCTCTTTCTCTTGATTAGAAGTAGAAAGGGGAACAGGTAAAATCGTTCCGGCGATCGAACGATAAAATCGCTGTCGATGATTATAAACAAACGGGGACTCTGTTCCCGGAGCCTTTGTCGAATCGACGATAATTGTCTCGTTATCCGTGAATCCCGCGAGACGGGAAAAGTCGCGTCGATGCGAGCGGATTGCTGCTCGGAATCCGATAAGATTCCGAAATAGCTGAAACTCTCATCAGAGATCGCGATAATCGACGTGTCACTGAAATATCGACTCGTTTTGAGAGCGGGACGGTGAAATTTTACACAGGAAACAGGTGAATCGCTTCGGGACGTCGATTATCTGCTATCCGACGGACCAGGGCCGTCCGGAGGATCTCACCGACCCTACTTGCTCGCATACTCGATCCCCGATCTTCGTTACAGAATTTTATTCCCGTATCAATTCTTTGCCAACAGTTCCACGTTAATTCTAACCTTTTTATCCGCCTTCCAGAAACATTCTACGAAAATTCTTGTACTACTTTTTACAGTCAACCCTTAACCCTTTTTACTTTCTTCTCACAATTCGTTTTTCCTTTGAGAATTTCTGCACTAGTTTTCGTTAATCCTTCCGTGAGTATTTAGAGTCAACGTTTAACTCTTTTTGCCTGCGTTTCACCAATTTATTTTCCTTTCGAATTCCCGTACAATTTTTCGCCGATCCCTCGCCGAGCGGTTAGAGTCAATCCCCAGAATTTTTACCTTTGTTTCACTGTTACATTTTCGTTTCGAAGTTTCTGCACAATTTTTCGTTAATCCCTTCCCGGGAATTTAGAGTTAACCTCTACCCTTTTTCAGCTTCGTTTCACAAATTGATTTTTTCCCCGTATTCCTGTCAATATTTCGCTAATCCTTCCATAGCTATTTATTCTCGACTGAAAACGTCTGCCTTTATTTCTAGAATTTCACTCTACCTTTCTGAAATTTAACCAGTTTTCATATACTGCGGCCATTTGTGCACAATCCCTGGCAGTCTTATTTTTATTTCGCTCCCCAATTGTTATACGATTTTTAGAAAACCATGGTTCTAGGCGGTTGCATTAATAATGAAGACATTAGCGACCGATTCTACCATTTTCGGTTACACATTTATACATAACAGTTATTTTATTAATCTCGTTTTCGTAGTTTCTAGACATGAATCCACGACTCTCAAACTTCCCTTCGAAGAATATGTTCCCTTTCAACTTTCTCTAGAATTCCTCGCTAAATTCTGGCAATAATCTCCGTCTCAAAATTTGACTTCCACAGTCCTATACGATTTCTCATTAATCCATTTGTACCATTCGCATATATATATACGCTCAATTTTCCTGCTCACTTGAGCCGTATGCATACGCTCGACTTTGTTGGTCACTATCATTATTCGTTAGCCAAAAAAAAAAAAAAATAGAAATGGAGGGTGTTGTTGGAGATGAAAGTAGTAATTCTGATTTCTTCTTCTACTGCTGAAATGTGAACTTCTTCTACTTGTAGTCATTTTTGTACTTAAATACAATAAAAAAAATATCGATAATATCACCAAATATTGATATTTGGTGATAAAGGTCTTCCTTTCATATTTCCTCATGATGCGAATGGGCCAACCACGTCTTATCGTGCAAAGTTTCAAACAAAATTAGTCGAGCACGGACAACGATTCTCATTCTGTAGCTACTGTAATATTTAAGCAATTAGGCGAACGTAGGAACACGATGTATCTAAATTGTCTTTATCTTCTAGGGAATCATTCGGAGTAAAGAGGTTCTAGCGATTGTAACTCCGAGGAAGTCCATGAGTCAAGGGTTGGCAAAGAATTGGTCGAATAATCGCGGTGGCTTGGAAGCAAATAGGGAGACGCGTGGGTTTCGCGGGCGATCGGCTTATTAGCGGCGAATGAACCAACTTTTACGCCCGGTTAGAATGCAGCCGGGCCTCGGACAAAGGGGGCTCGCGACGGAGCGAAACAATCGTTCGAAATTCAATGAAGAACCGTCTGGTAGACAGCTTCGGCGGCGGCCGAAAGAAAAACCAGGCGGCGCGCGGAGAGGGGTAGGCGTTGCAAGGGGGCGGTAAGGGGCCAGAGAGAGGGAGGGGGGTGCAGGCGGTTGAGAGCCGAGTCATCGTACTCGGGACACGGTCGGAGGGCTCTTATCTCGATGCTGCCGGTGTAGGTTAGAGACACTCCGGTGTCCCAGCGCGATCCTCAGGCCCGATACGAGGAGATCGGATCGATCGATCGACTTTCCGAACAGAGTCTACTCGAGTTTTCCTGACCTAAGAATACATCGGCGTGGAGTGTCGTGGAACGGGGTGGAGTGGACCGGGTGGGTGGGGGGTCGCACGGTTGCCGGTGGGTGGCGGGTTGCGGGCGGTGGGCGGGGGATCGACTGGGAAACCCCGCCCCCTCGGAGCCGGAGGAGCGTTTCGACAACGATCACTGCAGATTTGTCTTTTCTTTCGCGTGTCCGAGGCTCGGCGCGACGCCACACGTCCGCGATCCATCGGTGGGTTCACTAGCCTTCCACGGGATCTACGCGATCTAGCGTACGGGAGACGGAGCAGAGGAGGTGGTCGCGTGACCACGCTCGATTAAAACACGCCCCCGTCGTTGACATTCCCGCTCGATCGATATCGTTATCGCGTGTGTCATCTACGCGCGCGAGATCCTCGAACGTGATTAGGGGACCGTGGTGGTGTATCCACGCCGCTTTCGTCGGACGAGCCAAAGGAGAATCGTGTATCGTGTGTTTCAATAAAGAAAAAAAGAAAAAGACGACAGAGGTACTCTCTGCCCGGTATTAATAACGGGAAATTGATTCGCGACGTTGCGCTGCGGCGCGGAGATCAAAGACGATTCAGAGAGTATTCGTTAGGGGATCGGCCCACGTGGGAGACTGGAACATCGTACACGTGTTCATCGATCAACCCTGATATATATATATATATCTTCTTCTTTCTCTTTTTCTTCGTAGAATCGAGACGAATGATGTTCAATTGACGAAGACCGCGCAACGCTAGGAATGGCCCCATTCAGTTCCGTTTTCCTGGGCGTCTGGGGAGTGTTCGTTCTCGTTATGATACAAGGTATTGTGTGACGCGAACCGGCGATCCGCGGGGCGCGTAATCAGCGGTTCTTAACCTGAAGATTCATCGAACCGCCAACAGGCCTCTCTTTTCTCTTTCCCGTTTTCCCGTCGCATCTTGTCGTTTCCTTCCCGCGGAAACGACTAGCGTCCGGTGCTTGCGAGGGCTAGATCTTTTGATATCGTTGTTCTCCCCCCGGGGACACGAGACCGTGTAATTGAGACGAGTGGCTCGTTATTCGGCGAACCGTGGCCAAATATCCACAGCCACTTGACCCAAGACGTAACTGGTTCTAGGTTAAGGACTGCTCAGCGCGCCGCGTAAACGACATCGCGGAAATTCTTGATAACCTAACTATTTCCAGAATCTAGGCCCGTCAGCTGGGACGCCTGGTGGACCTACGACGGCATTTCCGGTAAGGGATTCTTCTGTTAGGTTCCCGCCGATCGTTAACTTCCATCCCCGCTCGGAGACCGAACCTGTGTCCTTGTCTCGCCTTGAATACGCGATCTTCCCCCAAGCAAAGTGTCTGCCGAGTGAAATCTCTGCTCTCCGAGGAGTCTCGCGACTGCTTTGACAAATCTTTTTTTTCTCCGGTCTCTCGTGGCTCTGTGTCTTGGAAATATAACTCGAAAGTGGTTTGAACTTCTGCAGGCCTCGAAATCGAAACCTGTGCCTGCTACCGGTGGTCGAATCTCCGAAAATCAGTCGTCCGATTTGCTTGAAATTTGCCAGACATCTTCGGAAGATATCTCGCCTTTACACGAATCCAAATCTGAGTCGATACTCGCGGCATTGCATCCGCGATAGTTAAAACATCTGGCAATTACTTGCCGAGAAATGGAAAGTCGTATTTCGAAATTTCGATATTATTCAGCGTTTTATTTTTCACTATTTCTCTTTCGATTCGGCTTTGGCGATTTTTTTGTTTGTAAGTTCCCTGAACGTTGATAAAAGGGTATACAAATTTTGAGACCAATACATTCATTCGTTTGGATAGATTCCTAAAGGAAGGTGTCAAGTTTCGACCATCGAAGTTCAGTCGACCGTTTCTATAGTACGTGTCCCGAGAGCACGATAAAATCGCGTGTGTAAGAATGAACAAAATATGTAGAATGAAATTTTCTCACCCGATGGTTTGTTTTAAAAAAGAATCGGGCTTGGAACTTGATCGTGCACGCGAAGGGGAAACGGTCAGCCACGCACGGACACGCGAGCGCGTCTGACGTACATTCAAGCTCGATTTTCTCGAAAACTGGACGTTCCACGAACTAATTTCACAGTGTAAGCTTTCTGTCTGCTTCTCAAGGAATCGGTTCGTGTCTCCTTTCGATCGCGACGACCGTAAAAAGCTTGCGTTCTATTCGCTAGCCTATAAAAATAATTAAGAGGCTCGTGGCTGGTCTCGGCGTCCGCTTTGAGCCACTTAGATTAGGCGCGACGGTTCTCCCATCGTATGAAAAAATGATATCGGGGGGCTGGTTTTATGAAATCATGAACCGGTCGGCACTTGACTCTCCCCCGACCCCTGAATAATTTGTCAGAAGGGCAGGCCTTGCGCGCTAATCCCCGGGCTTAGCGTCGAAACTTCGTTCCGAAGTTGTTAACCGGTCCCGTGGGGGTCCGCGTTCGTCGATCGAAAGCCTCCCCGTTCCCCACCGGTTTAATCGGCGCGATTTGAAGGTCCCGGATTCTGGGGTCTGATCAATCCCGAGTGGTGGCTGTGCCACAAGGGCAGGCGGCAATCGCCGGTGAACCTCGAGCCGTCCAGGCTACTCTTCGACCCGAACCTGCAACCTCTACACTTCGACAAACACCGGGTCGGCGGCGTTCTCGCGAACACAGGGCACAGCGTCGCGTTCGCCGTCGACAACGACACACGACATCCCGTCAACATCTCCGGAGGACCGCTCAGCTACCGGTACCAGCTCCACGAGATCCACCTGCACTTTGGCCTCGACGATCGGACGGGCAGCGAGCACATCGTCGATGGACACGCCTTTCCAGCCGAGGTGAGACAGTTTTTCTACTACTTGAATCCTTTGAACAGTCCAATCGTATAAACTACTCGGCCCTAATATCATTTTTAGCACACTTATCTGCGGAATAATGCCTTTACTCGTGGACTTTGATTTTGCAAGATTGAGACGGGACTCTTCATTTGACTTTTCTCGGACCCTGTAAACGATATTCGAACTAATCCAACGGGAGATAGTAAAGGCTAGTTCTACTTCACAGAATTTGTTCAAAATTTTAACCTTCGCATTGAGTCCAGGAAAAATATTATGTATTTCTTTTCTTTTGGTTCTTCTTCGGATGTAACCATAGGAAATTCGTAAATAACTTAAACAATAATTAAACTGAATGAGACGAAACGCTTGTCTAATTCCAAATAAATTTTATAACATTTGTGTCTCGTTTTAAAGTCCTCCACTGTCCGTATGTCTACAAAAATTGAATTTTTCGTCGATTTTTGCACTAATTTTGTAAAAAATGAACCAGCAGAGACGTTAAGGAAATTCTTTTCGATGTTCTTTCGAGTGCAGATGAAAGTTCAAGACAAAAAAGTTCAATTCCACAGGCGAGAACACAAAATATGCTGGACGCCTGACCAACGGCCGACCCGCACCACTGAATGTCTTCTACATTTCCATTTATACACGCAAAGAGGCACCTTTGATTATTCCGCAGATACGATGCTTGTATTTATTCAAGGGTAATGTTACTCTCCCGCATCTGTGAACTCTGTTACGGGCGTCTAACCATTCGCGGTACTACTCTACTTAAATTGCTAAACAGATGCTTCTATATGTTCCTTCATTCCTCGATCCTCGGTGAAGTATGCAATCTTGTCCCCTCGCATGCATTCTTCCTCTTCTGGCATGCACTCTTCTTTTTGCCTCTTCTGGAAATCATGTGGCGGTGGTCTGACCACTGGCACTCCTATTCTAGTCGAATCCCTGCATACATTCACGATGTTCCCCTTTTATCTCCTGCGTGGCCTTTTTAGAACGAATGTCCATTGTGTGTCGTTGCTGTCTGACTAATGGCAATCCCATTCCACTGGGAATTATACACAGAAACCGTAGATTACGTCGTCGTTCGTATTATTATAAAATTGAACCTCTATAATCTGTCAGAGTAGGGTCGTTTAATCACTTTCGCACCTTTTGTATTCCTCTGTTTGATCGCAAACGAACTATTACTACTGGAGCGTGTAAATCGATGCTCACTATTAGAACAGCTTTGCAGCTGGATTTCAGGTCTATTTACATTTCTGTTTGATCAAAGATAAACAAATACCACCGTGCATACAATATAATTGTGTTGTACTCGGCAGTTTCGGACCGTGCCTTGTTAGGGTAACTTTCTATTGAATTCTGTACAATATTTCATTAATTTCTGACTGAAGGCTAACTTGTACTACCGAACCTTCTAAACCAAAGCTTTATATGAAGTATCCTGTGTTACGTTCGATTATTGGCAACAGTAAACTAAATTCGACACAGTTTCTCGTCTCCGTCTGACCAAAGACAAGTCCACACCACTGCGTGTTCCGAGTGACCACAGAAAACAATTGATCTATCCCAAAAAGCAAGGTGTTGGGACAGTTTCCTGGGAAACTCTGTTCCCTTTGTCCTTGTCCGACCAAAGGCAGACGTAGACCGTTGAAGTTAGTAAATCGAAGCGCGTACACAAGGCGCGGCGGTGTTGATGTATCAGAAACAGTAAGTTGTTTGGGAGGGGTATGGGTCGGTTCTCCCCGGCTAAACTGTGGTCCGTTTTCATTCACAGCTGCAAATATTTGGCTTCAACGCGCAGCTGTACAACAACTTCTCGGACGCGTTGCACAAGGCGCAGGGGATCGTCGCGGTGTCGCTTCTGCTCCAGGTACATGTCTAATCTCTCTCTCGCACCGCGGATATTCCTGCCGGCAAAGATCGGGCCGGCGATCAGCGAAGATCGCACCGAGCGATACGTCACAGATATCCTCTCGGTTGGCTTTCAGGTCGGGGACCTCTCGAACCCGGAGCTACGGATATTCACCGAAGAGCTGAATAAGATCAAATACGGAGGTGAGAGCATCAGTAATTTAATACGTTCTCTCGCGGCGATGCCAGACAGATTCGAATTTCCCGGGCAGATGCCTCGTTGTGCTCCGCGCTAAATCCACCGCAAATTTATTACGACAGCTAACTCGCTGGCCAGCCGGTGGCGAAAATTGATCTGGAATTTTATAAAAGTCCGGAATCTGCAAAACGGTTTCCGGAAAATTGGGCTCGAACGTGAAACAATTGAATTCTGAAAAATCGATCGCCCCCGGGTTTTCGAAAAGCGTAGATTCCGTGGAGTATACCCTATAAAATTGAATTGGAACCTAGGAAAATCAAATTTAGGAAATTCGATTCCCCTTGTGTTTTAGAAGAGTATGAAATCCGTCGAGTGCGTTGTAAAATGGAGTTCAAATGTTGAAAAATTGTATTTAGTAATATCGATCGACTCTCGGTATTTTATGAAACCGTGGATTGTGATGGTGCTTATTTGTGAAATTGAGTTTGAAGGTTGAAATATTGAATCTCGAAACATCGGTTGTCTTTGTGTATCGCGAGTGCGCGCGACGTCTACGGAATCGATCTATATATAGACAGGAAAAAATTGGGCGTCGGAAGATCGATAGGCCCTGTGTTTTATAAATCTGTGGAACCTATAGAAGGGCATCTGCGATATTAAGCCGGGAACGGTGGCAGAAACTGACGAAAATACGAAGGTCGTGCGCGAAGAGGCGGCCGGTATCGAAAAACCGATTGGATTTTTTCGTATTATCCCGGGGCTTGGCACATAAAGTTATAGGCTGATAGCAGGAAAATTCATCCTTGATATTTTATGGCGCACCCCGGTCCTTTAAGTGACATATGTGGTACGAGGTCAGCCCCAGAGGGCTGTTCCGTCAGCTCCCTCATTTTTTCCAATGTAGCTGGCGTATAATATTTCTCGTTGCATTTTACTCGATCTTCCTCGGGGCGGCTGAATATAAAGACTATTCGAAAATACGTGTTCCGATGCTCGCGACATCTCATCGCGAAACGATGCCCTTAAACACTGCCTCGCGTTCAGCCAGTAATTAATCGACTGAAAACCGTTCGTTCTAAACCGTTCGAATCAATCAAAATGACCCACTTTAGCTTTTTTATTTCACGGTCATCGACGTCGCATTATAATGGAGACCGCGTGAAATTCGTCAATTGGTTTTTCAGTGATCGGTACTTGTAACATCAACGGGCTGCGACGTTTTTGGGGAAAACTGCTGGACAGATTAATCTCAAATTTTGAACGTTCATTACCAGGTGTTTCAAGGATACGGAATACTTTTAAAAGTGGAACAGATCGCGTGAAATTCGTCAATTCAATGATCGGTACTTTTTGTGTCGAGAGAGTGGAAGGTTCGGCAATGTTTGGTGAGGAAACTACTGGGCAGATAAATTAAAAACTTTACGTACTCGTTGCCGGGTGTTTCAAGAACACATGGAATTTTTTTCAAGCAAAAATATTCATGCACTCCGAGGCAGTATTTTCGAAGGCTGTATAGGTATCGAGCACAGCAGCTTCCAACTTCAATATTAGTAAATCGAGGAGCGGTAGAATGGAGCGGGCGGTGGATCACCATCCCCTAAGAAGGTTCGGGTTCCACGGCGCGGATAAGGGTTATTCGATAACGGTGTCGGGATCGCGCGCGCGTACCCCAAACCCCAATCCGGCGGAGGGTGTATAAAGCTGTCCTCGTAGGCGCGAGGTAGCATCCGCTGGTTGAAAATTTCAGCTGCGTCCGCCCCGTGACCCCCTTGCGGCACGGCGGCCCGTTAAGCCGGAGAAATTTCGCGAAATTAAAGCCAGCAAGGGTTCGATCGGGCTCGGAAATTAGCGTGGCACGGGGCTGGCTGTGTGTCGGGACGCACGCGAACTTTTCGCCATGCTCGCGGCCATTAGCTCTTAAGTGACTGGGAAAACGGGCTCCGGGTGTTGTAAGCGGCCCCGGTATTACACTTGCCTGGGCGGGGGCAAGGTGTTAGAGGGGTCGTGTAGAGGCACGTCGATGCTAATTGGGGTACGTATGCGCGTCACGGTCGATGCCTTGTCAGATCCACCTCCCCTGCGCCCTGAACACCGCTTGTTCATCGATCGATTCTACCGATTGCACACAGGCCAGGCCATGGAGATTAAGAATTTCGCGGTGAGGGCTCTCCTGCCGGACACGAAATATTACATGACGTACGACGGCTCCTTCACCATGCCGGCCTGCCAGGAGACCACCACGTGGATCATCCTGAACAAACCGATATACATCACCAAGCAGCAGGTGAGAATCGAATCACGCTAACCTACCACCGATACCTCGAGAACCAGCATGCCCTAGCTCGGGCAGTGAATATCAATCGCAGTCCCCGATCTTCTTTTTCGAGCCGGGCTGACCTTTGAACGATCCGAGGGTGGGGCTCCGGCACGCGGAGAATGCTCGAAGCGCGTCAGCTGTCGGGAAAGGCGCAGCAATCCTTGGAAACGTAGACGTTTCATTGGCTATCCATCTGTTTCTAAAATAATCTGATTGTAGCAGAAGGGGGGAACAGTTGCGTAACAATTGCACCGTTCGCTGGAAATAGTGTTTTGAAATTTGGACGTGAACAAAGTAAACAGACCCTTAGATTCATATTTCAGAGATCATACAGTTTTCAATGATATTTGATACGCGAAAATGTTCTATTGAACTCTACACTTTCGCACTTGTGTCTGACAAGAGACAACCCTGTACTACTGAAACCTCTACATCAAAGATGTCTACACAACATATCGTTATAATGGAGTTGTCATCGTGAGTTGTAAGAATAATTTTCTATTAAATATTAACAAGTTCACTGACCAGAGGCGTTCCACTAATGTTTGACTAAAGACGAACCTATACTACTGAAGTTTCTCAATCAAAGATGCACATACTTTATACTGTTTTCCATTCGAGCTGTAAGTATTTCCTATTAAATTCTAAAGAATCGTTCACGTGTGTCTGACCAAAGACGAGGCTATACCACTTAAATGTTCTAAATCGAAGCTGTACATGCAGTGTACTGTGTTCACACTCTTGTATTCGAGCTATAGTAGCTTTGAGATGTCGGAATAATTTCCTATTAAATTCTACATAATTGTCTCGTGTGTCTGACAAAGGCGAATCTGTGCTACTAACACATCCCAATCAGCGCTGCATTCCCATTGCCTTGGTATTCGATCTAATTGTAACAGTGCCATGTCAGAATAATTTTCCATTACATTCGACACAATTCTTCAGGTGTGTCCGACTAAATACGAATCTGTACTACTTAAATGTTCCAATTCAAAGTGGTTCGTACTGCGTTCACACAGTTGCATTCGAGTTGTTGGCAACTGTGAGAAGTCCGAATCGGTTTCTATTAAATTCTGCACAGTTTTTCACGCCTGTCCGATCAAAGTCGGGTCAATACCACTGAATCGTTCAGGGCAGCTGAGAAGACAATCGCTTTATCCGGGGGAACGTAAAATTACGATTTCTATAAAATTTTCAGTCGAATCCGGTCGGAATCCGATGCAGGAGATCCGTAGTCCAGGGATTTCCGGATCAATTTTCGAAAGTGGGCGGGAGTGTTTTCCGTGGTTTCCCGGTCGGAAAGTGAATTGTTTCGTACGTGTATAAATAAATCTTTATTAACGTAACAAACTAACAACTGTTGCCTGCAACTTTGGGCAACTATTTCAAGGAGCCAGTAGACTCTCGCGGTACAAGAAATAACGAAGAATTACCGAGTAAAAATACGATTTTCGAACGAGTCTTCGAACGCTAGTCGTACGCAAGTCTAACGAGTGTCGAATGTAAGTCGAACTACCGAGTCGGATGTAAGTTGTAATCTGACGAATGTAGGTTGAAATCTATCGAATGCAAGTTATCGTCTGACCTCTGTCCCAAGATTTCGTCCGACGTCTATCCCAAGTTTTCGTCTAACTCTCTGTCCCGGGGTCCGCTCGCTGGTCACCTCGGTGGTGCCAAGAAAAAATCTCAATTTGGGGGAAAAGTCTCTCTCATTCGCTGGCTGCCCTGAGGGAGAAAAATCTTCCGGGACAACCGTCACCGGTGGAGGAGGAAGTCTCCACCCACATCAAACCAGGGAAATTGAAGAAAACGAGTTGCAGGCCCCCAGAACAATCCGAGCAGTATAGCCTAAGTGGCTCGCGAACGAATTTATTGCCCCTTAACTTGGGTCCGGTGACGACGGTTAAGGGGCACGCGCACGCGTGGCACAAGAGGGATTGAGCTCTTGGCCTCGTCGACGATTGTGCGGGCTATAAGGCCCGCTTTGCCCGAATCCGGGACCTCCGGTACATTGCGGGTGGTACGCGGAGCGAGTATTTCCTGGATTGGCTATTATGGCCACTTTCCAATGCCGTCAGCTAAAAACCCTCGAGAGCCGTGCGTACGGCCATTCAAGAATTGGCATTCTTCTAATTTTCGAAGGATGGCTGGAAATCGGAGAAGGGCTTCAATTTATGGCTTCGAGCTTTAACCTTATGCAGCCGTTGCCTCGCGACGATTGACAATATGAAAAGAAAATCTCGGTGGGATCGAACAGAAAGGACGCGGGGCGAGATTTTCGCGGGCGATATCGCGCCTCCAGGGTTGACCTTATTCGAGCCGGGGGATCGAAGCAGCAGTTTCCCCGATCGTGTTCAGGGTCTAGAACTTGATTCCTTTGGCATCGGATCGTATCTGGCCGCGACGACTTGAGGGATCGCGGTAGCTCACGCACGAAAGTAGTTTCTGATGTTCTTTTAACGATTTCGCGTGGCCAGGGACGCGGCGTAATCTCGTGCGGCTCCGGCGCGACCTCGAACAAAAGGAAATTGGTTTACGTGGCTCCTTTTATCTGTCCCGGATTACCCTTTGACGACTTAATGCGATTTTTTTCACTCGGAACAAACGATCGCCCCCACCTCACCGGTAAACCGTATTATTGTCGGGCGGTGAAAGGGTTCGTTAATTAGACCGAGCCACCGCTTGATACACTCTCGCTCGGCGACGTAATGATTCTATGATAATTTAATTATTCGGAACGAGCGCCGCGTAAAATGATCCTCGGCCGCGTTCCGTTCGGTGAAACAACGCGCGACTCGTCTTTATCGCCTCGGAAAAGCTTCGTACTAACCAAAGCCGCTTCGTATTAATTAACACTTTGCTCGCGATTGATCGAGTTATCTTGCTATCAACTGGCATAGTTTGATCGTTTCCTTTCGAGCACGGACAGTGAATCTAATTCATTCAAATTAAACATAAATCACTAGGATTTTGTGGATTCGTAACGAAATTGTGTTGATGACATTTCAAATATTGGGAATATTAGAACCAATAGAAGAGGGCTATTTTCAATCTACTATTAAGATTATTAAAGAAGGAACAAACTTTCGATTTAGTTCTCCATAAAATAATTGATTCTCCAGAGAGAGAGAGAGAGAGAGAGAGAGAGAGAGAGAGAGAGAGAGAGAGAGAGAGAGAGGATCGATAAAAATCGAAAAAACGTCGGGAAGTCTCCGAATAAACCGGCGATAAATAGTGGAAGACTTTTAAGCGCGAGATTCGACGGGATATGAAAAATTGCGAGCAGATCGAGCACGCCGGAGTAAACAACGATTCGGACGCGTAACAAAATAACGAATCGGCTTTGCGGAAAGTTTTAGCCGGGCAATTATCCGCGGATTAATTCTGATCGATCGTCGCGCGATTTATTATTCACGGGACCCGACCGGTTCGTGAACGATTATTGTTCGCGCGACACGCGGGCCCGCCGCGAAATCCGACGCGGCCGGATCGATCGGATGAACGGGGGGCCGGCGGCCATTTTCGAAAACACCCACACACACTCAGTCAGAGAAAGAGGGAGAGGAAACGGCACGGTTTCGTCTCGGCTCGCATTTTAATAATACGGGGGCACCGGGACTCGTAGCCGGCACGCGTTCGCGAAAAAACGGGCGCAAACAATGCCGGAGAATTCAATAACGGAGTCCATTGACTTCCGACGGAAGTATGGCGGTGCCTATTGTCAAACGTTTAAACGATTCGCGAAGCCCCTTCTCGCTTTCTCTTCTTCTTTCTCTCTTTCTCCCGCAGCGGCTGTGGCTGCTGCTGCTTCGTTTCAGAAATTAATCATCGCCCCGAAAAATACGAACCGATCCACACCGGTCGATCTTCTTTTTTTCTCCCTCTCCCGCTCTTTTTTTTTACTCGTCGGAATTAATTACTATTGTTCGGTCGAAACAAAACATCGGTCGGGAAGATAAAAGGGCGCTTTCTCCCTCTCTCTCTCTCTCTCTCTCTCTCTCTCTCTCTGTTTGCTACCCGGAAACAACGGGGGTACAAAGATACTCCCACGAGGGTTCTCGGGATTCAATAATTGGCAAACGGCCTCCCGCGGAATAAAATTACGATACTGTTAAATTCCACGGCCCTGATTCGCGTTGCTCCGGCCGGCGATGCCGAATGCGGTTGCGAGCGGATCGAGAACATCGGGGAATCCCTCAATCTCGCGTTCTTGATGGGAATTTTTCCTGTTAAAATGGTGCAAGTGCAAGGGATTAAAACTCAACTAAAATGAAACAGTGGCGATAAAACGAGACGCGATACAGAATTGATAGAACAGTTCCTGTGATAAATTTGAATCGTGGGATGTTTTTGGGTGCTAACGTGAAAACAAATAAATCGGAATCACGAAAATTCGGAAACGCGGCAGAAAATTAATGGGTTTTTAATCGGCGAAAGAAATTCTTCCCTCTTCCTTCCGACTTTTATCGAATAATCCGCAATAATCCTACCAGCAACAAACGCTATCATTAATATCATTTAATTGTCTGAATAATTACCAGCTGAGTCCGCAGCCTTCTCCTCCGTTCTCCTGTCAATTTGTCAGAGTCGAACGAGCGGCGACAGCTCGTTTCCTGCTTCCGATCTGCATATCCGTTCGCCACCACTGCATTTTATCGGCCCGGTGTCGTGCGCCTTGGAGCAACAATGTGGCAGAAACCTGAAAATAAAACAATTACCCAATCATACACACACACTCTCTCTCTCTCTCGTTCGCTCACTCGTTGCACACGCGATCATAAAAGAAAACGATGTTGTCGAATCGGGAACGAATAAAATTGAATCAAACGACCGTGAAAATAAAATTAAACGGCCGATAAACGAGTGCCGGGAAAAACGGCCGATAACACTTTCCGTTTTCCGGTGGTTTTCTGGCCGACTGTCCGTTTACGGGGTGGCGGGAAAAACTCGGTCTGAGAAAAAAGTTTCGTTTCATTGAGGGACCGGGGAGAAGTGCTCGAAAAGTTCCGCGCTGCGTTTCGAGCGTGCAAAGCATCGTAAAGCGACTTTTTCTGCCGAAAAAATTATCCAAAAACGAACGATATTCAGGAGGTTGGGACTTGGAAGTGTGGGCATTTTGCAGGAAAAAGAATTCCTAAATTCCTGGGAGAAATAATTTTAAATAATCCTGGGAGATTGAACTTTGGACACGAAAAATCGTTTCACAGGCCACACACTGTACGTCGTTGTAAAGACGGATATATACTACTAAAACTGTTGACTCATTGTTTGTGTATACAAGATACTGTGTTGTATTCATATTGGCACTGACAGCGACACGCAGGAGTAACTTTCTATTAAATTCCCAATTTAGTTCAATCAAAATCACAATTATTCACGTGTGTCTGATCAAAGATGAATCTGTACTACTGAAACTTCTCGCTCCGAGAGGCGTCAGAATAATTTGTCCGTTAAATCCTGCACTATTTCCACGCGTGCCTGACCAATGGCGAGCTTCTATTCTAGTTGCTTTGATATTTGAGTTGTTCGTAACAGCGAGACGTTAGAATCTGTATTAAATTCCAGACAATAGAGCATAAACTGTTAAACTTGAAAAATTGGCTATAGGGACGAGAAAGTAACTTTCCAGGCTGTCAAGCTCTGCAGCAACGCAACCGAGAATGAGTTTTCGATTATGTCAAGGACCAAGCGCCATGAAAATGACTATCCGTGCCCCGTGGCGCGTCGAAGGAGCAATTATTTTTGGCTCGTCGCCCCGTCGAATTAATCTCGGCGATGCGCGCAGGCGATTTATCCCGCGGACGAGAACTACATGTGTTCCACGCGACATCCCCCTTTTTTCGCAGGAGTGTAGAAAGGGGTGGCGGGACACGGGGGTGGCAGAGTAGAGAGAGAGAGAGAGAGAAAAAAATTGTTGACTGGAAAATTATGTCGACGCCGTGTCGTTGAGAGCGAAATCCCGGTGTAATTAATGGAGAGGCGGAAATCTCCGCTCGCAGCTTTGTTTGGTATAGAGGGTGATTCATGTCGAGTGGCGCCGGCTGTTTTTGACTGGAGAGGATTAACGCGTTTCCATCTTCTCTCTCTCTCTCTCTCTCTCTCTCTCTCTCTCTCTCTGTCTCCCCCTCAATTTTTTTCGGCCGTGTGTATTTTGTTGCGGCAAATGATCCGTGCCGAGCGAACGATTATTCGCTTCGAATCGGTCTCTCTCGAGTGTGAAATTGTACAGGCCGATTCAGAGACCGGGTCAACCGGTCATAAACATTCTTTTAGCATTGCCACCCTCGGAGAATCCCGCAATGTCAAAACACTGTGGTCAACGAGGGACTCGGACATTTTGGGGTCGGTTTTCTACGGTGATTTAATTAAAACTTGGACGTGTTCTAAATTTTTTGAAGTTTTAATAAACTAACCAACGTGGTTGAAGTTTTTCAGCTCCTACGTTGACGACAACTTTCTAACAAATTGAGTGCCAGCCTCAAAAATTCCACAAAAGTAATTTACGAACGTCAAAAATTCATTTCGGACGAACAATTCAGTCTCCCGTTTCCGTGGCACTCGAACTGTTAACCAGTTAACTGTGATTGACGAGTATACTCGTCAATCCGAAATTCTATTGCGGTGCAGTTGACGTTAATGAATTGTTAAATTCTTATCGAATAAAAAAATAATTCTTTCCCATTTAGCTTTACAAGGGCTTTGACTTTTATAATAGCCGCATTTGGCCTGCGTTCGACGTGTATATTCGTCATTGCTTGATTTTAATTCCGCGCCGTGAGGAATTTTTAAAATTAAGTTCCACAGTTAACTGGTTAATAAAGCTTTAACACTAGAACTGGCTTTGTAACAGTGATAAGACCCATTCAAACTTCACACAACTTTTATTGTAATATCTGTTTCAATGGAGAAGTTCGTTCAAAAATTTCTGATGAAAACATTTTCACAATTTCAGTAATCGTAAAAGAAAAACTTAGGAACCAGTCATTTTGACTGGTTCGGTAGTTCTAGCGTTAAAAAAGCCTACGTGTACACAGTTGTTCCTTATTTAGATCCATAGAATATGCAGACAATGTGTGACCGTTTAAATCTGGGACATCAGCTCCGCGGAGAGTATTTCCCGATCTCCTTTCCTTGTCATGTTGATTGACACTTGTACAGTTATTCCAGTAACCTATTACGGCAATATACGTGACCATTCTGCATGCACATACAAAACGTCGCAATAGAAGCGTAACGCACGCGAACCAACGGATTGGCTGTCTCGATCCCTCTTCGCGGTTATAATTAGCGATTAAACGGTGGATCGGCACTTTTGCGAACGGCAACGGCGAATGCTCGACGAATTTGATAAAACTCCGCCGACAACCTGTGTCGGTGTGGGAAGGATTATACTTGCTAATTCCCCGCGACAAGTTGCACCGAGGACGGCAAAGGGATGCAAAATAACCGAACACAGTGTGCCGTGCCCGGAACACACCGTAACCTATTACGCCCCATCACCATAATAAATAAATCCCGAGGATTCTTCGGGATTCTCCGGCCAGCTTTCTCTCTCTCTTTCTCTCTCTCTCTCTCTCTCTCTCTCTCTCTCTCTCTCTGTGTTTCTCCCGCGAGAGCTTTGCTCTCAGGCAGATCGATGTTGTAGGGTTGGTTCGCGATATTGGCGAAGGATCGCAAAGGTGAGGCTCGACTCCCAGTACGTCTGAGAGCTGATTCGTGTGTCTTTTCAGCTGCTGGCGCTGCGGCTGCTGATGAGAGGCGAACAGAAGGACCCGATCGCGCCTCTCGGGAATAATTTTAGACCGCCCCAGCCGCTTCATCATCGTCCCGTGCGAACAAACATCGATTTCAACGTACAGGTAATCCTCGAACCGAGTCCCGACCCCCTGCTGCGGAGCTTCGTGCAATTACCGGGAACAAAAATCCCCCGGAATTTCGGAAACGCGGCCACGATAAAAACGAAATTCTCTTTGATCAGAGTTTCATCAGTTCAACTCCTTGCCCTGTGATATTTCTCACGGAATCGTTAGAGTTTCTTTGCTCTTTATAATTTTCCGAAAATGTACACTTGTATTTGCATACTTCCACTGATGTTTAAATAGTAAGGAATCATCCCTTCGTGTACAACCTGGGTAGTGTATGTTCGAAGCGAAATTTCAATCTTGAGTTCATTTCTGTCCAACATAAACTTTGTCTCGTTAATGTTTTAAAGATTTGACGTTCCAACTTGAAACAGTATGCAGGCGGCGACGATAAAAATACTTGGAGTGCTGAATGTGTTTAATAATTTAGAACCGTCTCTGCTCGCTTGGTAATTGGGCCAAAACAAACTTGAGATTCTGGGTAATCTTGCCATTTTTCATGGACCATTTATAGCGAGATTGTGTATCGAACGCAATTACAGTATGTTTGATGTTCTAAAACAATGCGCGGTAAAAGTTTGATTGGATTTTTAATTCCTTTGATGGAGTAGCCTTGAGGCGGGGAATGTGTTTTAATTTTTATAAATCGTTTCACGGAGGTCCGAGTTTGCACAGAGGTCCGCAGCGTAGTTGTAACCGAGTTTGATTGTTTAAACGTTTCTTCTCCTGTTATGCTGTCCTCCAGGGACCGAAAAACTGTCCGACGATGAACAGGGACATATATTACAAAGGTATGAGAAGCTGTACACAATGGCCGCGAGATAAAATGGGAAAAGTTCATTGAATATTCGCTGGAACTGGGTTACGGCTCGTCCCGCCTAATTTCGCGCCGGTATATTTCTGTTTTCCCGGCGACGAAACGAGGGTGAACGGATCCGACATGCCGGCCACACCTGCGCCCCATTTCGATGCAATTATTTATAGCGCACCTTTACGCAAAAATAATCAATTATTGGTCTGGACGAGCTGGTTTTCCTACATTTTTTATCGACCAAAATTGTCTCTGGATTTTCCTTATTTGCAAAAACGGAAAATGCGAACAAACATTCTCGATATTTCAATCGGTAACATCAATTCTTCCTGAGTTCTTATAAAATAATCTAGCTTATGTTAAATTTTTTGGAAGAGACGAAAGATCATTGATCCGTTGGTTGATCGATCACATCCGTTGATACATATTTCATTCAGCAGGCTGTAGCATCGTTTGAAAAATTATTACGATTGCTTAATAAGAAATGTTTGTTGGATAAGATTGTAGTCGTTGGAATGCAGTGTGTGCTTCCATGCTTCAAACTTTGAATGTAAATTAATTTAAAATTATAACTTTAGAACAATTTTACTGTCAACAAAGACATATAAGAAATTGTAAAGACAAATTAAAAGTAACTACTTGGATATTTGAAGAGCTCAGGGCAACATTCAGCTCGATTTAGACATGGCTGCCCACTTAGATTTTCTAATCGTTCGTTACAAAGAGTTTGTGACTGTTTGTTGCATCGAACAAATTTGTTCGTTTACAGTCACGTCAAAATCGAACTAACTGTTTGTTGCCCCGAGCTCTTCATTTATACAAGAATTAAATGATTCACAGCTTCAAAAGACCCTACAGTCAAATTGCTAGAGTCCACCCCCAGTTTTACGTAAACTGTGCTCACGTGTGAAAGAGAAAATGGTCGACAACTTTGTTTAACTTGAAGCTACCATAATATCATGTCATCCTGCATCAGCTCTAATGTAAAAGTTGCTAGAGTCCACCACTGTTTTAAATAAACTTTAAGTAAAGTGTGCTCGCGTGTACAAGAGAAAATGGTCAACAACTTTGGTTAATTAAAAGCTACTATAAAATCACGGCATCTTGCATCAGCTCTAATATAAAAATTGCTAGAGTCCACCACTGTTTCAAGTAAACGGTTGCTGATGTGTAAAAGAGAAAAAACGGTCTCGTACCTTGAAGAGTACGCTGAAAATTAGGGCTCGCAAACTATCGGTTAGGGAACACACGAGGAACGCCTCGAAGTGTTCGGTATCTCACGGCCATTTTGCCACCGAAAAACCTGCACTAGCCGGCGGCGATAGCATGATCTCTCGTGTTTGTTGTTGCAGCGAACAGCTGGAAATAACCTTGAGGAGCCGAGGGAGACGGCCGGCGTTTCGCAGTTAACTACGCTTTCCCCGGGAGGATCTGGAGGAGTTCGCTGATAAGAGAATTAAAAAAAAACCCACTGACATATCAATTATAAGGCGCGCTCGATCACGGCGGTCCTCGATCAGATCGAGAATCCGATCGATATTCTGGTCGCGGTGTTTGGCGCGTGTCGTTGAGGTCGCGCGTGTGAGAGCGAGAGAACGAAAGAGAGAACGAGCGAGAGAGAGAGGGGGAGAGAACGAGAGAGAGAGAATGTGAGAGAGAACGAAGGACGAAAGAGCGAGCGAGAGAGGGAGAGAGAGAGAACAGAAGAGGAGGCAGAAGAAAAGAGGAAGAAAGAAAAGACGTGGATAAAGAGAAATGAAAAAATGCTTCGTTGTACTATTAGACGTGAACTGCCAAGTATGTTTTCAGTAATGAGAAAAGAAAACAAAACACACACGATTTAAAAAAAATATACAACACGTACACACACAAACACACTCAGAAGATATACCTATATATATTATATATATAGATTACAATTTAGCGGAGATAAGGTAAAACGTAAGATTACACAAGATATATTATCATACGCATATCGATCAACTATCGAAAGCTATTGACTATCGTGGCCTGGCGTGCGAGGGGGCAGGGGGAATACGGGCGAGAGGAGATGAGAGAAAGAGAGCGCGAGAGAGAGAGAGAGAGAGAGAGAGAGAGAGTGATGACTCTTATGTATAAAAATGAAAAACATTCATGCGCGACGACAGTGCAGACACGTACACAGAGGACATACATTCACACTGACCCTATCGAAACGAAAGTTTATACTATATTCTTGTAATAAAATGCTGAAAACGTAGACGGAAGTGCGACATCGAGAATCGGCGATACTACAATCCCATCGATCTGATCCATACATCCTTTTTTTCAAGATTCTGTTGCATCCTTCGATTAATTTCCTTAACGCTTTCGCAGCCTTTCTCTTGAAGCGTCGTTCTCCCAGAGAATGAAGCTATTTGAAAAATCATAGCGTTCACAGCGTCTATTTTTCAACCCTCTATAACTATTTTATTTGAAATCCGAGCGGAGAGAGTGTAACTCGGCAAGAATGTAACTTGGAAAGGGTTTGAAAAATGTATGAGGCTGTTGGAGTTGAAAAGATTGTAAGATAAAAAAGTTCTTTAAAGCGTAGGGGAATAAAAAATTGAAGCTGTAAATGAGTGATCTTAAAACTGCATAGCATTATAGAGGGTTAGTGCGTTCATCCGAGAGCATGGTAGAGTTCTGTAAATTAGTCCGTAAAGATTTGTATGTATAGAAGAATCCATTTACATAGGCCATTTGTTGGAATATTATATATTTTAATCTGTAGTGATTATGCATCAGCTGCGAACGCGTTAGGCATCCCAGTAACAAATTGACACTGCGAGTGATAATGCATTCCGTATGCAGTCTTTCAATACAATGTACAGCAGGGACGTTGCAACGATTCACTACACATGTACTCCGATATCGTTACTAGGATATTAAATAGAAAATTGAACGGGCCAATCGTAAAGCTATTAAAACCGTCTCGTTTTCAATCTCGCATGAAATTTACAATCACCGAGACCAAACAATTTTAGGCAACAATCGAAGCAACGTCAGGGTCTCTTCGATCTGCTCGACTCGTTTTAAATCTCTCATAAAAATCACAATCGTCGAGACCAAACAGTTTAATCTACAATTAACACAACTTTAGGCTCGTTCCGGTCTGCCCGTCATATTTCTCATAAAAAGCACGATCGTCGAGACCAAACCGTTTCGGCAACAATTAAAGCAACTTTAGGGGTTTCTTCGATCAACCCCACTCGTTTCCAATGTCTCATAAAATTCCCAAACAATTTAAGCAACAGTCATGTCCATCAGGCTAGCATACTTCCCATAAAAGTTGCAGTCGTAAAAATCAAACGATTCAAGCAACTTTATGGTCGCTCTTCCCCGCATTCCCACCAATAAACCAAAAAGCGAACCATTTTTATACTACGTTCCCCAGAGTATAGTCTCCATTTTCCCAAAACGGCAGTCCCCGGACTGAACTCTATACCAAAGTCCCCAATTAACACTTTGTGCTGATACAAAGTAGTTAATTTCATGAAATAAAAAATGAGTGGCTACTCTGAGGCCCTACTAAAAATTCAGTTTATTATTTAACAAATGACTAAATATTTAAATATTCTATGAGCAAATTGCATAGGAAGGAAATATTCTAAGTCGGAAGAAATGTTTAGTTAAATTATTCGAGTTAAACTATCCATAAACTAAATTATTAAATTATTCTAGTTAAACTACTTCCGAGTGGAGAAGGGTGAGCTGTACGCGCACGGTACTCTTTCAACCCTGTTGCATTTTGCGGATCCTAACTGAGCTTGGTACACTGAATATATTAGTGCAAAAATCTGTTTTTAAATTCGAATAATTCCGCCTACCATTGCCGCGAGACGCAGCGCGCAAAGTGTTAAACAAATCGAAGCGGGTCTAAAGGATAATAGATTGTCGAGGAAGAAAGGTGATAAAAACAAAGGCCCTGGTTTCCCATGATCCTCCACCTTCCGGTCCCGTCTAAAACCATCTCCGGCGTCATTCGCATCGATAAGCCAGGTCTCTACCTGGCTGAAACTCTCGGAGGTGTCCGCATAGTCGGTTCCCGGATCGATCGAGTCATCGGCATCCCCACGGCAATTAATTCTCCTCGCGTCTTAGGTTAGAGGCGATCGGCGGCCCTTCTAGCCCCTTCTAGTCTCCCGTAAAGGGTGTACCATGCAGAGAATCCTAAAACCGTCGTCGGCAGAGGCTGAGGCAGAGGCAGAGTCATGCGGAGGGTACGCGTGTGAGCGGAATCACGACGAGCAAGAGGGCAGAGCGGGGTCGAAGGGTTATGGGGCGGGGGTGGACGTGGGTGTCGGAGGAGTCGAGGGGTTGGAACGGATTTCATTGAACCAGAGAATTCGACGGTGCTGCCCGCGAACGGTGGTCTATGCGGCAAGGGAGTCGAAAAGGGACAGCCAGCCCGAGAGGGGAGATCTATAGAAGAGAGAGAGAGAGAGTGAGAGAGAGAAAGAGAGATGATAGAGAGAGGTGAGCGAAGGGGAAATTGAAGCTGCGAGGGAGGGGGAAGCGAGAGGAACAGACACGGGGACACGGAGGCATCGTGTCGGTGGCCTCTGCGGCAAATCTGCAGGTTTCGCGTGTGCCGTGTGCTGGGACGGGCTGCGATCGGGCTTGTCGCTGGTAATTCGTGGATCGGCGAACCGGAGGTGGTGTTCTCAGGTGTAGCTCAGGTGTGAAATCGGGGAAGGAGCAGGGTAGAAGTGTCGGCGCCGGTGGTCGCACGGCGCTCGGGGGATGAAAATGTTCGATGGAGCGGCGCGGTCGCAGCATCCGCTCGCGCGTCTCCCATCGACGAGCACCGCCGACAACGACGACGACGCTCAGAGGCTGAAACGGAGCTTGGTATCGTTAACGACGAAGACGAAGACGACGACAAGGACGACGACGGTGGAGGGTTATCGTCTTGTGTCGGCGGCTTCGACGGCGGTCAGCCGGATTGATTGATCGCCGTAGAGGATAATAGAAAAGTACGCTCGATGCCAGTCGACGACCCCGAGTCGGCACAGGTGGGGGGTGTCCTCTCGTGAGAACGGGCGAACACACATGCTACGCGTGGATCGGGCAGAAGCTGACAAGTGCGTTTCTAGTTGTCGTGTCTGTTTCCGTTTCTGGGCCTCGAAGGGCTTCCTGCTGACTCGCTGCTCCGCTCCGGCCGCAAGCCAAGGTGAATAAAGCGACGGGGCGACGAGCGGAGAGCAACGGAGACTATGGTTCGCGAGTGAAACGGTGCGACAGGATTTCGTGGAATCTGTGATCGGGCCGCTGATTCGACGGCGTACTCGTCGTTCAGGATCACCGGTGAGCCTCGTTTCTGGTCCCGAGTGGCGTCGACTAACCCCCTCCAATTCGATACAGTGCGACACACGTATGTGTGCGCGTGTGTGTTGCTCTCGCCGAGAATTCAATTAGCTGGTGTCCTTCCTCGATGCTTTGATTAAACTACATTTTATGTCCGTTAGTATCCTGTTTTTTCTTTTTTTGAGGAGGGTAGGATGTTCCTCCTTCGAGGTGTTCGTTGCGATCGTGTACGGTCGAGCGGGGGAATTATTGGGAGGCTCGCGCGGCCCTCCTCGAGCAGAGCCGAGTTTTACGAGTAATTTATGATCGATATAAATTTCGTGGCGCATTACGCGGGCATACCATTAGCCGAGTCAGCAATTAATATGCCTTAGTAGGCGGCCGGAAGCGCTCGTGCGGCCCGGGACTGGGGTTGGTGTCCTGGAGGGGCTTGAAAATTCGCGTTCGTTGCCCGATATCAAAGCGGGCTCTCGCCGTGTCGACGACGCGACGGATTGAGGCGAGTCGAGGTGGGTCGGGAAACAACGTCGACGCTCTCACCGTGCTGCGCGTAACCGTAATCGACTCGAAAACCCGTTCGAGCACCGTTTTGTTTGGTCACACCGGCGCGTTGACGCTACGATTTGATTCGCGGATGCCGAACGAGCCGAGAGAAAGATCTCTCTCTCTGCCTGAGCAATGCGACCGTACAGAGATCGAGGGAAAGAAAGAAATAGAGTGGGAGAGAGAGAGAGGGAAAGAGATAACAAGGAAAAAGAGGTTACATAATCGAGGGATTGTTGTTCTTTGTTTGTTGCAGATTAGAGGGCCGGCGAGACGGAATCGGAGAAGTAGGCCAGGCCCGCGCGCACCGCGGACACCGCGGACACCGTACGCCGCGCTTAATCAGAATGAAATCTAAGAACCCTTGGACAATAGGTCCGTGATGCCTAAAGGAGACCGGTCGGCGAAATGAAAGCCCCCGAGAAACAATGGAAGCGTCCACGCAAGCATGACGGCCCCATTCAGACACGCAGACGGCATGCTTAGTGGCGGCCAAACGAGACGATCAAGTAAGAACACCGACGCGGAGCTTCCTCCGAGGAGTCGCGTTCCACCGCACGAATCGCGATGCACATCGCCCGATACGAGACTGTTGCACCGCTGCCTGCCACCCTCACCACCTCCATTTTGTTCCGTAATAACCTTGCATTTCCATTCTGTAGGCCGCCGCCGCGATCTTGCCAATATTGGCTCGCCCGGCGTCCAAGATTTTCTGAGCTGCGAGAACGAATCGAAAAGGGTACATAATTCCTTCGTCGAGACATTTTTATATCGAAACAACCGCAAAATATTTTCTGTTCAAAAAGGTGCACTTTCGCTAACTTATTTCTAGACTGTCGAGCTTTATTGCAAAATAAGAACCGTTCAAGTCAATCACGAGAAATCCATGAAATCCGCAGTCCTATTCATTTCTTATTGATTTGGATCCTTGTGTTCGTAGCTTGAAAACAAGGGACAGTACCTAGTTGACTGTGCAGTGAAAGCAGTGGAAAGCATTCTGTCTGGTCACTTTTATCTTATCGATTACACTGTACATCTTTATGTACGTTCCTGCGTTCGTGACACAACTGATGGAAACAAGAATACCAGCATCTTTGGCTGTATAGTTTGCTTCGAGCATACGTAAACATTCTGTATTAGTTTTCCATCGGCGTGGTCGTTTATACCTGACTAGCCTCCGGTTTTTATGCACTTATAAGAAAAATAAGTAGATCGAGTACAAAAACGTCTAAAGAATTAAAATATATTATTGTAAATATTACTTCCAGCTTTATACAGTGAAAACGAAAAGAAACGAATATGTGTACGGCTCCTGTAGCTCGAAATGAGTACAATCATTATTTTGCACAAAAATCCACAGTCTACTAATTACACTGTGAATCGAGACACAACCGGTGGAAACAAGAAAAAGTATCCGCAATTATAAAACACGTCGAAGTCTCTATCTCTTCGAGCACACATCGTTCGCACAGAATATCACTTTTTAATCGATACACACCGCCTGGCGGAAATTTGCCTGCGAAAACCTAGGAGTTAAATAGAAATTTGTGTTTGCTTTTGTTCAAATTTTTCGTCGCTATTATTCACGAGCGATTTCAATCGGACTGATCGTTGCCTTTAGTGTAGCTCGATATTCACGACTGAGAAAAAGTCTATTAATCTTCTGTCTCATCCACATCTCCTCGAATATATTAAGAGGACCCATAAGTAATTAATTATTTTAAAATCTACAACAAACTTTGTAGTAAATTCAAGTTCTTATTTCTTAATTTATTATACATAAAGTTTATTTGAAAACTTTCCAGCCGAATATCTCGAAAAGTATGAAAGATATTAAAAAAGTGTAAAACACGTGCCCAAAGATTTTGAGGGGGAAAGACAGAGGCAGTATCAGTTTTTTATTTGGGTGGTGTTTTCGAGGTCATTTGAAGGTCAACTTTGTTTTTTCAAATGGAAACCTATATCTTTTATTATGGGATCTTATTGCACGTAAAAGGACCAGCAATTTTCGTAGGATACTTTTTTTTATCCGTGCACTAGTTTCGGAGATATTTAAAGAGAAATAGAACGAGTAATACTTATACTGCGAGAAAGTTTGTAATTTCTTTATAACTATAACAAATTTTCAAAATCTTCTTCGTTGTTTTCTAAACAATAATGCAGACGATTTTCAAATTCTGAACGAACAGACTTTAAGTGTCCCCACAAAAAGAAGTCGACTGGTGGCCACTCAATAACACCTCTTTTACCGATCCATCTTAGTGGGAATTGATTGTTTAACCACTGGCGAACTGGTAACGAGTAATGCAGGGGAGCGCCATTATGTTGGAAGTACAGAAGTTCTTCATTTAACAAAAAATTGCCGTTTTCATCTCTTTGGTATTCAAGACTTTCTGTTATAAGTGGATCAATGATGTCCTCCAGTAAATACAGATTGCCATTCAAATTCTCTTGGAAAAACTCTCCCTTCACACTTCACTAAAAGTACAATCTTACATTGAAAGACAGGCAACATAAAGGAGACATCAATAGAGGACAATTTTGTTTTCAAACGGTACGTGCTAGAACAACTGGAAAACATCAACGATTTGGGTCAAAGAATTTTACACAATAATAAGAAAAATAAAAAAGTATCCTGCGAAAGTTGCTGGTCTTTTAACGTACAATAAGATCCCATAATAGGTTTCCATTTGAAAAAACAAAGTTGACCATAAAATGACACTGAAAACGCTACCCAAATAAAAAACTGATACTGCCTCTCTCTTTCTCCCGCGAAATCTTTGGACACGTGTTTTACTCTTTTTTAATATCTTTCATACTTTTCAAGATATTCGGCTGGAAAGTTTTCAAATGAACACCCCATATAATCTCCACCTTTATCAAGGACAGTTTGCGATCTTTCCTACAAATTTTCAATCCCGCTCTTATAGAAATCCAGTGTTCGTGAAGCATAATATGACTCAAAGTGCCACCTTGCAACTTGTACAGAAGTGAATGTTTTATTTCTTAAATAATACTCCAGAGATCTGAAAAGATGATAATCAGAAGGAACAATGTGAGTACGGGGGGTGCGGTAAAACTTTCCATTGCAAATCTTTCATTTTTCCCTGAGCGAGTTTCACTGCATGGGGCCGGGCATTGTTAATTTGCAGTATTACACCTTTCCTGTGGATTGAAGATGCCCCCTTTTTCAATAGTTGTGAATACAGCCGTTGTAATTGCTGACAATACAACTCAGCGGTAACTGTTTCTCCAGATTTCAACAATTTAAAGTGAATTACGCCACCAAAGTCTCACCAAAAGCATAGTAACACCCTTCTAAGTGATAAGCTAGGTTTAGGGGTTGATATTCCGGTTTGATTTGCAGAAAGCCATTGCTTCGAACGCTTTATGTCATCATAAAGAATTCGTTTTTCATCTCCGGTAACGATTCTGCTAAGAAATGGATCTCTACGAAATCTGGATAGCAAGGAAGTGCAAATTGATCGACGAATATTCTTGTTGATCTCAGATAATTGTTGCGTTACCAATATTCCTTGCCTATATGCCTTTCCTATTTCGTGTAGTTGCCTTTGTATAGTTGTCCATGTGGACCCAAGGCTTCTCGATAATTCTTGTACACTTAATTTTGGATCAGCCTCAACTAGGGATTTTAGGGTGTCATTATCAAATTGGTCGTCCACTTCGAGACCTGCCAGAGAGATCATAATCACCAGCAGCAAACCTCCTGAACCAACGTTGACACTTGTTGACCTTCAATACATCTCCATAAACATCGCAAATTTTCTTTGTTGTTACCGTTGCATTAAATTCCGCATGAAAATGAAAAAGTACGCAATGACCAATATGATTCTCGGAAGGTACGGACGCCGCCATTTTATTATAGGGTTGTGAGAAAAAAATGTATACCTTTTAGAATATTTTAAACACAGGCTGCTCTACCGAAAACTGTAAAAGAATACGTGTTTCTTATTCAACGATCGGTACAGAACTAAAGGCAAAACAAATTGTTTGCAAATAATTTAATACTTATGGATACTCCTAATATTAGTATAATGATATTTATATCGATGCTGCTCTGGATGCCAACAAATCGGTTCTATGTGCTCGTTGCTCGGGGTCCGTATTAATGAACCGTCCTCGATTATTTCCGCATCTATTAGCTTTGAGGAAACTTCATCGAGCAAAATCGGCGAGCGATTCTCAATTTTCCATCTTTGAATCAGGATTTTCTTTATCGATGGCTTGTCTCGTCCTTTGTCGAGCGATTCATCGGTGGTTGAACGATTTTCGCGGATCGGGGCTCGCAACGGGAGAGGTAATCGACTCCGCGTCTCTCCGATTAAATTTTCGCAGCATTGAAAAGCATATGACTCCGCCGATAATGCATTCATCCCTTTGTTTCTGATTTCACCTCGCCGATCGACTTCGCGATCACGCGGCGCGTATCGAATCGACTCGCGTAGCGTTCGTCGGACGCTCTCGCGGATTTCCATTGCCGTGTTAATATTCCGGATCGCGTAAACAAATTGTTAATCTGCCCGCCAGGTGTACATCGTTATCAACCGGTGTTCCCGCGGCCGTTCGATTAAAATCTCCGAGCACTCGTTACAATTAAGGCTGTTACGCCGACGTTTCCCACCGGGCTCGCATGACATTTCGAGATAGCAACCGGACGAGATTGCTTGCGCCGACAAGAAGTATCCCCCCCGGTCGCAAAAATCTTTGGAATCGAATGCGGAGAACTCTCTTTCATCGTTCCGCTGTGCGTGTATGTGCGCGCGGAAAAAAGTTGGAGCCGCGGGTACCCAACAAAATGTCCTCAGTTCTGTTTAACCGCTAATAAAACGCACGAAATAAAGTCCCCTTTATTCTACGCCCCTTTCCACAGGAAAAAACTCCGCACAGAGCTTTCACATCTCGTAATAGAAACGGTCTCTTACATTCTGTTTTATTCACCTGCCAGCGACAGAACGCCCCGCTCGCCGGCTACGCTCGCGAATCGTTTCACGCACATCCAGAATAATTACTAATTAGCGAAAATTGTTACCTCGCTCCCTTGAACATGTTTTTTTCGTTGCGCAAACAGCTGCTCCCGGAGTTCCCGGCTTTTAACACCGTCGACTCTCGTTTATCGCCGTGATCGTATCTCGATATGGCTTTACTCCTCCCGGTGGTTAATGAGAATTAAACAATTGTACTTTGTGAATCGATGTGTATCAGGTGCATGCACATGCTGGAAATTTTATCGATGACTGTTGAAGCTGCTGTCACATACAGACGATTGCAAATGACGAGGATCCGAGCTTTTCACGATTTTCGATCGTTTGTCCTGATGGAAATTTTTAAAGCATCATCCAGTTAATTAAAGATTCAGCGAAGACGACTGCGCACTGTACTGATTCTAGCGAGCATCCGAGAATGGATTACACGAGGTTAGGTTATCAGTAGACTGCGGATATTTATGCAAAATAAAAATGGTCTGCATCTGTTGCAAGAGATAACCAGTTGAAAATAATTGGTGTCCTCGAATCATTTTAATATTTTCACTGTTTTAGAATGCACCTACTCGTTTGATGTATTTATGACAAAAATGCGTAGGCGTATTTTGAAACGGTAAGGACAGTAGAAAAATTTTAAGATGCTGTTACATTATTTTCAACCTATTACACATATTAAGAAAGAAATTAAATTTCTATTTCACTCCAGTCTGTTGCAATTCAGGTAGTCAATTTTTATTTTGCATAAAAATCCGCAGTCTAGTTATTAGGTACGTTACACACCTATCCGTTATTGCTACTCTCGAGCTTGGAGATAACTATGAAAAATGGGAAACAGTCTAATTAATCAACGTGATGGAACGAGGTCTCTGAAGGGTTAACCCTAGTTCTTAATAATAAAAAAGAACCGAATCGCTTGAACCAATTCTGGAAATGTTGTTCCGGTTTAAAGAGCACCTGAGCTCGCGTCACACTCGAAATGTGCTTTTCGGCGCAACTGGTAATTCAGATTCGCGCTCGCCCACCGGAGGAACAATAATAACAAAGAGTGCTGGGACCGATGGAATCGGAAAAATATTTGAATCGCAGTTAAGCCGGGGATCGAAACGTAGCTATGGGATATCAAATTGACGAGTGCGTGCGGCCAAAGGGACGTAAACAGGCGTTGTCAGGTGAAACGCGGCCGTGAGCGCTCTGTTACTCGCTGGGAGGGTCGAAGCCGAGCTTACATTTGTTTTTGAAATGATCGTTGTCGACAGAGAAATGAAAATCGACGGGAGAGTGAGAGTGGAAAGAGAGCGAGAGAGAGAGAGAGAGAGAGAGAGAGAAAGAGGGAGAGGAGAGGACAGCACGTGTGTGGCGTTTAATCAACAGCGCACAATAACGCGTTAAGTAGCGCCGCTTATGTCGTGGGAGGGCCGTGTTTAATCCGGAAATTATCACGCGTAATTTTACATGCTAACGCAAATGGGCTAAATGACAGAGTGGCCGGCCCAACAATGCAGAAGGTTTCAAAACGTTCCACGTGGATTGTTGTGCTTAATCATCGCACGAGCACCTGACCCTCCAACGCAACGGATGATTATTTTAATACCACCGATGTGTTCCGATGCTTCCTCTTTCAACTGGTCCTCGCAATTTATGGACCTACAAAGTCTGGTTAATTACGTCAAAAATCAGAAGAGGCTGCAGTTTTTCTTCGGCTCCGGCCCCTTCAGGGAGCACCTGTTCCGTTGCAAGTGTAATGAGCTTCTCATCTTCCGTAGTCGACAACAAGGGGCTACATTTCTTTCTTCAATTGCGTTTTAGGAAAAAAGCGTCGTTCAACAGCCAAAAAAAGTGAAAATTGGCCTAGCGGGACCGATTGCGTATGCTTGTCCTGCTAGACCCTTTGAAACTTCCGATCCTCTTCCTACCCATCCTGAGGTTTCCCATGCTATTTGCAGACTTCTGTAGATTCCAATGCGACAAGCACGTCCATACAAACACGAGACGACCGATCCTCTTCCTAGCCGAGGTTTCCAATGCGACCGGCTAACGTGATTTCCGTTGTTGCAGACTTCTAATTGGCGAGGGGAAGCGAAACAGACAGTGGCATGTTAGGGGCAAAGCGGCACCCTCTCCGAGGGAACCTCCTGCTGTCCCTGTTCTTCTTGCTGGGCACGTACGCGTTACTCTCACGAGCAGCCGCGTTCCCGGACTGGACTGACTGTCCGGCCGTGTGCCGTTGCAAATGGACATCGGGTAAGAAATCGGCGCTGTGCCACGACGCCGGTCTAACATCGTTGCCCGCGTCCCTGGACCCGGACATGCAGGTGCTGGACCTGTCCGGGAACAAGATCCCGGCGCTGCAGTCGGAGATCTTCAAGCGGTCGGGCCTGCTGAACCTTCAGAAGGTGTTCCTGAGGAACGCGGGGATCCGCGACATCCACGCGGACTCGTTCCGCAACATGACAATCCTGGTGGAGATCGACTTGTCCGACAACCACGTGGAGACGCTCGAGCCGGGCACGTTCCTCGGCAATGAAAGACTGAGGATCCTAATCCTGAGCGGGAACCCGTTGGGCTGTCTGCGTAAGCACCAGTTCCCGGTGCTCCAGCATCTGCGCACCCTCGAGCTGCAACGGTGCAAGCTCACGGAGATCCACGGCGAGGCGTTCGTGCATCTGGTGGGCCTCGAGTCGTTGCGACTCGATCAGAACGAGCTCGAGTACGTGGACGCGCCGGTGATCTCGAACTTGCCTCGGCTGAAGACGCTGACCATGGACGCGAACCGGTGGAGCTGCGACTGCAGGCTCCGCGATTTCCGGAGCTGGCTGATCTCCGACGTGCCCAACAAACTCTATTCCGTGCCTCAAGTGTGTTCGTCGCCGTCGCGACTCCAGGGTCGCAAGTGGGAGGACGTTAAGCCGGTCGAGTTCGCTTGCGAGCCTGTAGTATACGTCCAAGCCAACAGCGTCCAGGAGGAAATGAATGGCAATCTCAGTCTGGCCTGCCGAGCCACCGGTGACCCCGAGCCCGAGGTCTGGTGGCAGTTGAACGGCGGCCCGGTGAACGCCACCAAACTGACCGATCAGTCTTACTCGGGGACTTACGTGTCCTACGCGACGTCCGACGTCGGTTACATAGAACGGTCCACCGTTGGTAGGGACAACAAGGTCACCGACAGGTGGAGCAACTTGACGGTGTACAACGTGAGCGACGGGGACGCGGGGGAGTATGCTTGTTTCGCGAAGAACATCGCCGGCCTGGCCAGGGATACCGTCAGTGTGGCAATCCCGCGAGTGTACACGGCGCCCACGCTCTCCCAGAGTGACAATTGGCTGCTGTGGGTCAGCCTGGCAGGAGGCGGGGCCGCGGCTTTGTGCGCCTCGATCTCGGCGGTTCTGTTGGCCCTTTGTGTGTGTGGTGGCTCCCGGCGGCAGAGTGCTCGCGAGAAGGTCAAGCTGCAGGGTAGCACGAGCTTCGGCGACCAGGAGAAGAAACTGCTGGACCTCTCGGTGACCACGACCACGCCCGGTAACAGCAACGAACAAGGCAGCGGTCATGGGAGCATCGTAGAGGCCTACAGCTCCGGGGACCTGGAGCTGGCGGAAAGAGGGTCGATCTGCGATCCCATGAGTGCCGCCACCGTCACCATAGAGAGACTCCGACCGGAGGTGTCCGGTGGCGCCGTGAACGCGATCAGATCTGTCCCCTGCGCCGCTATGTTTCCACCACCGCCCCCGGAGTTCACCAACGGTGTACTCCCCGCCGGGATATTCGGGAACATCTTCATCTCCGTGTCCGTGCCGCAGGACTCCTCGGAACGATGCTATCCCGACTTGCTCGACCTACCTGTTCACGGCGGCGTGGTGAACAAGTCGAGCACCGCCGTTGCAGCAGCCTCCAGTGTCTCCAGTTTCGCGACGCTACCCCGGCGGGCTTTGAGAAACACAGACCTCTGCTCGCCTTACGACAATATGGGGCCCCGTGTCACAGCCAATGGCAGCTCCGCGTTCTCTTTGACAGACGTGGATTTACGGTTATCGCCGCCACCGCCCCCGCGGATTATACAACCCCCACACGAGTTCGTTTCTCTGTAAGGACCCATACCGACACAGCCCGATAAACGCCGGCTTTCGAACAAATAGTCGGTATACTTGTTCAGAGTTCATCCGTCGCTTCTACTCCCACGTTCGGTCGCCTACTTCCACGCCCTTGCTCACAGTTCCGGTTCGCGTTCCTCGGAAACAATAGCTTCGACACGTGTCGAGCCTATCTTACGATTAGACTGTGGAACCACGTGGAATATGTCTCGAATGATTTGACATTCTTTAATTTTTCCTAGAACTTCAAATTTGATGTAACCTCAATTTTCTCAGAAATGCATACATTTTTAAATTTTCTTCGATTTTCCATTTTTCTTCCTCAATCTTCTCAAACAGGCCTAAATGCATAAATGCGTCTAGTCCTTTGCACTCTAAAGGAATGTCGCAGATCTCGCCATCGTCTAGGGCAGGGCTGCTTAACTTCTTTTCCGCCGCGCTCCGGTCACTGCTCTACCGGGGGGTATCCCCTTGAGACACCACGAAGCTCAAAATGCAAAATCAGATACACCTACGTTTTTCCTTTCGCCTAGCTTTTGGGAAAACACCGGTCTGTCCTACACAGTGTAGTTTTTTTTGTCGAAAGATACAGGTAGGGGAAAGAGTCACAAGTGGCTCACGAGCCGCCAGTTAAGCAGTCCTGGTCTAGGGTGTCCCCTTCGAGAGGACACGGAGAGATTGCCGACTGAAACTTTTGTCTCATACAAATCTGTGACAATGAGATTTCGTGCCAAGTCCCGTCCGATTTATTTTCATGAATAACAAATGCTTTAGCGGACGGTGAGTAAGGGTAAAACAGTGTGTTGTTTGTTGCGTTCGTCGTCGACAGTTCTCCGCGCTGAATTTTATACGGTGAGCCGTTGGCCTACCAATGGAAGGCAGCTTGTGTATACTTTATCCTTTCCTGTCGCCGCGAGATCATCCTGATTGCGCTGACTTTTTGTTCTTCCGTTAACGGTATTGGTTTCTTCGAATCACTTGGTAAGCGAGCGGCTCATGTTTTTAACCACCGAGAAAACCCAATACGCAAACGTACACTGAGTATGGTTGTCTGCATTCAGGGACCTAGAACGTTTGTATCTCGTGCGCATATTAAAGACGTCCGACAGGTTTACGAAAGTAGTATACAGAATATTTGATCGAATCCACTCCAGTTATGTCTGTCCATCCTACTCGATTATGTAAGACATCGAATATCGGAACTGCGCGTTCTGCCCATTGAAATCGAACCGCAGCGAATCGATAGAAAATATTCTGTTCAGCGCAACGTGTCTTCCGAATCAAAGTGTGCGACAAAGTGGTCCAACGATGCTACTTCGTTCGTTTAACATTTCAAATAGTTCTTCGTCCAGCAACATGAAAATCAACATTCCATCACGATAAGCATTTCAGTTCTCTGCATCGCCAAATAAATTGCTTCGATTTTAGTGGGACTTTTTCTGGTCAACGATTCGACAGTCTGCGTCAGCCACGGATGCGGGTTGCCCCGCGGGGCACCGAAGCCACGCCCACCACCGCAGCCACGCCCTCCGGGGGGAAATTACTTTATACGGAGGAGAACGACGGGAGTTTAACGGACTTTTGTTTCAAAATCGAGAGTCCCTCGCCGCTGTGACGCGACGTGCCCCTCTGGGGCAATGGAGGGGGCTCTACGGTCGTGCCTGGCCCTCGCTTAGAATCCCACGTGCACCGTCGAATCGGAGATAGCGGTGCACGGGGCCAAGGAACGCGCAGTTTCGCGAGACAAGAGCCCGTTTTGTCCGTTCGCTTGTCTCTGGCTTGCATGCTTGGTCGGCGTACAATGGCTGCCTGCAGGAAGATGTGTGTACGATGAGCGCGTGTGTCACCCTAGATTCTAAGTCTCTTCTAGCTGCCAATATCCACGGAGCCAAAATGTGGTTTGTACATAAACGGAATCCTGAGGGATCCCCCCGATCCGCGTCGCGTCCCGTCGCGTCGGAAACCAACGACCGACGGGGAGGAGGATCGATGGGGAAAACGACGAAGTAATGTTACCGGTTATCTCCCTAACTCATTCTCGAACTGTATCACTAGTTTGTTACCGTATTCTACGTGTGTACATATTTGTTATCGCAGTACACGTATTATAGCGTGGCCGGCCGTGGTGCGTCATATCGCGCCGGTATTCATTATGAACACTTTGTCAATTAATAAAACGATTGAATTTTACACACATCGCGTTCTGCCTCCGATTTATTCCGGCGCACCGACCCGACCGTCCCCAGGCTTCATGTTCTCGTTCGCAAGCTCGTCCATCCTCGTATAAACCGACACGAATTCTAGCAGTTCTATACTTTCATTTTTGAAAGTACAACCCTCAAATTTATATCATTTTCTCTGTCCTCGGGGGATCCGAAATGAAAATTTAACGCCTCGCTACAGTGTTCGCACCGACTTCAGCTTTTCATGTTAATTTTCAGGACGATCCAACAGCTTCGGTTTATACATTTTCGTGGCTCGCGTCGGGGTGAAGGAATTGAACGGGCCTCTTTATTTCCGGAAACCGTATGAATATTGGGAAGCGAATAATCTCGCAGAGTAGGGACGTTCTATAAGTGAAACGGAATTCCACGGTGCTCGATCACCGTCCGTTTTCCAATTCGTAGGGAACGGTCGAGAATTTCGGCTGGCTGATAGCAATTGCTAAATGTACATATATATCCGGTTCGCGAAGAGAACTCGAGCGGAGGAGGTATACGAGAAGGAATAGGATTGCCCGTGGATCGAGCGTGGGTGGTTGCCATGCTCGAAGGAAAGAAAACGTAATTCTGCGAGCTTTTATCCATTCATACGTCTGGTACGTTCGGACTATTTTCGCTGACAAAGGAGGCAATAAATGGCTGGTGAAATCACGTTTTCCAGAGAAAGAGAGAAAGAGATCGATTGTGGATATTCATGCACAGAGAATCTATTTGCAGCTTTCTGTACAATGTTAATATTGCGCGTCACTGGCACGAGTCAACGAAGGCTCTGTGTGTGGATCGAGACGTGCTGCATGCGCCAGTGAAATCTCTCGGTGTCGTTGGATTGGCCCGCGTCGAAGATCGTTCACCAGGAAGCTTGTTAAAATTCGGTCTCGCGTCCCAGTCTAGGCGTGTAGTCGTTCAGAACCAGCTGACTATTCCGAGGACCTGCAACCAGTCATCGAGAACCTGTAAAGATGCCACTCCCATATAATTTTCTGGTTGGAGGGGTTGTATATTTTTTTGAGAGACAGTTAACACGTTAACTGCCATGTCAGTCACGTATGATTGACAGTGATTTTTTACTAGGTGTAGACATTTTTATTGTGACATATTCAGATGAACCGAATTTTATTAAGATCTTTAGATTTCAAAAGGATTGAAACAGCATATCCTATAATACATTTAAAATTTCTAGTTTCTCTTACATTAACACGTTGAATGCCACGTCACCCATATGTGGGTGACGGAATTATTTGATTTGATTAGGGTCTGTGATATGCAAGAAAGTTGGAGAACTACTCAGTATCATACATTTAATTTTTTCAATTTTTATTTCATTAAACAACTTACTTTGATTTTATGGAATTTTGGGGGTTTCTAGTTTGCCGATCAAAGCGTTAATTAAGTTACTCTGATTATGTAAGAATCTCTGGGAATGATATTTGGCACTTAACGTGTTAACGATGCTCATGTTGACCACGGACGCTCAAAAAGGTCCTCCGTGCAGGCTAGCTAAAACACGTATAACTGTACTCTAATTTAAAAAACTTCTCGTTCCTCCAACCAGTCTAATCGATTGCAATAATTGCAATAAGGAGTGCACGATATTTCAAGCTGTTACAAAGAAAAGCTGTTCAATTCCGAAAGATGTCCCATTTTCGACCGTAATTCGTTCCTTCTCTTCAGGTAACGAACGGTTGACACGGTAAAATATACCCGAAAAATATAAAATATAAAATATATCGAAGTTAGTTTCGAGCAATTAACACGTCGCCCAGAGGAAAGAATGCAAATTTCTTGTTCCGGGCGCTGTTCCTTTTTTGTTCCGCGAATTTCGGACGATTTGCATGACGCGCGGTTTTGGTTGACCGGCTCGCGAGAAATACGAGCGACGCGAGAGTAAAAATGAAATTGGCATTTGGATCGGGCCGGGTCGCATCAACAGAACATTCGCGATACACGTCCGCACTTTCGCTCCCGGATCACGTATCAACGGGATAGATTTTCACGCGGCCACCCCCATTGCCTCCGCGCCCCGAAAAAAAAGACACTTCGTGACGAGCTGCATGGCTTTACAGTCCCGATTCGAGAGAGAAAATATATACATATATATATATATACATATATATATATAGAAAGAGCGGACAGAGGGCAGATAAATGATCGCCGCGATATCCCGACAGAGGATACATTAGCGGAACGGTGCGGCGGCACATGCTCGCACGATGCGTGAGAATTTATCAAACGCGGCGCCCGGTCTGGTCGATCCTTCAAATTCGACGAGCGCATTTGCAATTCCATCGCAAATGCCCCGGATTCGCAGCACGCAGGTTATGCTATAGGTACCTTGGGCGCCGGCGAACATCGGCCTCGGCTCATCGATCTTCTGAAACGGACGATACTCGCGCGGACGATCCAGTATCCATTGGTCCCGCGCGTTCTTGTTCCTCGATTTTCCTTGGAAACCTAGCAGAATATTATTGACTGAACCACTTCATTCCCAATATATAGTTCATCCATATATAGCCGCAGTTTTCTCCGGCGAACGGTAATCTATCTTCGAGCCGGCAATCTCGCCCGCGAAAATCGTCATTTGTCTTTGTACGCGAAGTTCGTTCTACCAGACGATCTTTACCGGCAATCGTTGCTTCGTTATCGAAATATCCCGCCCCCATTTGACAAACTACGATTTATCACTTCGAAATCGTACGCGGTTCAGTTTCACGTTCAAGATCTTCGTTTCGCGAACGTAACTTTATCTTCGCCTACGAAATTGCTGTTTCTCGAACCGGAATATATATTTCACATTCGGAATCGACGTTCCTCAAACCAGAATCAATCTCTCTAATTTGTCATAGCTCGAAATCTCAGCACTCGTAACCGCAATTTGTCCCCACACTATTACCCGCTATGTCTCCGGTGCTTGATCTCTACATTCAGAAATCTTGCAAAGAAAAAAGAAAGAAACGAATTTTTACCGACTATCGCCGAATCGATTCCTCTAAATCCGCGGTCCCTTCTTACATCCCAAGGTTTTATTCCCGAAGCCAGCACGGATTCAAGAAAACGATCATAAGGATCGGAACACGGTCGGGTTCACCTTCGTAATCCTGATCGAGCGCGGCATCCAGCTCCAGGTCGCGCACGTTATAAAATTGAAGATCCCCGTCGTTCTCTGGATCACGGTAGCGGTTGAAATTAACATTCGAAGTTGGTAGATCGGATCGACCGACCCTCGGATACTGCACCAATCCGGCGGCACGCTCGGATCTTGGTCCCAGCATGTCCGCGTTCCGACCGATCCTGGGATAGGGCACTAAACCCGATGTCCGTCTAACATTTGCTTTCACCTTTTCTGCCTCTGGAAGATCAATGGATTAAGAGGTTGATCGAGGATGCACGATCGATCAGCGTTACGGGGAAGCCGGGGAGCGAACCCATCGGACGAACGGGGATTCGAGCGAATGGGAAGCGGAGGTTTCGATGCGCAGCTTCCTGATGGTTTTGAAGTTAAATCAACCGTGATTGCACTACACAGCCGGTGGAATTAGACACAAGCAAGGATACATGCTTCATTTTAACATTAGAACCACCGAGCAATAAATGCGACTAACGTATATTGCTTTGTAACAGTGACAAAGACTGTGCCCGTTCAGACTTCATAGAACTTTTATTGTAATATGATCTTCAATGAAGAGGTTCATTAAAAAATTTCCGATGAAAACATTTTTACAATTTCAGTAATTGTAAAAGAAAAAATTAGGAACCAGTCATTTTGACTGCTCCGGTCGTTCTAGTGTTAACGAACCGCGTACCGGTCGCTCCTGTGGGATCAAACGAAACTCGGTGCACTCGATGATATCGCAACAGGGAACGTGTTAGGCTGCTTAATGGCTTTCGCGATTGAATTAGCTAAATTGCGCGGATCGGTTAAACCGTGCCCTCGCAATCTCAACTATTTGTATGACAAGATGCCTGCATGCTGCGGATCTGTATGCAATACTCTGTGTTCAATTATTTCGAACGAAGCAGTATCCTAAAGGAGTAAAATTTGTTCGCTGTTCGAGGAATAAATAAAATCCGACGATCTCGATTACACGGGAAGAGAATCGCGTGAAACAGGGGTTCGAACGGGGTAAGTCGAGAAGCAAATAGAAGGCTCGCTGTTTGCGATCTATCGGCAGCCTGTGTTTCGGTGGCCGGATGGTCGGACGATAGTCGCGATCCCGGTGTAAGGAGGGAACATTGTTCGCGAAGAAAAAGGGGCCGCAGCGCCACGGCAGTCAACAATGTTCACAAAAGGAGCGGGGTAAAGAAGTGAGCCCGGGCGCTCAGAACGAAAAAGACGACACACGCGAACGGCCGGAATAGTGGAAAGTTTCGGTTACAGAAAGAAAAGCGTGGCTCGGTGTGACGGTGGCGGCGGCTAAAAGAAAAAGAGAGTGTATGGATAGCGAAGAGAGAGCGAGCGAGAGAGAGAGAGAGAGAGAGAGAGAGAGAGATTTTTCGTGCAACGAACCGCAAAACCAGTGAAAAATATGACAGCGTTTCGCGGAGGATCGATCGATGGCTTCACTTACGGTTCAGAGAAGTTGAAAATATTAGGATGGCCAGGATTACAAATAGGTGATTCCTATTTTCCATTGTGTTGTTTCGTTCGGGTCTCGTCGGGCCGAGTAGCTCTTTCCGGAGTCGAGGATCGAAATTCAATGAACCGATGTGCCACGGAGATCTAACCTGCACTGAGTACCTCCAGGTAGTCGCCGTCTGATTTTATACCTTGCGCCACGACCGGCTATGGGGGATGGCCACCCCTCTGCACCCGTTAGCCCCGTTGGCCTCGCATGGGGGAGGCTTCAACCCTCTCGATTCGCGTTCCCCATCTCGCATTCAACCCTGGCAACCACCCGTCGCGGCGTCATTCTCATTCACGCGATCGGCTATGGTTATTCGACGCGGGGACCGACGACGCCGTTCGACACCGACACGTTTCAATCGCCTGTGATAAGGAGCGTGATTACCGATACCCACGCCGGAATCGATCCCTGAGAACTCTCGCGTGAAACGAGCTCTTCAACACACCAGCGAGCAAAATTAAACAAAGTTTAGCAAATTTCAAAGTGAATCGGTGAATATTGCTTTCTAAACACGACAAAACTGAATTTTATTGTAAATTTTGGAAATTCGGCGATTGTAAAGTAAGAAAGCGATCGCTCGAGCGTGGCAGGTTTTGCGTAAGAGGACCGCTAAATTTTTGTTCAAAGTGTTGTAACGTCATGAAAAAATGAGGTAGAATATTCGCTCTGGTCTCACATTAAAGCACGGACCTCCTACTTTCGAAAGCCATTGTTCATTTTTCTCGATAAAGTATGCTACGTTATAGAACGGGAGAGAAAGTGTACATACCTTTTTGTTCCGAAAGTTTTGCAATTTCATACGCTCGTGTAGACGTTAAAAAATGTTTCCAATCAGTGAAATCAATGCAGACTTGAAGGGTGAAGTCTTACCTTTAAAATTAGCGCTCGATGATCGCTGTAGGTTTTTTCTTCTCGACAAGCTATTGAACGTTAAATGATCAGTGTGACGCTGACTAGAGTCATCATTGTCTCAAAGATTCGTGTCCACTCTTTTGCAACGACGCCGCAAAATCTGGCCTAAATCAGTTCGACTGAAGCTAGACTTGTTATTAAACGGCCAGGCGTTAGCACGCCATTCATTTTAGTTTGTTAGGCGTCTAGTACGCGTTGCCTCGGCTCAACAACGTCCGAACGGTATAAGGCGAACGGACTTTCTTTTATTAAGTGTCAACGGAATGGACTATCAATTTTTCCGACTCAAGTCGTGATCCTTTCGCCGGTAATTATAGTTTACCGGCGCCGGGTCGTAAAGCCCGTTTTCATTGCGCGAGGCGCTAACGAAGGATAAACTTTTTGTTTACGGTCGCGCTGCCCTGTAAAATAATTGTATCGGCGGAAGTTTCACAGTTTCGGGACGGTGGTAATGTATCGTTCCGACTTTAACGGGCTCTCGGCCGCCTAACTTTCCGGGAATTAATAATTTCTGATAGTTCCGAGCGGATTTCTGTCGTTCGCGAAATAGTTCCTGGCCTTCCCGTTAAAGCCTCCTTGCGGTTCTGGAATTAAGAATCTCGAATTTCCGGTTGATACTTTAAAACACAACTGCCGTCTGTCGCGCGTCGAATATTTTCGTAAATTCGAAATTGTCGGAACACCGTTCGAAAAAACAAATCGTCGAACGCGCGCTCTCGGGAAAAAAATATCGAATGCGCGGGACGTGCGTTTCGATTTAATTATTCGTTATGAACGTTAAAAGGTATTGCGTTACGCTGGCGAATCAGAATTATTGCGTTCCCGACGCACGACAAGGTTGACGATAGCAAGAGCTTCAGCGTTCTGTCCCGGCTGCGAAACTTTAACGTTGCACAATAATCATAACTTCGCCGGTGTCGCGCCCGGGAACACCGAACGCGTTTCATTTTCGTCCGAGAGGAAAAAATTAAAATATATATATATATATATATACATACGTATATACAGTAGGGATGGAATTGGCGTGCCGCGAAACAGAATATCGACCCAGAAATCAATTCGGCCCTAACTCGCAATTTATATCGGGGACGAAACTCATTCCCGCGGTTCCGTGTCATTGCATTAAATACAGAGGAACCGGGACGGTTTCTGTTAATTGCAAAATACGATTTATAGGGAGGGTCGAACAATTTCGGTAAACATTAATTGCTGTCCCAGTTGTTTGCGCGGGACAGCTTGGCCCTTTCATTAGCGAAGGCGGAACGTCAAACGCTATCGCTGACAGAGTCCACGTAATCGGGTTGGTAAATCTATTTCTGAGTCCTACGAGCATTATGGTGTTGCAAGATTCGGTATATCGTTCATCTAGACTCCAAACATTAATTTTTCTACTCCTGCTACAACTAGGATTGCTCCAACAGGCACCGGGACCGCTCTGTCTAGATTGAGGGCCACTAAACCACGCCCATCGAGGCCACGCCTACTTTCGGAGCAAACAGTGCTCCTTGCTGTGTTTAACCCGTGTTAGAGACTTCAACCAGCAACTATTCTGTAAAATCTTAACGGTTGAACTTCTTTTAGAGGTCCCCAGGAATTTTCGAGTGCAGGTCACCCGGACAAGGCACGCGCAATTACGGACAATTGTAATGATTATTCGCCATAATCCAAGCCCACGGAGGCGTGTGTTATACGGCCCGGCGGTGTAGGCAGATTTATAAATACGTGATGCGATCATAACGGAACAGATTATGCGGCATTACCCGGCCGCCCGTGTGACACTTCGCGCGACACACGGAGATACTTTAATCCGCGAAACAAGACACCGTGTTGCACATTTTTCCGGGTAAACACGGGTCCTCGATATACCTATCAGAATAAATTTCGCTGTAAAGTTTAAAGTTTTACAAAGGGCCGTTCCGAAATGGAATCGGCGCGATTCCGCGTAGAACGAGCGGCGTTTCGTGTGCATCGGTCATCTCCGTGGAAACAACCGGCGATTTTCCATTAAAAAAGTTCATTTTTCCAGCTATTTGTAGCTTCCAGATGCTGTATCAACTTTCTACATTTTTTTCTCCCCCGAGCGTCGACACGCTCAAAATTCGGGAAAAATTGAACGCTTCCGATCGAACACGGTTCCCACTCCGTTGTGATTAACAGGGAACGTACGATTCCGGTTCTAGTAACGCTCGGGCACCAGCGAACAGCGTTCCGATTTCCAATTTTGGCCGACCGACATTCAGAAGAGCGTTCCACTGTAGTTCGGACATTGTTACGGCGCGCCGCGGCGCGGCGTGAGGAACAACGCTGTAAAATCTCTTCCTATTCCGGCCGGAGAAAAACTCCAAGATGTTGAGAACAGCTTCGAAAACGGAAATCCCCTTAATCCAGTGGCGCGGTTTACAACGTCGTGTAACTTCCCGGTTTAGCGCGACCGGACGGTCCTGATTGGTTCGCGTTATCCGGGTGCCGCGACGTATCCTATCCAAGGTTTGTCTCGGTGTTTTGCATGGGAGCAAACGCCACGGTTATTTTGCATGATACAAAGAGGAGGCCAGAATACCAAACGCTATCGATCCGACCGTGGACATCCTCTTCGCTGTATCCTCTTTCCTGTGATAATATTTCTCCGATTCGCTATCAGACCCATCGATATCCACGGATTCCTCGAGCACTCGTATAATAAAAATATAAAATGGACGATCAATATGTAACGAGTCTCCCCCCCCCCCTCTCTGTCTCCGCCTCTTCTATACCCGAGGGGATAGAGAAACAGACGAAAGATTCAACGCCGGGGTCATCAATTCCTCTCAGCCCAGGCGCAATTCCCATGCAAACTTTTCTATCCGAGGCGGACGAGTCCCGGGCCTAATTTAATTTCCAACGTACGGGACGGTTTCGTAAACGGCTCATTTGCATTCATTCGCGAGGCAAGGCGTGTCTCATTTAAATACAAAGGAGCCGAGGACACACCGTGATACACCACCATATTTAACGTTTAAGATCGATCATCCTCCCGTTACGTTTTAATTAAGTGAGTTGGGTAGCGCACAAGAGAGAGAGAGAGAGAGAGAGAGAGAGAAACGAGAAACGAGTGGCCGACTCTGTCTTCCTCTCCGGAGGGATGGTGTTTAAAGGAGTATCCGGTGTGTCTACCTCGAATAATATTGCTCTGGGCGCACACGCTTCATTAACATTGTTTAGACGAGAGAAAATTTTCCGCTTCATGCTCGTCGAGAATTTCGCAAATATTATATTCAATACCAGGGGGATGACTTAGGGGGTGGAGTAGGGACTAAACACAGGCAACATCCTTGCTTGCTTACCTTTCCCGTCGTTGTCCAACCCCCCCCCCCCCCAACTTCTGCCTTACTGTTTCTCTTTCGTGGAACAGTCAGCGCGCCATTTATACGGCCATGCTTTCGTTTTTTCTTCTCCGCGAAAGTACGACCGAGCTCGCAAATCATTCTGTTAGGCACAATGAGAAGTTTCGCCTGACGTTGGCAAAGTATCCCATAACTGGAGCTTGCAAGCACATAATGAAACAAATTTATGAGATGCTAAACTTATCCTCCCTCTCTCCCACTGCTACTCCACGGAATTCCATTCTTCCGACGAAACGCCGTTTCCTGTCGCTCCGACGAGTACACGAAGAAAAAACAGAAGGTTAATTTAAACTCGTCGAAATTGTTTTACTTGCAAGCTCTTTGATTATATCCCCAGTGTTTCCTCAGACTCCTGGAACACGATTGCCCTTTGCATTCCTGAGGCCCCGAGGAATATTATACACGGTTGTACTTTGCATTTATAATACCCTTTTGCATTCCCTTACACCATTGAAATTGCCATTGATCCGTTGCGTGGTTGTGTTACCACAAAATAGAGTTATTTTAATAAGGACTTCATTTTATAACCGTGTTCAAAATACAGAAAGACCGACAGACAAAGTACGTAGACCGACAGCAAGAAACGCAAGAAGTACAAAAAGTACAAGAAGTTGTTTTCTGTGGATTTCCTCCCTTTATATAGTGATCTTCGGAAAGATCGAAGATAAGAAGGCGGAGCTACGCTTTGCGGGGGTAGGAAAACCCGCGTCTATTCTTTATGGTCACCAGCAATGGTGGTCGCCAAATGTTGACCAAAAGGTCTTGTCGGGACCGCGCGGTCGGACAGGCCCCGGCGGTAGTCGGCTGGCAACGTTTATGATGGAGTAGTTAAATTTTCTACACCCGTAAAGTAATTTCAGAAATAAAATAATTTTGCCATCCTGCAAACGTCGGGGTAGGTTTTATTACCTTAAACCCCAATATCTGCAAGTGGTCAACTCTAACATCTTGCGATGCGAATTGCGTACCGCTACACGTTGCATTTCCGTCGAATTGTTTGTAGTAGTTTGTACACACCTTTGACTTCTCCGAGATCCTTGGAATTGCATTCCTATTGACCCAAAGAATTGTTCAACCGAACCTCGCAGCCCTCCTTGGAATTGTCCTTTGCATTCCCGTGATCCTTAGAAATGTTGTGGTACATTTGCCGCCCTGAGGTTATTTGAGAATTGCATTCCTAATTGTAACCCTTTGGAATAATTATCCTTCTGCATTCCTAGACTCTTAGATTTGTTGTCGTTTGCATCCCCTGCGACTCTTAGGATTGTGGATCTCTTTTTGTATTCTTAAAAGGACCCTGCACGCTCTGTCCTAATTGGCCCTAGAAATGTTACCCTTGAAAATCTAAAGGGTAAGAGGAGATTTTTTTACCCTTTAGGATATGTATTAATTTGTCATTATTAAATTGGTCGTCCACTTCGAGGCCTGCCAGAGAGATCATAATCACCAGCAGCAAACCTCCTGGACCAACGTTGACACTTGTTGACCTTCAATACATCTCCATAAACATCGCAAATTTTCTTTATTGTTACCATTGCATTAAATCCCGTATGAAAATAAAAAAGTGTGCAACGACGAATATGATCCTCGGAAGGTATGGACGACGCCATTTTATTACAGGATTGTAAAAAAAGATTATACTTTTTAGAATATTTGGAACACAGGCTGCTTTACCGAAAACTCTAAAAGAATATGTGTTTCGTCTTCAACGATCGGTACAGAACTAAAGGCAAAACAAACGCTTTGCAAATAATTTAGTACTTATGGGTACACCTGATATATAATATATATCCATTCTAACTAATTATTCGGAATTAACAAAAACCCGATATCTGTCCTGTACCGCGACGTCCGTTGCTTAACTTGGAATACCATGTGGTTAACCACACTACGATGTACCCACGACCTGTCGCAATTCGTTCCGAGAATCATTCCTCCGTGCGAGTATATTATCCCGAAATTATTTTGCCAGACGAGATACGAAATTTCGAGAGGGGATTTCCAACTATTTTTAACCAGAAATTTCGAGAGACGTTCCATAGAGATCCGACGGGACGGTGCGGTACACCGATCTCCGACGTTGGATTTCAATTTCACGCGTTTTATACATCGTTCTCGGCGTTATTATCGCGCTGCGAACATTATTTCATCCTCGCGAGCGACGCGACGGTTCGCGGCGAAACGTTCGATCCAGTGAAGTGAATCGGTCGTTTTCCCAATTACCGTGCGCGGATTTCATTTTTGTAACGTGATTACGTGCTCCGGTAAAATACGGCCGGCTGTTTGTAAAGCTGCGAGCGCAACGGCAGATTTCCCGCGATCCCCAGATGGAAAATTGCACGACGTGAACATCGCGATCGTGACTGATGCCGGTCGAATAATTAATCCGGTTCCTCCGACGTGCCGACCGAAAATCGCAGCGCGTTTCCTAATGGAGCTCGACAGCCGGCGAAATGAAATTGTAAATCTCGAGAACCGTACACTGCTTCATTAAAATACAATCGTTGCTTCCTACGCTGGGTTACATTCTTCTTACAATTGTACGAAGATTTCCACGCAGTTTCATCCCTCGGCTATTATTAAACAAAGACCGAATATCGTTTTCACGTGAAAATTAATTAAGTCGTGCGACGAAGCGAATGAGAATCCTGCATGTTTTAAGAAAAATCTCCTTAAAACTCCTTAAAAAAATTAAAGGATCTCCCCTACATAGCCGACAAATTGGGTCAATTTCAAGTGATCAAAACTCCGGCGAAAATTGTTGTAATTGAACAATCGTTCGCAGACAGTTGGTCACGGGGACTGTTTGCACCGCGAATTCAGCTGACAATTGTTCATTGTTAAAGTTAAAAACACCATTTTCGCTTCAGTGTTGCATAACTGGAACAAAAAAATCGCACTATCTTTGATAACCAGGGTTTTTGCACACAAAAGCAGGCGCTTTCAAATGATGGTAAAAATTGATCTCTCTCCATGTGATAACTGAAAGTAGAACAAATGTTTGTTTAACTGTCAAAGTCTTCTTTATAACGCTAGAACTGTGTTAAAAAGCAACGTAGCTCAAAATTTGAAGAAGCATCTGAGAGTAGAGATTTCCAGTTTTCAAATCATTTTTTAATGACATCGATACAACAATTTTTTCCGGAGTTATGATCACTTGAAATTGTAATCCTTTAACGCTAGATTGCCGGAGCGAGTCAGTATGACTCATTCACGATTTTGTGGCTGTATATATAGAAAAATAATTTTTTAAAAACATGTTTTGTTTTTTAATAGAATTATGAAGATAGGTATCTGATCATTTTCATACAGTACCACCAATTTGTCAGAGGGAATCACTAACAGACCAGACATCTTCTTTTTCATCCGGCAATCTAGTGTTAATTTTTTTTGTTTTTTTTTTTGAGGAGAGTAATTTCTAATAATCTACGTCGAGCATAAGGGTGAACAATTGTCAGCTACATCCGCGGTGCAAATAGTCCCCGTGACCAACTGTTTGCGATCGATTGTTCAGCAGATTCGATGCACGGTAAAATCGAGCGTATGCCTTATGCATCGGGGAGAAGGGGTAGATGGCCCTTTGTTTCCCCTGGAATAACATCAACAGAGCTTGCGGGGTTGACATTACTCGATCCACGTCGCTGTAAACTCTCTTGGACCTCCTTTCCAACCCCGGCAAAGAACATGATTCATTGATCGTCCTTAGAGACCGTTCCAGAGCCCCCATAGTCCTTACAGGACAGCTCCTCAATTTTCAAGCGCGCAGATTCATAGTTAAAGCCTTACTTAGCCGAACCTAAACACCTCGTGCTTTATTAAACGGACGCCGAACAGAATTTCTCTCAAGGTGACCCTTTATTATCAACTTTCAGCATTTACATACAGTTTCTTCACAAATTTCGCAAATAATGTCGTCGCACCAAGTTTATTAAGAGTTCTTAACCAAGTAGAAGCCCACATTTCGAGTGCCCAACGGAATTATCGATCTCCCTTGTAATCAAAGTTCTAATCGCAACTGTTTCTCAAGTTTGACAAAACAAGTTTGGAAACACTGCTTGCTTGGGAAAGGGAATTTTCTTCATCCTCGGTACTAAACTATTACAACCCACTACCCCTTTCAATCTTATATACAACCCTCGTTAATAACTTATTCTATTATTTCATTACATTGCAAAAATATCACGCGGAATATTACAGGGCGAGGTCTTGAAGGTGAAAAGGCGAAAGGATTTTCGCGACAGCAGGTACGCCATTTATTCTCAACTCAGACTTCCCGTGCCAACTCAGGGTCGTTCCTCGGCGCAGTTCCCGTTCGATCGTTCCCCGTCCTTGCCCAGGATCTGTTTCACGCTGTACTGGTAAATGGCAGCGTTGGTTTTCGTCAGCTTGTCGATCTGCTCCTTCATCTGGAGCAGCTTCCGGGAGGCAGGGCCGTCCTTGTTCGACCCGTCATCGTTCCCCTCGTTTCCAAGGTAGGACTCGAATCGCAACATATCCGGCGCGATTTTATCCCTGGAGACCACCTGAACGATGCTCTGCTTGTCATCGACATTATCCGAGATCCTCTGCAGATTAACCACCGTCAATTTCGGTTGAAGATCGGCGACCCTGAAGTTCTCGTAGTTCTTCGCGAAGAACGCTGCTGTTATCGGTCCTTTGTGATCGAAGGTCCTGAGGACCTGTCGACTGGGGACGTCCCAGAGGAGAACATCTCCGGACATCGATCCAGAGAGCAGGTATCTCGCGTCGACGGAAATCGACAGAGCAACGATCGTCGATTTGTGTCCTCGGAAAACAACAGTGGCCCCGCAATCCCCGTTCTCCCCCACCGTCACGTGACGCTCTATGCCCCGAGGTGGCTCGTGGAGGTCGAACTTGTAAATACTGCCGTCGGTACAACCAACAAAGAGGTCGCTCTCGCGCGTGCTTAGGCGAACCGCGGTCAGAGGCACGTCGAAGACCAACGTCAACAACAAACTGCCGCTGCCTGGCTCGTAGACGTTGCAAGTGCGGTCTAGGGACACCGTGCACAATCTGCCCCTGGAACCTGGACGACCAAAGTGTAAATCTTTCACGGGTAAGGAATGATGCGAGAAACTATGAAGAGGTGTAGCGCTTTGGTCGTTCAGGACACGGAATAGAGACCACACGAACACCAGGCCGTCTTCGGCTCCACTGGCGAATAACGAACCGTCGCTGCTGAAGGACAGGCAATTCACTGACTGGTAGTGCTGCGATAAATGTGCGAGCAGTCTGCCATTACACACTTGCCACAAAAACAGTTTTTCCGAGATCGCTGCGACCATGTACGCGCCGTTCGGCGTGCATGATAAAGCGGTGACCTTGCCCGGCGTGGTCAGACGGAGGTTAGGCACCTGGTTAGGGCTGTTCAAAGGCCACACGTGGATCCTGGGTTTTGTTAAGTCTGCCCCGATGATGTAGCTGTCACCCAGAAGCTGAAGAGTGCCCTGCGCCAACGCGCCAGCGTGTTTGTACGCCAATAAAGCTGATCCCGTGCGTGAATGCCATACCGTTGCGCTCCAAGGTTCACCGGTGCTGTCGCTCGTCAGGATCACCTCCCTTGTGTCGGCGATCCGCGACATTTTGCTGTTTTCTTGCTATGTATTCGACGACGTTGTTATCCCGACTTTCACATGGCAGTTTCAAATTTCCCGTGTGCACGTGCCGCTTGGTTACATCTACCAGGTTAGGTCCAGTTAGGTCTCCGCCATGGAGTAGTGCGATACGAGACTCGTCGTAAGCGCTCGATTTTGCGCCCGGCCTAACCCGCCAATCGGCTGACGAGAAAATATTCGGTTTTTGTTTAACACGTAGACCCCTAGTTGTTAATAATAATTAATACTGAGATAATTGGGGATTAATTCTTGAATGTGATTTCAGGTGTTTTTACGAGGGGAACTGGTTTTTGTTGAAATTGAATTGTGGGAGTAACCTCGTGACTTGAAATGGCGACCATTCTCCGCTGGAAAGCATCCTTGTGGTTGTTTTTATGTACTGTATTGTAGAAAGTAAAGAATTCATGATGCACTCTTTGTTTCCCTTTAGTTATTGATTCCAGTTTTGTTGTTCGACGCTTGTTGTTCAATATTGTTTGGTAAATATTTTCGGTCGGTGCATCGACACGCGAATGACTGAAGTTTGTATTCCTTGTCTGACCTTGATCGTGATCGCATGACATAATTCTGCATTTTTAGGGAAACGTAGATCCTAGTGACTCATAGACTTCGCTAATTTGGTTATGGTACGTTTGATTATTGCGGTGTTTGACGTGCTTTGCTGATAAAACCGGCGGGAAGCTGTTCGATCGCGAGGCACAACAGTTGGTTCTATTTTCTCATGGGCTTTATCGACGATGAATTGCAAGAAGTGTCAAAACTCTGTCAGAATGTTGTCGACGGTAGCCGCCTCGTCTCCTGTGTGCCCACAATGGTGCGAGTGGAAATAGCGTAAGTTCGTGAACGATTACTCACGTTCCATGTGCACGTGGATCACTTCGTGTATCCGTTTGTTTACGCGTGCTTCCAATCACACAGGAAAACAAAGTTCAAGACGATCGTTGCGTGCATCCAGTTCCCAAAGGACTATCCTCACAATCCTCTATTGGTCGAGTTGAAGAGCAAAACTCTGTCGTCGAAGCTGCTCGATGGACTAACCGAAGTTTGTGAGAAGGAATGCAAGAAACTCTTGGGCAAAGCACAGGTGAAATTATTTTCATATTTTTGTCGATACAATTGTTGGGTGCTTGTGCTAATTGCGTTGTTCCTATTCATTCAGGTGCTTCCTACGCTGAAGCTCATCCGTAACTTCATTGATAAGAATCCTTTGATTTGCTGCTACGATGAAATTTCTACCCTAAAGAATATCTTGGAGAACGACGACGAGCTGAAGCTGAAGCAGACACATTCTTGCATCTTCTTGAAAATCCAGCAGGGGTTGTACTCTTTCAAGGCCAAAATCGAAGTACCAGATAATTATCCGATTGATTGTGTAAAGTATGTGTAACTGATACATACAACACACAATATATACACAACAGAAGCTAAAGCTTTGTTTTGTTACAGATTAGAAGATGCTGATACAAATTTCCCTCCATTGTTTACCCGCTATTTCTTGGGTCAAGGTAGAGAGCTAGGCAGACAGTGTGTGGAACCACCTTTAAACAAGCAATCACAGAAAGAGCCCTTCGCACCGTCACCATCGTTGAACATCGTTGCTTCCTTTCTCATAAGGTGATTAAATGATTATTTCCTATTTGGGTTTTATCAGTCTTTATACCGATCTCTTTTGCCTGTTTAGGTCTGTGAAGAAGTTGCCCCAAGAGCACTGTCAGTCTTGCAAACAGAAATGTTTGCCAACAAACCCAGAGGAAGCGGAGACCAACGAGAATGCAAATATGCATGTCGAGAGACTGTACTGTGGTCACTTGTTCCACTTGCATTGTCTTGTGAAATACATGAAGACTCCTCCATTCCATGGTAATAAAATACGTGTTCAATATGTGTTCTGTCTTGTAAAGAAACAATTTTGTTCTCTTCGTAGGGGGTAAGAAATGCCCAACTTGCGGAAAACGCATTTACCATGACAAATGGGCAATAAGCGATAAGCTTGCAGAGGATCGTTGGGCTCATCAGCAAGCCAGAGCAAGGGAACTAGCAGAAGTGGCAGACTTCTTTAATTGAAACAAAAGTTTCGATTAAAATGGCACAATTTCTGCCACAAATGCGTTTGCTCTGAAAAGTCAGGCAGCGAGTAAATATAATTAATAACATAAAAAGAAATTATCTGTAATTCAACATATTGCAACATTCGAAAGCGAATGTTCATAGGCCAGTCAGAGAGAAGGTATTTTTAATACCATAAAGTATATTACATCGACTATATTTATACCATGTTTCAATGGATTGCGAACAGATTGCTTGATATGTGGTGCTAATATAAAACAGTTGATATCCGCCATTTGTTTCACCTGTCCGAAATCGATTTTTCGAACTACCAATTAACAAAAATATTGCATTATTTGACATTGTAATAATTATATTGATTTAACAAATATGTATACGGTAATTAAGTTTTTATAGCGTTGTACAATCCGAGAATTCCACAAGAGAAACATAAATGTACATGGTAAGTTTTATATCTGAATTTGTACCTCGTGATACTTGTACGATTTCTTTTATATTATATATATATAAAATAAGATGTCGGTTGAAAGTCAGTGTTCGATCGCAGTTGAAGGAAAATTCAATTGACAATTAATTCGTATTTATCGAGTGTCATGGACCTCACCGGTACGTTGGGGCATCTTCGGACAGTTGGCACTAAACCGACATAAGATTACCTTTATTCTTCGTTGAAGAGTAATTGTTAACTTAACTCTTTCCGTGCACCGTGTAGAAGACTATTTTCTGAAGCTGTCCAGTCCTTTTCTCCAGTCAATTCACACTTTTCCCCACAAAAATCAATTTCTTCGGGAACAACCGCCTTCTTTATCCAAAAGGTGCGCGACTTCGCGTCTTTTAATTTTAACGCTGCGCGCGGGAAAGTTCGAACGCTTTAAACATTAGAGCACGGTAAATTCAAATCATTCGGTTATCCAATCGTCGATAACTCTCGGGACTGGGCAACTTTAAACCTACGATGATAATCAAATTCATTTATATAAAGAACCGCGCCGAAAAACAGCGCTTTTAACGATATTTGTTATACTTTAATGTTGTGCGGGATGTACTTACAACTTTCTTTGTAACAATAAATATATTTGATGGAGGCAAGCTCTGCGTGTCTGATTTGTTAGGATCAATGATACTTTTATCCTGCTTGTCTAACTTCAAAGAAACTGGTGTAATGTTAGAAAAATAGGCTTGTAATTGACAATAAGTAGAGAGACATTTTGCAGGTTGCGAAGGAAATAATTGACGAGTCGTTTTCTGTTGGTCACATCGATTATAATTTCGACGAACCAGTACTTTTATGGTGCGGTGGATTGTATACACGCTCATTGTCTGGTGTATTTGTGAGCGTGGTTGTGACATATTGATCCTCGGTACCGACTACGGCGATCCTCTATTTATCTCGGTCCCATAGTAGCTTGAACAGCGCTGTTTCTGTGACCATATCATACAAACATATAAATTCCCTTGAAACATACTGTCAACAACTCGAGTTAAAGACAATATTCTTAAAAAATTCTCTTATCTCAACTTCTTATTTCATTTTCAACCAGAGTACGGAGCGCGGGAAATTCAAATCTTCAAATTTGCCACTGTCCCAAAGACTCTTCCTAGCTTTGTGGGAGTTCTAAAAGACTTAGATCCGATAGGAGCAATTAAATAACTGATCTGGGAATTGTTATCGATGACAATGAGAAAATGACGCAGTTGGCTTGATTAGATGGCTCGGTTAATTAGTCCACCATGTACCGGCGAGGTTTTTCGCGTAGACACACGTGCTCGCCTCTGGCAGACAGCCTGTCAGACTAATTCCCAGTTATCGATTCCACGCATACGTGGAAACGCACCGTTGTGTTACAATCGTGGGGTGGGTGAACTGCATATTTCTTACACGCCAGTTCCCCGAATTGTGTTATGGGAGGCGGTCACAGTAATCCACATTTTCTCCTTCACCGGCACGAGTCCAATTCCGAAATTCTACCCTCAGATATCACCGAACTCTGCAGAAACTGGGAACGTTGCGCTCGATTTCAATTCTGAGGGGTTATAGGACCCTGGCAAAATGTCCCGACGAGAATAGGCGAAGAAAAGTTTCGGTTTGATTTATTGTAAGGATCATTCTAGAACAGAAACTTTCTTCATCAATATTAAGAAAGTCCCCGGCTTTTGTAAGAAATACTGAATGTCATTCAACGAATGGTATATTAAATTGTTATTACTATAACGGATTGTCCGCATCTATAGTAAAAATGGCTAAGTGGAATTTGAATAGCTTCTTGAATTTCCTCATGGAGGGTTCCTATTTCCGTTTTTGCGCGAATCTTTAGAAATTTAAAAAAAAAAACTATTGAACCTTTTCAATTAGGATTTTACGTACATATTAATCAAGTTTTTCAAGTAAAAATTAATCAAGATTGTTCTAGATATATATTTACAATGTTTCGAAGAACACGGTCGCCACGTTTATTCGGTTCCAGTTTCTCGCAATCGACTTAGACAATTTTTATTCCGCACAAAGATCCGCAGTCTATCGCAATTAAATTGGTATTCCGGACGAGTTGAAGAGAGGTAAAGATTTAAGTAGACCGAAGATACCAGCCTCTTCGAGCACTAATTTCTACCCTACCTGGGACTAATATCGATGCTATTTACATTCGATTCTAGGCGTGTCGGAGAGCAAACGCGACCCGAGCAGCACGCGATAACGATCTCGGTGGGGTATAGGTGACTGGACTCATCAATTCGGTCGACTATCCGCAAGGCCAGTGCCCCAGAAAAACCAGCCGCAGAAAGCTCGCGGACTCTCGTTTCCTTTCGGACATTCTGCCTACAAAACTTCGTCTTTTATCAAGGATCCGTTCTGACCCGTTTTCCATCGCAGGAAACACTAAATCCTCTACGGCAACTAAATACCGCTTGGCGATAAACTAGTTGTCCTTAATAGCGTGCACGGTCGTCGACGAATCCGTGGATCCGCGTGGAGGATCCAGGCCAAAAATTTTTCGAGATCGTCCTTGTGCCGCCGATCCAGTCGGCCCCCTTTCCTCTCTCCCTCGCCCCTCTTCTCGTTCTGTACGTACCAGGGTCGGATTATACACACGATACACCTATAATTGCACGTAGGGCAGCTTCGTCGTAACGCTTCATGGATCGATAGCTGGGAAATGGCCGGAAGCCAAGTCCGGCGATGTCGTTTCGAGTTTTGCCGTTGTCACCGTATGGGACCTAACCCCTTTCTTGAACGTCCCACTTGTATCGGTCATCCCCCAACGCTCAGGAACCCCTTCTTCGGCTTTGCATTCGCTTCGGCCGCCTCTTTCCACTGCCCTGGTCCTTCCTTGATGAATGAGGGGGGCCTCGGTGCCCAAGACGGCGCGATCTATACCGTAGTAACGATGGTGTTTCGTTGTTGCCCTAAAAACCCGAGATCGTTAGTTTTCAGAATGTTTTCTCACAAGACTTGCCGTGTTCCCCGTATCCTGGTCCTTCCTGGCCCTTCATTGACGAATAAAAGAGCCCACATTGTCGAGAACGTTGCAATCTATTCCATAGAACATGCCAGAAACTATAGCGGTTCGTTGTTTCTCCCCCCTCCCATTTCCCCATTAGAGCAGGAAAAGTCCGAGATCGTTAGCTTTCAATTTTTTTCGGACGGATTTGCCATCGTATCGCTTCATGTTGTGACAATCGCTACTACGATCGAGAACATCAGTTTTTTCACCTGCTCCCTTGAGAGGCCATTGTTTGCCCTCCTTTGAAGCTCTCAATCATCGATGTTCGAGTCGCGATCCGGGCTCCGCCGCGCGGGGTGCCATTTATCCCGGCTTCTTTAAATCCTCAAGGGTAGCCTCGGCAAACAGCCCCCGGCGATATCGAAATATGATGCTGTGTTTAACCAGCAGGGTGCACCGGGCGCCGGGGGAGGGGGGTGGTAGGAATAATATACGCATTGTTTCTTTTTCCGGTCCGACCCGAAGTTTGCTCCGACTTATTGTCAGGGAAACTTTTTTCCCAGCTTCATTCCCGTTTCCTGAACGATCTGGACGTTTCAAGGTCGCGCTCCTTCGCGATACCGGTAGCCCCAAAGCTTCTGTGCACGCCTGTTTAGCTCTGTTTTATAAAACCTGGGTGGTTCTCCAGAAGCAAGAAGAGGTAGAGCGACAGGAAGCTGGTTTTATGATACGAAACGACGTTTGCAAGCCTTTTTGATATTTTTGTTGACGAACTGTAAAATTATTCTGGATGCTTACGTTCTTGGATGATCACTAGACCGAGATGCAATTTAAAGCAATGGAAGAGTTGAAATTATTTAATAGTTTCCACGGAAATTTCTGTTTGGCCCCTGATCGTCGATGTAAACAATTTTTATGAAAAATAAAAATCTGCAGTCGAATAATTAAAGATAAATTTACATTCGAGGCATAAAAATATAAAGTGCAATATCGTTGAATATCGCAGAGAACTTTGGTTATTGATATAAGAGTTAATGGAAAAATCTATAGGAGTTGACCACCCAAGTCAGATGCATTCTCTCCAGATGCATTCTGCAGGATCAGTGTCGCTGAATGTTCTTCTCGAAAAACCGGAGATCACGGCGTCAAAGGCTGGGATCTGTTTTAGATCCCCCGAAAGCTCCTTTGACGCAAAGCGACTCTGTCCTATCGAGCGACGTTTCCCGAGCAAAAAGGAGTAGCGTAGGGTGAATCATCCCCATGGTCAAGGATAGCGAGTCCAACTGGCCAGGGTGGCCGCCGAGCAGGCACAGACACATCAAAGGTGCCGGCCCGTAGAGCCCAGCCGACCATTCAGTTTCGCGGGAGAAGGTGACCGTGTACACCGTTCCAAAAGAGTAACAGAGAGTCTCCCTCCAGGTTTCCAGGGAGCGATTCCTTATCCTGGGGATCTGAAAGGCGACGGCTGGCGAGGAAGTAAAAGAAAGGCGGACGGTGTGGCGCGTGCCACGAGCCGAGGGGTCACCACACAGGAGGATCCTTTTATTTTCCAGAAGATCGGCCGAGCGCGTGACACGAGCGCGTCCACGTATTCCTTTCACCGCTGGGGAACAATGGGGTCGTGTCCACGAAGGACGTATCACCTCACAGCCAAGGGTAACCGGCACCGATAAATGATCCGTGAACGCAGCTGCGTGTGTCTTTCCGCGAACTTTCTTCCCTAGACTGGCAAACGACTGGTCCATTTTCGCCAGAGACATTAAACAACGCATTGCGTCACTTACTTCTAAAAAATTTTTAAGAAAATTTTTCGCGCATCGTATCTGCTAGTCCTCAAAATTTCATATCCCATAATTTAGTACCCATAAGTACTAAATTATTTGCAGAGAATTTGTTTTGCTTCTAGTTCTGTACCGATCGTTGAAGACGAAACACATATTCTTTTAGAGTTTTCGGTAAAGCAGCCTGTGATCAAAATATTCTAAAAAGTATAATTTTTTTTACAACTCTGTAATAAAATGGCGTCGTCCGTACCTTCCGAGGATCATATTCGTCGTTGCACACTTTTTGATTTTCATGCGGGATTTAATGCAATGGTAACAACAAAGAAAATTTTTGATGTTTATAGAGATGTATTGAAGGTCAACAAGTGTCAACGTTGGTTCAGGAGGTTTGCTGTTGGTGATTATGATCTCTCTGACAGGCCTCGAAGTGGACGACCAATTTAATAATGACACCCTAAAATCTCTAGTTGAAGCTGATCCAAAATTAAGTATACAAGAATTATCGAGAAGCCTTGGGTCCACATGGCCGACTATACAAAGGCACCTACACGAAATGGGAAAGGCACATAGGCAAGGAATATGAGTACCGCACCAATTATCCGAGACCAATTTGTCGATCAATTTGCACTTCATTGCTATCCAGATTTCGTAGAGATCCGTTTCTTAGCAACATCGTTATCGGAGATGAAAAAGGATTCTTTATGACAACATAAAGCGTTCGAAGCAATGGCTTTCTGCAAATCAAACTGCAATATCAAGTCCTAAACCTAGCTTATCACTCAGAAAGGTGGTACTCTGCATTTGGTGGGACCGTCGTGGCATAATTCACTTTGAGTTGTTGAAACCTGGAGAAATAGTTACTGCTGAATAGTATTGTGAACAATTACAACGGCTTTATTCAAAACTATTGAAAAAGAGGGCATCTTTAATCCACAGAAAAGGTGTAATACTGCAAATTGACTCAGGAACAAATTAAAGAGTTGCAATAGAAAGTTTTACCACACCCCCCGGACTCACCGGATATTGCTCTCTCCGACTATCTTCTTTTCACATCTCTGGATCATTATTTAAGAAATAACACATTCACTTCTGTAGAAGATGTAAGGAGACACCTTGAGTCAATTTTGCTTCGCGAACCCTGGATTTTTATGAGAGGGGGGTTGAAAATTTGCAGGAAAGTTGGCAAACTGTCCTTGATAATGATGGAGGTTATATAATAAATTAAGGGACAAAAACTTGAATTTACTACAAAGTTTGTTTTAGATTTCAAAATAATTGATTACTTATGGGCCCCCCGAATAGTTCTGGTTCCATCAACCAAGTTACATTTCATCACGTTGAACGTTGACCACGGTAATCGTTGGTGACCGGCATTACCGAATTCCTTAAAAATGAACCCTACTGAATATCAATCCGTTAATGCTGAATTTAACTAGATCATATTGTGAGGTGAGAACTTGATTGTCAAGTAACTAACAATTGTAATTGAAACGCTTAAAATTCCCGTGGAACCTTCCACCAATTAATGGACCCAATGCTTTCTTCTCTCTCGTCTGAGACCCATCTGTCTCGTAAATGATTTATCACGTCCCTGGTCAGCAAGTTGCAATATTCCCGAAGAACGGAAAGATGTCGTTCGACCAGGGGTTTCAGGATATTCCAATTGCGAAATTTAGTGGCTTGTGATGTGAATAGGCGGTGTTGTGGAGCCATTAATGGCGTCGTAGGTCCATCGGGGGGTCAAGTATAGTGTGTCGCGCTTGTGCATCAGGACTATCGGGCAAGGCCCAAGAAGTGGGGAGCCGCAACAACAAGTTGCAACCACCTGGCGAGGGTGATGCCGGCCACCCAGTGGCCTCCAGGTGCTCGGCAGACCCCCTCCCCGTCCCGCATGCCTGCTGGTAACGCGGACGTGTCGCAAGCTAGGCCGTCGCGTCGTAGCGTTTTGCGACCGGGCCAGCCTTTTACTGATCTTGAAGAGACGAGGCACGGCCCTCTTCGCGGTCGTCTTTGCCTCTCTTTTCCCCCAGCCGTCGTCACCCGGTTTCTCCTCTTTCTCTCGTTCTCGCGTGCAGAGGGCAACGGTATCGTTCTGGAACACGCGCGAATCAACGTTCCAAAATCGATACGTACATCTGCCGCAATGTAGAGTCTATTGACTCCTCTCGCCGCTGCTCCCGAGCATCTCCAAGGCGACTCCGGAGAGGATGGAACGCGGCGCGTCCTGCTTTCCACGAAATTTGATAGGGAGACAAAAGGGACGTTCTCCCGTACGAACCCCGTTCAACCCCCGTGCATCGTTTCGCCGGCAACGGTTTAACGGCCGGTCCCCGAGAACCATTTCCGCGGTAGTTATCGAAATTAGTGGACACCGATGTGGACCATGATCCCACACGGACTTGTCTCGGTTATGTAACCTTTCGCGATATTGACACGCAATGGGAGCGGTCGCCGAGCATCCGAAACCTCGGCGCGACGAGTAATTGGGACTTTTGACGAGTAATTTGACGAGTAATTGTGATTAATGATAATTCGGAACTTTTCGCAAAGTGAGAATTGTTTGCGTTAATTTGAAAGACGTTGGAACTAAATAGGAATTTATTTCCGGCTGTAATGACTTTATTAAATCGTAAAAAATGGTTTTAAGTTCTCAAGTTTATCGGCTTATTAGAATTATTAAAGGTTGAAATAATTTGATTCCAGTACCTTGCAGTTGCCATAGAACATTTTGTATTTTGCATTTTCCGCAGTCTAATCGTTACTTTTACGGGCGATGAGTTGTCCAGGGTTATTGAACGCTCGATCGAATGAAATTGCAGCCAGTAAATTGAAAGCATCGATCCGAATTCGGATATTTCATATGCTGGAATCGTTCGTTTCGTTGATCTCATGACGATGTTTTCGTGTTAATGTTTGTTCCGTTTTAATGAAACGGAGATACGTTCGCGAATCGAGCAGATTGGCTCGCAACGCTTTACATACCTGTCGCGATCGTTTCGATGGGGTTTACGCTTTCCGTGAATATTCGCAAGCATTTTTGCGTGAGCGAACGTTGCCGTAGTGTGTGTCAACAGTTATCGTGGTATACGAAACGAGCGAAACGTTTGCAGCACATTTTCATGGGTCGTGAACAGCCATGGAACACGGATTGTAAATGCATCGCAGCAATAATTCTGTCGAGAAAACATGTTATTCTCATAGTAACTCGTTCCTGAAACGTTCGTTCCTCCATTCTTCAACTCTTGGCGTGATAAAAAAAAATAGCAAATGATTCTTCTATCGAAAAGTGTGTAACATTCAAATTAATTCGCTAGGAGCTTTCAGTGAAATGTACTCGATTGGAAGCGCCTCGATCCCCGAATTGGAGCGCATTAGTGCAAGTCGATCACCGAATTGCAGCGTCGACGTCCACCGTATTAATTTCCGAGATCGATGGAGACGTTACTCGACACCATCGTGCATGGGACACCGTTCATGCAGCGAACTGTAAAAAGAGAATAGATATCCGTTCATCGGCGAGGAAAAACGGTGGTGTGGGAGAATAGGGACAAGTATCGAACGGGACATTGAAATTTGCTGGACGAAGGACCTATTCATCTTTCCCTATCATTTTAGAGATGACCATCGAAGAGAGTAGACTGAATTTTATTCGGGCATGGATGTAAAATTTTTGGAGCCATCGACCGATTTTTTTATTATTACATCCGATTCAAGTACTCGTTCTGAAACAGCGACGCGAAGCGTTAAATTTAAATGAAGAAAAAATTTGTAATATACCACGGTTTTAAGAAGGACTAAAAAGTATAAAATAATTTTTCCCTGCACCATAGAAATAATCCTGAAAAATACTTATAAGATTTAAAACGAAAAACGTGGGGCGCAAGATAATAATAAGGAGTGTAGAGAGTAGCTGCCGTTGATTTGCAATAAAATGTAAATGATACGTGCAATAAAATTGTTAGTGACATAGGCGAACTATTCATGCATCAATTTTCTATCGCATGCGCCCCACGTTTCTCGTTTTAAATCGTACAAGTATTTTTGTAACTGTTAAAAGTTCACAATCACAAATTTTCAGGACTATCTGTGCGGGGCTTGAAAAAATGATTTTATACTTTTTAGCCAGCCTTAAAAACGTGGTATATTAAACATTTTTCTTTATTTAAATAACTATTTTTCGCTTTTTAGTGTAGCGTGTTTTGTCATTCAGTGCTGAGCTATGTTTAAAGTTTCAAGACTCTAGCTCACCGGGAAGTTAGTTTAAAGTCAAATGCAAAATTTCTAAACAACCAAACAGAAAAATTGACAAGAAAGCGAGTTAGTAAAAACGAGGTAAAATAGGGGAGAGTCTAATTTGAGTTGGCGAGAAAGTTGATTTAATAAAAGATGGTGAGAACAAGCTTTTAGTTAACGTGACAGCTATTAGAAGTTTTTCAAATAACTTTAACAAGTCAAAAATTTTGCGAGGACATTCTTCAATTTTCTTAACCCATTTGCATCGTAAGGAAATATGAAAAGAAGGCCTTTATCACCAAACTTTTTTTTTAGTATTTTTAAGTATAAGACTACAAGTAAAAGAACTTCATATTTCAACATTACAAGAAAAAGTAAATGGAGCGTATATATACGTTCCGGTGATAGTGACCAGGAAAATTGAGCGTATATATACGCTAATGCTGCAAATGGGTTAATATATCTACAGTTCTGCTTTTGACTCGTCTAGTTTCCCCATAAACACATAAAATCTGCAGTCTACATTAAGCATTGCGTTTGATCCTTTACAAACCAGGATCACCTTTAATTTCCTAAAATGGCAATATCATTCAACTAAACAGCGAAGTGTACGCAACTTAAAAAACAGTTGAACGGTACAGGAACCCAAGGAAGCTAGTTATCAGGTCTGTGATACTGCCACCGTTCCATTAACCAAGCAATTACACCAGAGGAACGCTTCTCAGGTTATTTATCTATCCTGTCCTAAACAAAACTGTCCCTTTCACGCCACCTCTCCCCTGCGCGTAGAAAACAGACAGACAGTGAGTATTACGTGTGGGGTAGAAGTAGGTGGAGGGGGTTTAGGGGCGAGACAGAGAGAGAGAGAGAGAGAGAGAGAGAGAGAGAGAGAGAGAGAGAGAGAGAGAGAGAGAGAGAGAGAGAGAGAGAGCGCGGGAGAAAGAGAGTCGCATGGTAGGGAGGTCGAGGAAGGAGGGAAGAGAGATGGTGGAAGAAGAGAAACGGCCGGCTGGAAGGAGGGATGAAGCTAGAGGGAGTGAGAGAAAAGCAGAGAGAGAGAGATAGAGAGAAAGGGAGACGGTTGATGGCACAGGTCGCGGGGGTGGTTTCGAGACGTCGCGTTGCGGGGCATCGATTTCGGGCCAGGCCGATGGCATCGGCGGGGCATCGAGGGGGTGTCACGACGTGGTGAGCGCGTCGCGGCGCTGCTGCTGCCACTGGCGGCAAAGCGGAAATCCGAGCGAGCGAGGCGGAGCGAGGCGAGGCGAGGCGAGGCGAGGCGAGGCGAGGCGAGGCGGATCGAGGCAAAGGCGAGCCAGAAGCGAGCGAGCGAGGCGAACGTTTCGTTGTCCGAGACCGCTTCTACACACCGTTCGGGACACGTTCTCCTGCGGGCGGAGTTGTTCGCGCGAGAAAGAGAGCGAAGCCGCGTGCGTGCACGCGTACAGAAAAGAAGGCGAATAGAAGTTTTGCGGCCGGCGCACGAGCCCGCCACGGAGGTAGCCGAACCTGGCGGTCGTCGACGATACACAGAGAGAGAGAGACAGGTCTGTCCCTCTGGAGACAGGAGAGTCCCTCTGTCAGCTAAACACCGCTGACAGTGTACGGAACGCTTCGAAGGGGTACAGAACAGAGAGGTTTTGTCAGCCGAGGCGTGTGTGTCCCCGGTCAGTATACGTCCAAGTGTTCGCGGCGACGGAGCTCTCCCCTGCCGAACCCCTGCCTCTCTTCGTATACGTAGATCGGCAAAGATTTCTTCTCCCGAAAGACAGCGCGAGGGCAAACGAGATTTCTTGCAGGAATCGAAAAGAAGAATGCAACCTCTCGAACATTCGTTGGTGTTCGCGTTCGATTGTTACTTGTGAATGTTTGGTACTTTGAGGCTCGCTCTAAGGGAAGATCGTGCGAGGCGAAAAAGCACCCGAGGTGTACGAAAGTTGTCGGGAAAGTTGTTCACCGAGAGAGAGGTGTATCTGAGGACGGCGTGCGGCTCCGAATGGTGCTCGGTGCAAGCGGATGCGCCGGTGCACCAGCAGCTGCAGCTGCCACTGCCGCTACTACCGCCACTGCTACCAGCAAACACACACCACACCGCCGGTGCTGCTGCTGCCGCCGCCGCCGCTCTGCCTCTGCCGCTCTGCCACCGCTGGTGCTGCTGCCGCTGGCAGAGCCTCGCAGAGGTGTCCACCTCGTGGCAGTCGACACTTCCTACCGGACGGTGGTAGTGTCCAGGCGCGCTGGACACACGAGCTGCAGCCGGTCGCTGCTGCTGCTGCTGTCGTTGCTCACCGAGCATAAGGATTAAGAGAGGAGGCACGACGAGCAGGAGAAGAAAGAGACGGAGGAAGAAGAAGCTGGTCTCTCTCTTTCTTTCTCTCTGTCTCTCTCTCTGACGAGCTCGCTCGCTCGCGAGGACGGTGCGGTTGTCTCGTGTCGGTGTGTCGTCGTCGTCGTTGTCGTCGTCGTCGCCGTCGCCGTCATTGGGTTCTCTCGCGAGTATTTTACACCGAGTAAATAGTTTTGGATTCCCGGTGGTTGAAGTCAGTCTTCATTAGTCTCTTTCTCTTTCTCTCTCTCTCTCTCCCTCTTTCTCTCTCTTTTTCTCGCTCGAAGAGCACGGGGAAACCGAGGACGGCAGCCAGAAAGAAGGGCCTTTGGAAAGGGGTTTCCTCGGGGTTGGAAGGAAAGAGTGCGACGAACCCTTCTTCCGCCCTTCACGAGGCGCACCACTCTCGCATACTGACGCGCGACGTGTCGCCGGTAATATAGCGTGCGCGCTTTCGTTTAGAGGGTTTCTTCCCTCCGACTACGTCGTCGTCGCCGTCGTCGCCGTCGTCGTCCAAGAAGAACTTCGGTGCCGGGAGTACACGCGGTGTGTCCGCGTTCCTCCTCCACCATCACCACCTCCTTCTCCTCCTCCTCATCCTCCTCTTTTTCTTCACACGGTCTAGTCGAGTTTTCCTTTTTTTTTCTTTTCCATCCGCGAACGCACGGGGGTGGAATCTCCGCGCGCCTACCAATCAACGACGCACCGGTGCGCTCCGAAGGGACAACCACGAAGAACAGACACAGGGACGCCACGGAGGAGAATAGAATCCGTGGTACGGAACCGAGAAGGGAGAGGGTGGTACCACGCGTACGCGAATTTCTTTTTCGGCACGAGAGAGACATGAAAACACCGGAAATCTATACCGAGGCCGAGTGGTGAGCAGCAGGCAGGCAGGCAACGCGCTCGCGTGTTGACCGACCATAAACAACGATACAATTGGACGGGTCGGCCCTTACGAGCGGGTCGGTTTGAAAATTCGAACTGTTACGTGATTCCTGAGGGAGTAGTGCGGTTCATACACTGAAGGTTCCGGAGCGAAGGAGAAAGCAAGAAGAAGAAGAAGCAGAAGAAGAAGAAGAAGAAGAAGAAGAAGAAGAAGAAGAAGTGGTATTTATTTGGTGTGCCGGTGGTGCTGGTAAGATCTCGGTGGAGCCAGGTTGTGGTGATGCCTCGCGGATCGGCTAGATCGCTGGGTGTTGTTGGTTCGGACGTCGAGGGTGCAGTCCCGGTCACGTACCAGGCTGTTGCGAGGAGGATACGCTGACGAGTGCAGCCCCCGGTGGCACGGCAGTCGTCGCTCCTGCAGGCCATGTATTACGGTCCGGCAATCGACCGTACCGGCAGCAGCTGCAGTGCCAGCGACCTTCAGCAGCCGCGATCACCACGTCGACGCGGCGCCGCGACGACCGGCGTCCTGCCCGAGAACGCCGACGCCGAGGAGGAGCAGCGTCGTCTCTTCCTTGTACAACGAAGAACGATCGAGGAGCCGGCGTACATCGTACACGAGGTGCAAAACCATACACCGGCCACCGACTGTCATGGTTCTTCGCGTGACACGATCCTACGGTCCCGGTCCCGTGCCGGTCAAAGGCCAGGTAGAAGACGGGCCGGCGGGTACGCGGTTAGGATACTCGTGCTCGCCGCGGCCGCTGCTTTCCTCGCACTCGCCGTTTCGCCGGGTGAGTACCATTCTTATTTTTACTTTTGCAATATTCATAATCGATATACTTTGCCTTTATCTGCCTCGCTGGTACCTATGAACATCGGAAAATGTTCGAGGGTAATCGTTGTTGAGCGTTTACGTTCACGTGTCGCGTTATGCGACCGGGATTTTCGATATAGCAATTGGAGATTAACTCTTAGCACTCGAGTGGTAACTTTGAAGCATCACTAGAAATTGTTGTGGCATTATTTCAACGAAATTACAAAAAATATTACGAAATATTTGTTACATTGCAAAATTTGTATTTAATAGATTGCGAAACATTTAAATGTTACATGTGGAAATCGGATCAGTTTCGTATGAATAAAATGAAAATATTCTAAGACGGAAGAAAAATTTAGTTTCAGAATGAAAATAGCGCCGAGTGCAAAGGGTTAATTCCGAGGGCACACTACCGCTCAAAAGTCACCGGACACTCGCGAAATATGTATTAGCATTTCATGAAAGTTATGTCAATGCCTAAAATCGATTTTTGCTAGTTTCTTACGAAATATCTAACGTTTTAACACTAAACCTACCAAGCATTAACAGTACATGATAAATGTTGCCTTGTAAAAATGGCAACCCTAAATTGATTAAGATTGTCTGTAATTTTCAATATAATAAATGCTTGGACAAAGAAATTGATTTCCCTATTTTCCATAAACGAATTTTTATAGTTTCAATAATTGTAAAATATAAAAACGGTCATTTTGACTGTGGTAGGTTTAGTGTTCAATTAAAAATGACGTATGTGGAACTTACCAATACTACGCTAAAATTAAATAGGACACTTTCGAGTGGTAGTGTATGTATCTCTGCGTTTGGTTTGCACCAGATTTTATTTGGAGTCTCCGGTTTTCGAACGAATAGAAACCAAAGAGTTCGAAAAAATGATTCCACGATTTTATTATACGACTGCTCTTCAGAACACAGGATTCAGATTTTCTACGTGTCTCTGCTTGACAGCTGAACAGCTTTCATTACTCGTTTGATCTTGTTTGGATCTTGTTCGTGTTTGCCGTGCTGTAGATTGTTGTCAGGTCAGTTTCTCTAGTAATTGTGTCGTTGACGATTTTTAGTGAGGTCTGCATAGCTAGTCTGACTTGATGGTTGAACATTGACGGCACTGCACGCTGAGCAAATCATCGGATAAGCTGATTGTTCCGAGATACTCGTAAACATGTTTGTTTATTAGCGAGTTTGTATCGAACGAACGAGGTTGCCTCGGTTGTCGAGGATTTGTCGTGTCGTTCGATCTAGGAATAGACGAATAAATTTCTAGATCGCATTCTCTCTGTCGAGATTGAAGGTTTGCTACTGACTGCTCGTGGAATTGTTGTGTTTTCTGCAACCATAGAAACGTGGAAGTTCATATTTCATAGCTGATATTTCAAATCAGAGAAATACTTGAGCAAATTTTCTCACGCGGGTACTGGGTTTATTAAGAAACCACTATACTCCGAAAGACCAGGCTTTCTTTCTGATTAGGCTGCGAATTTCAAAGCATTCGTGGCACATGCAAGTTTGCGAAAGACATCTCTAAAAATGTCTGCGACCATCTGTAAACATCAAAATTGGTACTTCTGTTCCATCTTCGCCAAGAGGAATATATTCCAGTAGCAGTTATTCCATAATAAATTCGCAACCATGTTTCAATCGGAACGAACCCCGTTCACAGCGAACACGCTAAAAAGGTGAAATACAATACAACGACGAGACTAGTGTTCCTTCTCGAGAATTTCTCGAGAAATCTTATAATTGATTATTTCTCATTTCTCAAGAAATTCCAGTATTTCTCACAGTATGTGAGGTAATGCAAATCCAAAAGGACACCCAATCTTCAGCAACTTTTGGATGTTCTGTATACGATAAAGCCAACATCCACACAAAATGAAAGAAATTTTTCTACGTCTACAGATTTTTTTACAAAAAAAGAAGTAGATTGTGTATTTCTACATTAAACGCATTATGCTTCTTAGGAAGTAATTTCAAAACAAAAGCGTAATGTTTCACTTTATAAAAGTTTTTAAATAAATAAATTTATCCGTTATATTTCGCGTCTATTTTTTCCTTGTTTTTAAAATTATGTACATATCGAACAGGAATAAACACAGAGTTAAAGTCTTTTGCCCTTTCGATAAATATTATTAATGATATTCCAAATATTATAAGTTTCCCAATCTTTTTTTATTCTATTAAAGATTCTCGACAATTTTCGAGAAATATAGTCTTATTTCCCATTTCTCGAGAACTGAAAAATGTTGAGAAATCAGGAACACTAGACGAGACAATGCGAAGAAAGAATCCGGCGTGTATTCGCGAGAAGTCGCGCGAAGGGGTGAAAGGACGATTGTGCTGAGATTACGTCTGCCGAAGTGGTTCTCCTTTCGCCGGGAACGGCAACCCTTCCCGTCAGACTTCTCGAAGGCATGCTGTCCCTGTCGCTCGCCTAAGTGGGCGCTCGCGAAAAAGTAAACAGCGGGGGCCGAGACGCTCCGGCGAAAAAGACGAGAAAGATATTCGCGCGGCATGTTGGCGCCTGCGGCGTGTCCACTCGAGCATGCAGATACGCTTATTATTAAAATGCTGCTCCGTTTCGCGATTCGCCGGCGATCCTCGTCGCCTTATGAGCGTTATGCGAATCCATGTCCTGTCGCGCCAGTCGGACAACACAATCTCCCGCAGAGCCGGCTTCGCTCGACAGGAGCCGGGCAAACCCCCGACCCGGAATCTGTCCACGGATTCTCGAGGAAAATTAGGTGAAATTCTTAGAAGGAACAGAGATAGAAACGGCGCACTAATTGCGGACGATTTGCAGGCGGCGCTCGCGCGAGATCTAGGCGTGTGCATTCAGCTTTTTAGGTCGGCTTCTTACTCGAAGAACCACTCAAGCTAGTCTGACAGTGACCATATGACGCATTGCGTCAAAATCCAGTGCCGAGGTAACTGTTGCGCGACATCCGTTCCGTTTGCCAGTTCTCTAAGCTTTCCGATCGATTACTTTTCTTTTTCTGTCCTCTCTCCCTCCCTCTATCTCCCCCCTCTCTGTCTCTCTCTCTCTCTAGCTTTTCACTTTGGACCCTTTCGAACACACGGTTTTGTTTCGAACGAATGCCTGATGAGGAATCGATCTCTCCGGTCGCGTGGCTCTCGGCTCGTACATTATCCGAAACACAAAAATATTTCACTGCTCGGATACCAGGCTTTCTCTCTCTCTCTCTCTCTCTCTCTCTCTCTCTCTCTCCCTCTCTCTCGCTCTCTCTCCCTCTCCCCTCTCTCTGGGAACCACGGAATCGCCCGCGTGTGTTCGATTTTGTGCACCTGGAAGCTTCGAGGCGCTCCATGGATCGATGCGAGTGCACCCTTCTCTCTGTCCGAGTTGCCGCGAATCGTTTTCTGGGGAAATCAATTTCTTCCTTGGAGGACAGAAATTCGAACGGAAAAATCCAATCAATTATTGGACCTGACCTTCTGCTTTATTGATCGCGGTAGAACGATCCGAGAGAAACCGCCTCCTCGTTTCTGGCGGATTTCCCGAGACAGAAACGACTCGGCGCGAATGCCTTCGAATTTTGACCAGATCGGTGGTTGTAACGTTGCTATTTCGAGTGAACCTGCGAGCTCGACTGTACACGTTTCTTGCGCGAAATTTCGGGAGATTCACGCCGGTTCGAACGGGAATATTGTCTTTCCTTATCAGGAGAAGAGGTACGCGCGATTATTGGCCCCAATGGGTCAGCATCTATTTAGCCATATCTTTTGATAGCACTTGGATACGGAATAAGTTACGCTTGTTTGTCATGTGAAATTTGACGAGGATTGCGCTGGTTCAAATGAAAATTAGCTGTCGCCACCGGAAAAAGAGGTACTCGCGATTGTTGGACCCGATCGGGTCGTCAGGTTTCGTCAACTGCGTCTACGTTTCTGTTGAATATTGAGGAACCGGATGAGGTGTACAGGTTTTTCTTATGGGAAATTTCTCGAGGTGTTTCCCGTGGAAATAGCCTGTCCGGTATCGCGGGGCCTGTGTTTTCCTTGGCCCCCTCCTTGCCCCCTTCGTCGCTGACTCGTTCCGGTGGAAACGTGGCGTGTGGCCCGTAGACATCGCCGAGCCGCACCCACGCGCGCTATTTATCTCGTCGTCTGCCGAAGCCAAGTGCCAAGAGTGTATTTTTTCGCATACCTCCTCCCCCCTCTCCTCGAACCTTTCCTCCCTGACTGCCTCTCTTCGTTTTTCCTCTCGCGCGTTGTCTCTGCTCCCTGTCTCCGACCGCGTCCGTCCTTCTCCTATTCGTCTATCCGTCTATTTCCGTTCGTCTCTCTATCCGCTTTCCATCTCGCCAACACCCCCGTCCTCGTCGCTGCTCGCCTTTTTTCCACGATTTACAAGGAAACACGCGGGCCAGACGAAATAGTGTCGAAGGAAACGCTCGGCTGTCTTACCGCCCCGCCACTTCTTAAATTTAGATATTTTCGAGCAGGAACTCCTCGGTCCCTCCCTCCCCCTCCCCCACCTGCGTGCGATTTAGGAGCGCAGGGATGGTCGCGAGATAATAAACTCCTCTCTCGCATCGGCTCGTGGCCTTGGGCGCCGGAATCTTCGGCCTCAATGGGAGAATCGCAGACCTTTCAATTATTTCTCTAAAACACCCTAGAATCTGCAGCGGACTGACCGATGGAGTTCGGAAAATTGGTTAATTAATCAGCGGAGAGAAGATAAAGAATCGTTTTTATTTTATTTCTCGCCCGTCAGCTGACACTATTGTCAAAAAATTAAAAATTAAATTTTAATGTGCTCAGAATAATTACAGATTTTACGATTAATGGAACACTTGCCAAGCCAAAACGTTGCGTCGTGGAATTGGTCAATTTTTGGAGCTGTAAAGAGAAGATATTCTTTGTAAATTTTCTTACGTTCAACCGGGTATTAGAACTATTCTGTAAAAAATTTTCGAACGAAAATAGGTAACAGGAGGATACTGAAAGAATTCACGATGCGTCGATACGTGAGAAGGTACTCGTCTGTGCGACGATTTTCCAAGAGAGCCACCGAGAAGCCGGCAGAAAACAACAGCCCTAATTAGGAGATAGTATCCACGAATTTCCGTGGAAAATGAGACGTCGAATCGTAGCATGATCTAACGGACAGTTCGGCGGTTCCACGAACGTTGGACAGCACGTGTCGGACCACGTTGTGTCGCGAGATAACGTGGGTGAAATGCTTCTGGGAAGACCCTGGCTTCTCTTTCGCAGTGATGCACTTGTGCTAAAGGTTAGCGTTTGTTGCAAACGTTCCGCTCTGTTCTTATATTTTCACTGTAAACTTGGTGTGTAAACTTATCAAGAATTTTCATTGATCAAATTGTCCAATGAACACGTGGTTTCCATGACATTTTTGTAACGGAAATCATACACTGTACGGAAACAAGGCTCTCCGTGTAATCTTTAGTAATTTTTGCCGTGAAAAATTAATTAACCGGCCGGGAAATTAATTTTTAGCGATGGCGCCAGTCGGAGCGTGTTTCCGTTTCTCATCTGTACATTCTAGCGTCATGGATTAAGAGACATAAAACAGAAAAATATGATTATTATCCGCAATAACTGAACCATAAAACCCAGATATGTTCGTTTCCGTATTGTCCATAGTTCTCACCGAAAAGGATCATAAAGATCCCATTTTCGAACGATCTTCCCAGGAATCTCTCCTCCTCGGCTATGCAATCTTTTAACCAATTTTTCAGCTTTAAATTAACCGATCATTGTTGTGTCTGGTCACGAAACAATATTTCAGTTTCCCGCACAAGGGTAGCGTGCGCGCGCGGAACACAGCAAAATAAATGTTGAAGAAACGGTTGTTCCCGTGTGGTCGCGAACTATGAATAGCCTCCTCCGGTTCCCTTCTTGTCGGTCATGTTCGCCATTAGCATTGCGTAATCGTACGCGATCCCCGATTATTCCGTTGCCCCCGGGAGATGAGAGCCCGATCGCCGCCGCGCCGGTAGCATGAGTTTCCCTTTGGTTCGAGTAAATGTGGACTTCTAAGAAAAACCTCGGATTTCTATGAGACCGGGTCCGCTCTCTGGCATTCGACAGCCATAATTCTTTTCCCGCGAGGAGGGTGAGTCAGAGAGAGAACCGTCACACCAATCGTTCCCCTGTGCCCTATCTATCCGAGACACGAGCCTCTCTCTCGGCAGATTTTAGTTTATCGTAAATTAGATCCTGCCGGCTGCCGCCTTTCGCTAGATCGATACCCATTCGTCACCGTTCCTTGTCGCGAGACCTCGATCTCGTCCTTTGCTCTCTGTTTCCTCGCGAGGATCTTAATTGACCCGTTACCCACACAGAAATTTAAACCTACGTGCCTTTCGACGAACCGCCCAGCCCTCCAGCTTCTGATCACAATCGGATTTCTCGTGAACAATGCCATTTGACAGAGCGTTAGACGGTCAGGTAAAAAATCCGGCTACCGTGATTTGATCTTTGTAATTAATCCTTATTTTTCGGATTCTCAGAGGAATAAAGACATTTAATTAAATGGATCCGAAACGTATGTGCAAAGTATTGAAATACGAAGTATTCCATTTGGGGGGGGGGGGGGGTAGGACTATTTTTCATTCTCAAAAATGATCTACCCCTGTCGCAGTGAACAAAAGCCACTCGCAAATGTATTTCTCATTTTCACAATTTTGATAAGCTGGAAATAATATATAGTAGTTTCAGCAACTACGGTTATCTGTGTTTGCCATGAATGCATAAAATCCGCATTCTAATCATTAGTAGACAACGGAACGGGTTTGCGTCTTTAAGCAGATTCGAACTTTCATCGATTATTTTATGCAAATGTCTGATGATAAGCGTAGAGTAAAGGTGTCATGAATGTCTGTTACTATACAATTTTCTTGTATGTTAAAAATGTGTGAATACTATAATTATGCTCAAACCATTGTGACAAGAATTAACACTTTGACTGCCAAAGTAGAAACCTCAAAAATTCCATAAAATCAAAGTAAGTTATTTAATGAAATAAAAATTGAACAAAATTAAATGTATGATGTTCAGTAGTCCTCCGTCTTTCTTGCATTTTACAGGTCCTAATAAAATTTGAAGCGGTGAATAAATTCGTTTTAAAACGTGGACAAATAATTCCGTCATCCACATATGAGTGACATGGCAGTTACCGTGCTAAAAGAACTTTTAAGGATGCATTTCTGTTTGGAGAATGTACGAATTGATTTGGCAAATGAGGGGAATAATTAGAAGCCGCCGATGAGACCGTAGACGTGGCTGGTTTCGGAGAGAGTCGGCGCCGCCGCGGTGCAATTTTAAAATGGGACGAAGTTTACGCGCTTGCTTGTCGCCACGGGGTGTTCCGCAGTTGTTTTGCGTCCATCATTCTGAAAAGTTTCTCCGTGTCTCTCCAGCCGCCAAAAACCCCGAAATTGTTTTCTCGGTTTCGGCAGCGGGGGAACATTAAATCGTCGCTCCGCGGCCCGTTTCGTCCGTCGCCCTCGTTAACGATCGATCACGGGCCCCCGATCCCCGAGGAGCAACGCTGTACGAACACACACATACACACACCTCGACTATTTCCTCCTTTGTTTTCACCCGATGCCGCACTGTGGTCCAGATCGAGGAATTAGCTGTTCACAAAGATTTTAGCATTCTTTCAAGACATAAAGCCATAGTAAAGTGGGTCATTGGATACGTCTTGACGGTAACTATAACATTATTAAGTAAAAAATATATAGTAACGATTAAAAAATCAAGGTGACATTAGTTTCTTATCCAACAAAAAATTTTTTTATTTTCTATACTCAACTTTATAGAAGGGTAATATTACTGATTAATTTTTGCTAGAAAGATTTTCTTGTCAGAAAACCGGAAATGTCCGAAAAATTACGATGACATGTGAATAGTGAATGACATTTAGGGTGGTTTTCCACTTTGCGCTAGAACGATACCATCGAACTCGAAAATTGACGACTCGATATTTATTCGAAAAGGCACAAATATTCGGCAATCTGCTATTCGAGTTGCTCGTTTGCAATACTTCTTAATTCCAAAAAATGAAACGTCCAGGAAATTGGCGAAAGCATGAAGTCACCCTTTCTTTGTTAAACTGTCCTTACGTTCCACGAAGGAAACACGTTGCATTTAATAAGGTCCATACGTAATTGCAATTATTCATGGTAAAAGTAAGTTTATGCATTCATAGTTAAAGCAGCAGACAGGTTAAAACAATTTAACCGTTTCAGTGTAGTTAGTCCCAGCTTATCAATGTTACTAACATGTTAAATGCCAGAAATCAATCCCAAAGATTCTTAGAAAATCAGTGTAATTTAATTAATGAAACCGAACCTAGAAATTTAAAATGTATTATAGGGGATGCTGTCTCAACCCTTTTGAATTTTAAAGATCCTAATAAATTTTGGTTTATCTGGATATGTCACAATAAAAATGAATGTCTAAATCTTTGAATTTTCTGTTTGGCTCCCGTTTATTGTAATCGATGCAAACAATTTTTCTTTCGCATAAAAATCCGCAGTCCAGTAATTATTCACCCAGCTAGAGGCCATAAATAATAATCCTGATAGGTCATTTCACCTTCACCCCCGTTCCTAGAAGGGAGATCGAAGCTTTAATAAAATGCTCTTAAAGTGACGCGAAGAAAGTAATAACGTTTAGCAAGAGCATGAAATTTAATGCATTGTGACATGAATACGCAAAGTCTCAGTTTTTACGAACCGGTGTATCAGGTTCATTAGCGACAGTTTAATATGTCCCCGAGTCTCGAGCCACCCCCGGCGTCGTCGCTCGCATCATTTATTGTTCGTACGGCCAACGCGCGTCGTTCGCAGTGAGCCACAAATGTTCCTTGTGCTGAAACTTTTCACGACACGTTTAAGGGCCGCCTTTGTGCGTTGCCCGGCGCCAGACCAACCAGCGGGACTGGTTTATTGTAATGGATTCGCACATTTACAGTATGATCATTGTACTGTTCCGTCGGCCGGTACCTCCATTCCGACGCGAAATGGCTGGCCACTGAATAACTAAATGGGCATACTTCACCGGGCCATAATAGAACGCGGGTAGATACCGGCGAGCCGGTGTGAACGGGCCTTAATTTCGATCACGACGACCGGGTCCTCGTATTACAGGCACGTTTCGCCATTCTACTCCGATTCAAGACTTTGGGGTTTCGGCGCTTCAGATCGATGTTGTTAGGGGTACCCATAAGTAATCAATTATTTGCAAAGAATTTGTTTTGCCTTTAGTTCTGTACCGATCGTTGAAGAGGAAACACGTATTCTTTTACAGTTTTCGGTAAAGCGGCCTGTGTTCTAAAAAGTATACATTTTTTCTACAACCTTATAATAAAATGGCGCCGTCCGTACCTTCATCATATTCGTAATTTCATACTTTTCCGGAGATGTATTGAAGGCCAACAAGTGTCAACGATGGTTCAGAAGACTTGCTGTTGGCGATTATGATCGTTCTGGCAGGCCTCGAAGTGGACGACCAGTTGAATGTGATAATGACACCCTAAAATCTCTAGTGGAAGCTGATACAAAATTAAATATACAAGAGTTATCGAGAAGCCTTGGGTCCACATGGTTAACTATACAAAGGCACCTACAGGAAATGGGAAAGGCATATAGGAAAGGAATATGGGTACCGCATCAATCGTCTGAGACCAACAAGAATATTCGTCGATCAATTTGCACTTCCTTGCCCTCCAGATTTCGTAGAGATCCATTTCTTAACAGAATCGTTATCGGAGATGAAAAATGGATTCTTTATGATAACATAAAGCGTTCGAAGCAATGGTTTTCTGCAAATGAAACTGCAATATCAACCCCTAAACCTAGTTTCTTACTTAGATAGGTGTTACTGTGTTTTTGATGAGACTGTTGTGGCATAATTCACTTTGAGTTGTTGAAACCTGGAGAAACAGTTATTGCTGAGTTGTATTGTCAGCAATTACAACGGCTGTATTCAGAACTATTGAAAAAGAGGGCAGCTTTATTCCTAAAAAAAAAAGGAGTAATACTGCAAATTGACAATACTCGGCCTCATATTGCGAAACTCTCTCAGGAACAAATTAAATAATTGCAATGGGAAGTTTTACCGCGCCCCCCATACTCACCGGATATTGCTCCCTCTGACTATCTTCTTTTCAGATCTCTGGAACATTATTTAAGAAATAAAACATTCACTTCTGTAGAAGATGTAAGGACGCACCTTGAGTCATATTTTGTTTCACGAACCCTTATAAGTGGGGGATTGAAAATTTGCAGGAAAGATGGCAAACTGTCCTTGATAATGATGGAGATTATATAATAAATTAAGAAATAAAAACTTGAACTTATTACAAAGTTTGGTTTAGATTTCAAAATAATTGATTACTTATGAATTTTTCGCACTTTCTCCAAATTCTTTAAGAAAACGCCAAAAGATTATTTAGAGCTTGGTGGTTACGATGATTCTCAACGCGCGGCAAGAATGGTATTGTAGGCGATACATTAACGGTGCGACGCGACGTTTGACAGATATTCAAATCGAATTCGATCGTTGACGACCTCGAGCGGAGTCGTGTTCGTCTCGGATCGGTCTATCGTTTCCAGCCAAGAGTTTCCCGCGCTCGAGTTTCGTCGGTGATACGTATTCCGCGGTTATGCAATCGAATTTGATTCTATTCGATTCGATTCGATTCGATCCGTGTCGTGGCCCGGCGGTCGGGTTTTGTCGTGGTGTCAGCAGCCGTCACTTTGAATTACTTAACTTTTCATCGAGTCGTCGACGTCGTTTCCGTGACTATGGTTCACGTGCTCGTCGTTCGATATCATTCAAAATTCGATGCATCAAACCACCGTGTCGGATTCGTTCGAACAAACATCCGTTTTAACTGTGCCGTATTACCAAGCAATTGTCCGATCAAATCAATTATCGCGAGAAGGATCTTTTTATCGAAAAATCGTTCGTCACGTTTATTGTCGAAAGTATAGAAGTACAACAGATTTTTAACCTTTTGCTATCCTTTTTTATCATTTACATCGAATATACTATTACGCAGCACAAAACTTCGAAGCGAACCAGCGAATTCAATTATTTTTAAAAACGTTATTAACGAAGGGATGTCGCTAAAAATTTAGTTTCACACTGTTCGAGGTCCAGAATGGCTCGTAAAAGAGTTGCAAGTCAAAAGAGGGAGTGTAAAGTGTAAAAAAAAAATGACCAATGCAGTTAGGGCGACGTTGACAACCTCATACCCTTGGCGAACGGAATAATTGTTAAAAATATTGTCAACGAAGGGATGTCGCTAAAAATTTATTTGCATACTGCTCGAGGTCCAGACTGGCTCATAAAAAAGTTGCAAGGGGAAATGGGAGGTGCAAAGGTGTAAAAAGCATGATCAATCGGAAATGGATTATCGAGGTTTTTTTAAGGAGGTTTTCTGAAGTGGTTGAAACGACTCGTTGCTCGACCGAGCGATTATAAAATTTCTTTGGGGGATTGGGAGTGGAGAGGGGGAGGGTTTGTGGGGGCGTAACGGGGGCGCGTAACTTTTCCCGTGTCGGCGCAAGGGGGGACCACTTTCTCTGAAAGGAGGCATTATCGTACCTGTCACCGAGCGGTTTCCATTCCCGGTCCGAAGGGATCCGTTCTTTTCCATTGTCAGGCCTTCCTCTCTGAACTGGTTTGAAAATACTGAAGGGCAACCCTTTCCCTCCCCGTACAAAAGACAGCGACCCAAATTCAGGACCTGGATTCGTCGCTGGTGTTCACGCGACCTCGAAACGTGAACGCACGACGTGATGCACTCCACGACGAATGCACACACGCGCATACAGACATACGTAGATGCGAGCCAACGCTCACAACCACCTACGCGAAATGACCTCACTCTCGCGACTCTCGCTTAATTTTCCGGGATCTCGTCAAAACGACGCGCTCATCCACCAACCACAATGCCAACATAATGTATTTGAAATCCGAAACTTGGGAGACTGATTCACTCTGGTTGGACATTCCATATATTCGATAATTCCTGTATCTTGATGTAAATTAATTTTTATATACGAGTTACTGAATAAAAGGGTATCTAGGTACTTACTTTCAATTTCTTTTTAAAACTTCTTCAATATTTTTGTTGACGAGTATCAAAATTATTATAGATTTGTATGTTCACAGATTAGTTTATATTTGAGCAATAAAAATACGCATTGGAATCATCATGTGCAACAGCAACGAATATCATGGAAAATTTTAATTATCGACACAAGGGTTAAGGAAAAATGGTTCCGGCAGTGGAAAAATAATCTCGATAGAATATTTATTTGGATAGACATGAGGCTGTAATGTTTCGCCTAAATGTGTAGAGATTTGTCTCGCGATAGGAAAACGTGCTGGGTGGAATATGTAGCGGTAGAAAAGCGTTACAAAGGGTCCAGGTCGTTTATAGGCGTTTTTCGGGAACACATTCCGTCCATTGGTTCTTTAAAAGAATTTCAGGGGGTGTCGTGGCAAAAGCAAGTCCTCCCCGAATCCCGTATCCCCAAAAAGGCCTGCCACCCCATTAGCCAGTGCGTTAGGTCGCTAATCCTCGACACGGTGCTCCTCGATCCCAATTAGTCGGTAGTGATTCACGCGAGGCAGCCTTGAACCTTGTCCATTAATTAAATGACGCGAGTTTCGAGGGGGAAGAATAAGCGGACGCGTCGCACGAGGGGATAGGGGGGTTGGCGCAGACACCTGCGAGCCGAAGACCACGAAAAAAGGATCGAAAAATGGACGACGACAGTGCATGACAGCTGGTGTCACGGGTGGTAGTCCGACCATGTGCTTGGTGCACGCTCAACGTTTTCTCTCTCTCCCTCTCCTCTCTCTTTCTTGCTGCACCCTCTTTCGTGCTTATGGTGGAATAGGCATTCACGTGGCTATTGGCCACGTTTGTTATTGATTTCGTGATTAAATTCATTTCGCGGCTAGAGATTACCGAACCTCCTTTTTCCGAGAACACAGAAATCGACTTCCGATGGTAATCGCAATGATCACGTGACAGAGACGGTCACACACACATGTGTCCATTCCGTAATTGCCGAGCGGTTCCAGCAGCGCGTTATGCGGATAGATATCGGCCATGTCCCTCCTGCTTTCCCATCGCCATACCTATCGGCAGTCGGAATTTATTCTACAGCACTGTCAACGACCACTGGCACGTGAAATGTCAACGAATTTCTGCGCTTTCCGGGTCACTGCCAGATCAGAAACGCTCGCTAAATATTCCTCGGTGGGCTAGGCGAATCTCTGACTGTGGATTGCCCTCTGGGGCTCTGCTCCGGCTCCGACGGGAGCGGAGGCAGTGTGACCACGCCTATTCAACCGTTCTGCACAAAGGAATTACATTTACTTTCAATTGCGATTTAAATTTGTTCCTCGTGCAAGTTGGTCCGAGGTAGGACCCCCGGAGGCAATTTTAGAGGGTCGTTGACCTTGGAAAAAAGAGCAATCTTTCCGATCCGTGGAACTGGATTTTTTAGTAGATATTCATCCACTTTGGAAATGGAAATCGATTATGAGTCGCGGATTCTTGCGCAAAATAAAAATCGTATCTTTTCAACAAGTTCATTACTGATAAATTATTAGGTTGTGAGATAAGGCGTTGATAACCTCAAACTCGTTTCATCTGTCCGCTGTTTGAAATTGCAGCCACCAACTTTTCTGATGAATGCACTAAACCCTGAATCATGGAAATCGTGTAATTTCTAGAGTTACAGTAGGTCTAGGGTGATCTTAGGGTGACCCTAACAAGAAACGGTCACTTAGAAACTAAACGAAAAAACCCACCCCTGAACATAAGAGTTGCAAGTTGACTGATTCAGCGATTGGAATGGGATAATTTTTCCGGCTTGATTGGGTCAAGGGTTGATCGGACGGTCGCTGTTTATGATCGCCGCAGTACTGCCAATTGAGATGCGGTTGCGATTCTCGGTGGCCATGCGATCGTGGCGTAACTGAAGTTACCAGAGCTCGCACAACTCTGCGATAGTATAGCGCGTGTGTGTATCTCTGTGTGTGTGTGTGTGTATAGTGATGGTGGAAGTGCTTCCGGTGGTGGTGGCGGCTGCGTTGGCGGTGGTGGAGTTTGTAGTTGGAGTCGGAGGTGGCGGTGGTGGTGGCGGAGGAGGGCGCTTCGACTGGTCGTTCTGGGAGGGTTGCATAATACACCGACCATCGAGCTGCCAGGGCGTTGACTTTGCACGGCATTACGTTTCTTACGCTTTGCTTCTCTCCCCCATTGCTAATATCGGTCCCGCTGCTGCTCGTCTTTTGCGCGCCGAGAGCTCCCACCCCCAACCCCCGCCCCCTCCTCCCCACCCGGATTACAGTGGTAGAACCGCGCCTCTGCTCTGGCTCGACCGTGCTTTTCCTTTGATTACCACCGTCACCATTACCATCCAGTCGCTCAGACAGCCCGACAAATTGTCCCCGTGCGCGGTTATCCTTCGTCCTCTGTCCGGTCTCGCCGAGCGAAATTTCTTTATTTCAATTACAACCCCCTTTTCTCTTGCCTCCAAGCTCTTGGAACAATGTTTCCCCCGTTTTCTTATATTTTCTTTTCATTCGTGTGCCTTATGAGCTGTTATAGAAGAGAGAGAGAGAGAGAGAGAGAGAGAGAGAGAGAGAGAGAGAGAGAGTGGGAGGGAGAGAGAGAAAGAGCTACTTTCAATTTCAACGGAATTGCATCATCGTCGGACAGTGAGTAACGCTCCTGTTTGTCGAATAAGGGTTGTATAACCTGATGAGCAATAAGCTTTCAGGGCGTTGAATATTTGCAACGTGTTCCCGCACGTTCGCCCACCCCACCCCGTCCGGCAGTGTCGTTGCTCCTGTTTGCACACCCTTAATGCACTTAGCCAATGCGAAAACACTCGGTCCCATAATTCTACCCGGCGACGAATTACGAACATACGGGACACCATTGGGGGCTGCGTCACTTTCATCGCAAAATTCAATATATTGTCAGGTTGGTAACCGAGTTCGCGACCTCAACATTGTCCTCAGGAACGTTATTTATTCAAATTTATAACTTTTTTTAAGGAAATACCCTTCTTCCGCTTTGATAACTGAAAATTTCGTTTAAAGTGCACGAAACGCCCTTCTGTCTTCTAGACAGTTAATGTTCTTATAAATGATATCGATGTTAATAAAACACCACCAGGTCCATCAATGGCCGACGACCTTATTTCGTCCTGATAGTTTCGAATGGCGGTGCGCAACGCCTAGGCGGCATAGCAAGCACGATCCTAAATTCAGGCTTATTGATTGACGATGACGGTGTGGTTTCTTTTATAGTACGCTGCCGCGAGACGGGACTAAATCTCTCCCCAGGCATGGAATCCTCGCTGACCTCGCGTGACCCGTCGCTCTTCCTCGTCCCGCCCAAAGGAAGGATCGTTGCAATTTTCCGAGGGCGGAGATGAGACAGCTCGGTCTAGATTCGTTGTTTGAAAAATCCTCCTTCCGCCGAGAGCCGCTTCAATTAGACTGTTAAAGCCTATGCTTGTCCAGCCTTCGCAGAACTGTAGCTCCCTCGAAGCACAATTTGAAATTCTTATAGTTGGATCACACGATGATTAAAACGATTCTACGCTGGCCCAGTTTCATTCTCGGAGAACCGTAGTCCCTTTCAGTCGCGGCTCTTTCCATTTTCTCCCGAATAGTCCGCTGTTCTCCAGATTATTCTACCCCCTAGCTCGTCGAGAGAGCTTTCACGTCAAAATTTCGGGAGTGGGAGTAAAGTTCTCCAATTTATTCTAGCTCGTAGTTCTACGGGAGAGAGACAGAAAGAGCTTTGATACCAAAATCTCCAAAGGCTGTAAGCACAATTTTTGAAGGTTGCTGGAGTGGGAGTGAAGTTCTTCAAATTATTCTAGCTCGTAGTTCTACGAGTGCGAGAGGAAGATAGATAGATAGATAGATAGATAGATAGATAGATAGATAGATAGATAGAGAGAGAGAGCAAGAGAGAGAGAGAGAGAGAGAGAGAGAGAGAGAGCTTTGATAGCAAATTTCCTAAATGTGGTTGTAAACGTAATTTTTGGAGGTTGAAGAAATACAGTGGGATTGTGGGGTATAGCAGAGGATTGAATTTTTATGATATTTTCCGGGGAAACTGTGGGACGGTCGGGGCTGCATTTTCGTGGTCGAAGTAGCAAGAACCTGAAAACGCGGCGGGCAACCGGAGCGAATCGATTCCATAAGTCCGCCACATCCGTTCGAGGGCGAGCTGGTTCTGTGACGGGGCCGCGAAACGTGATATCGCACGGTCGATTTGCAAGCTCGAAGGAGATTCGCAAGCTCCGTGAAGTCAATGCCCCCCGATTACGCTCCACGATCCCGTTCCCCGCTGGAGAAACGAATTTGAAACACGCGTGCCATCTATGCCGAAGATCGCTCCGTATTCCCGAACCGCTTTAATCTAACGCAACCCTTAACCACTATCCTCATCAATGTAAAAACGATTGCCGAATCAAGGAGAAAATCGAACAACAATATTCTCGTGAAAAATCGCCAGCTCTCTGGTAGCCTAAACGGCTTCTCCAGGCTGTCCGAGCAGTATCTTGTCGAACGATCAGGACGAGAAGACGGGGCCGATGGTGTCCCATTAATTTCTCTAGCTCGATGAAAAACGGCTGTCGGAGTCGCGGAGGGTCTCGGTGTCGCAGAAACGATCATGAATCGACGCGTGTGGGCTCCTCGAACAGGAGAGTCTAACTTCGGTGGTCCCGAGGAGTGGGAGGGGGCAAAAAAGTGTCGGGGAACCGTCTGCTCTAGCACGGGCGAGGCACAATCGACCTTTATACGCCTCGGTGACCTCCGTATATATATGTCCTCGCCTGGATGTCATATTACTTATTGATACCGACGGAATCCGATGCGTGCCTGATATATTACAGAATGCGCCGACCCTCTTAAATGGAGGCAATATTGGTCGGCTGATTTGGCAGTGGATCAAGCTGGCGGTGAATCAAGCGACGGTCCTTTGTGCTTGGGCCCGGACCGCACGCCGCTCGCACACGATTCGAATCCGAATTCCCCGATGGTGATGTCACGATTTCGATTGGCGAGAAGATCCACAGCCGTGAGAACTACGAAACGAACCGAGACTCTCGGCCCTTACCCCGGACACCGTTCAATTGACCCGAAGGTACCCCCAACCGAGGCCATTTTCGAGCGACGGTCTCCAAACGGTACTTACATTAGGTGTGCAAATTAATTCGGTGCACTTTCTAGTGATATTTAGCTTTTACCCGTAAAGGAAGCATAGAACTTTTCTTCTAGCACTTTTTTCCCATCTAGTTGGCAGATTTTGGGATCCATTTTGCAGGATATTCTCCTTTTTCAACCTAGAAAGCAAACATTTGCTTTCTTCGCTCGGTTCATGGGGGTCCCAAGACCAAGCTCTCAAATTTTACCTGTAACTTTCCAAGACGAGGAGATATCGATTTCATTTAAGAGGGTGGTTTGAAAGCTGAAGATCGGCACTTTAAAACGCCACCAAGAGCAGGGAGAAAGCACAGTTTAAACTAGAATTACGGACCGATTGAATAAAAAGGCACCGGGCTTATTTGCACACCTATATACTATCCTCCGCGGAGAAAAATGGTGGTCTCGGACGATCGGCGGATTGTCGAAGCCTAATTGCTTCATCCCTCCGGAGACGGTCCCTCGAGGGGCGAATAATATTTGAAAAGAAATTGCATAGGTGAGGCACACAGCTAGAGTCGAGTGACCTCCTGCCCCCGGCCTATCGCCCCTTACATCCACCGTTCTCCTCGTGGCACCCTCGTGGCACACGCCCCTCTCCCCGCCCCTCTGCTACCCCCGTTCTCCTCTTCTCCCCCCCTTTCTCCCCTTTCTCCTACGTTCTCGGCCCCGTCGGCCCCCGTTCGCCGCAAGCCCAGCTTTTTCTCGGGGGTTCATCGATCGCCCCCAATCACCCACACCTGCCATCTTGCCTCTCTCTATCCCCTTAAAAGCCCGAAAGCTTTCTTACCTCCTCGACTCCTCGTTTTCTTTCTGTTGATTCGCTTTTTCTCCTTGCTGTTGCCTCCACGGACCACTTTATCGACACGTCGCGGACTCTGGTCACTCTTTCAACCCCGACACCCCGAACACCACTGCCTCGAATTTCGAATTTTTGGGGCGGGGAGAATCGAATCAGCCAGCCCATTTCTTCCGAAAGGAATTTGCTCGGTTCGTTGACCCCTGCGGAGGAAATGGAAACAATTTTTCTGGAATAAATGGGTTGGTTGCAGACGGTATCAAATTGCAATCCGTACGGTTCAATTAAAAGGTGGGCAGACCCATAAAATTGCCCGGAACAATTTATTTAATTAACTAGGAACAGAAGAGTTGAAACTTATTCTACATCTTGCTTCTCTCAAAAATTGATTTTCTGAGTGTAATAAAAATATTGAGTCGCCCGCGTTTAGCCGGTGTGTCAACCAAGGCGTTAAACGGAAAACAAACAGAGTTGAAGCATTGCGAAAATTAGAGTGCTCGAGCGTCCCATCGAGTGTGATCCTCTCAAGGGTTGCGTCACGATCCAACGTCCCCGTAGGACTTCAGGGAAACGACCAAAGAGATTCTCTTGTTCGGATTAATAGCGCTCGTTACGGCAAGGAAATTTCTTTTAATTTTCCCCAGGTATTATAAGCCCCGTTGCTCTGTTTGCGCGAGGGAAACAATCGGTGTTTGAACTTTGACTCGTGTTGTAGGTGGCGCGGCGCCGCGGCGGCACGCTTTCCCCGTGTTTCTCTTCGCTCTTCTCTCGCCGTTTTTCCACATTCTTTCAGTTCCACGAGCACCATCTCGGTGCCTCGGCTCTGGTCTCTTTATCTTCCGCAAACACAAACTTTCATTTCACGGCTTTGTTCTCCTCATCCCTTATTCCATTCCCGGATCGGTCGACCATGATTCCTTACTTTCCATCGAAATTAGTTTTCTCCCTAACCCCGCGCCTCTTTCGGAAAAGAATCGCGGTGCAAAATGCCTCGCAAATTCTCTTTCTCCTGATGCTAATTAACCTTGCTGATCTACTCAATTCGTTCTCGCCGGGAAGTTGTGTGCCAGACGTAACGGCGAAACGTTTTCTCACATGGAAAAATGTCAAATTTGTGCTACACTTTCTCCACCCGGAATACATTTATGCGGAACGAAAATTGCCTGCAGCTACAGACTCCTGAAAGACATTTCTTTTCACTGTCAGAAACGCCTGCTCATTTTTATATTTATTTTCATATTTATTTTTTTCGTAAATGCATCAGACCTACTGTCCAGCGATGATTACGACGTACATCTAAAATGTAACTAGCCAGTGAAAACAAAACCACTAAAAAACCGCTAAAAATCAGTAGGTGTCATTTGAAAATGTTTATTCTGAATCATCTACGTGCGAAAAGATGTCGCGAGATTCCCGAGAGTGCAGCTCGTAGAGAATTCCCGGGGCCTCGTAGGTGGCGAATTCGTGAGATTAGGGACGATCAAAGGCGATTGCCGAAATCGAAGTGTAACGATCGTCGGGCCTAGGTGGCGGCGGGGCCACCGACTATTAATGGCCGTCGCGGCAGCTCGCAACAATTGCCGTTAATTAGCCGAGCACGCATCCTCGTCAATTGAGGCTCGTTTCTCTGCGCCACCCTTTGGGTTCGCCACCGTGCCACCGCGCTCTCTCCAACACACTTCGCTGCCGAGGCACACACATTTGGTAAGGTCACGGTCGCAACAGCAGCAGAGCAGAGCCAGAGCAGAGAGCAGAAGCAGCAACGAGCTTCAGAAATTTCAGTCTCGGGCCGACTCTATGCCTACACGGCCGCGCCACTCCATTCCAACCCAATTCCTTTTCTTTCATAAGCTCCCCCCTCCCCTCATCCCTCCAGCCCCTGGACGATTTCCAACCGGCCAGGCGGAAATTCATTTTCATGGGGGGATGGGGGGCGAATTCGAGTTCGAGCCCCTTAAAAATACGGAAATTGGAAAAAAATGGTCAGTCGAACAGCCCCTCGACGAGACTCCCTTAGCGTGAGAAATTTGACGTATCATTCGAAATAATTTACCGGTCTCACTGCTGCGGAATTTTGCGTCTGGAAATTGTACAGGGTGTATAAAAATTATATGTCACGACCACCATAGCGCGATTCTACACCTCCGGATCGATGGAAATCTGTTAAAAAATGCACCTTGGAAATCAAGGTCAAAGTGTCGAAAAATTTCCTTTTATTGCATCGTATAGTACTCATCACTCGAATTTTTCGACACTTTGACCGTAATTTTTGAGGTCAAGGTGAATTTTGCGGTGCATTTTTTTCACAGATAATGCTCGTGAGAAGTAAATAGTAGAAACACAAAATAGAAGCAAGATGAATGTAATATTACCGATCAATTATTTACAACCTACCGAAATTATCCAGAGAAGAAATCAATTTTTATGTAACTCCATTTCTTTTTGTAACCGATGCAAACAATTTTCATTTTGCACAAAGATCTGCAGTCGATTTATTATTATTTTTGGGAGCCAGTACAGACCAGTCACTTTTAGTTTGCTTTTAATCTCTGGCACTGTAATGAAAAGCGTTTGATTACGAAACCGACGGAAAGTATTGCAAAAGATTACTCGATAAAACAGTGTTCAATTGTGTACAATATATTGTATTCTAAATCCCATTTGAACAGATTGGAATTCCAATCCCATTGGGACAGAAATGTAATCTTACTTGAAACTCATCGATCATATGCTGACTGCTCCGATGATCAGAAATAAGGTTAGACGTTAGAGGAGAGAGAATCGCTGGTGAATGAAAACGGTGCCGGTAATTTCAAGCTCGGACTCGGTTGACTCGGCTGTTTAGCCGGGAACGCCTAGAGTCAGGTGTTTGCATAGCTCGAATTGAATTAATTATCGCAGGAAGGAACTGTTGATCGACTTTGCATGTGAAATATGCAGAACGTCGGGTTCGTTCGCGCGACGAGGACAGCCGAGGTGCGAAAGAGCGAGACCGAGAATTCATTTTGCAGTTCGGAGAACCGTGTTTGTACACAGCGGGTCTCGTTCCCAAGAGGCTTTTTCATTCGATTGTGATTCAACGAGCGCGAGCGGCCTGCTGACGACGGAGAAAAGCAGAACGATCGGCGCGGAGGAGACCGCGGCGGAGACCGCGGCGACGACAATTATGCAATCGTGACATAGTAAATCGGTTCGAAACGAAACTAGACCGCGATCGTGTGCCGTATTGAATGCGACGAGCAAGGTGGAGAGGTGAAAACGGAAACGCCACGGGGCCGTGATAAGCGTTAACGTTCCCCGGGACTGGTTCCACGGTGTTTCGCACACCGTTATGCCTGTCGTTCGATGAGGGTAGCAGATTTACATTTTGACGCGATAACACCTTCTGTATCACCTACGAATTAGATATGCCGGAAAAAAAGTTTTCTTTAGAAGTTGATAGTTGTGCGAACGCTTGACGGTCACGATCGAACGATTCGGAAACACGCCGCGTAATCTATGGCTTTCCGGAAGTCGGGCGCGGCGTCGCCAAACTGCTACGAACGCGAATCGCAATTATAAAGTTGTGCGCAATTATATAAAACTTTAAAGGTATCTACAGTCGGACAAAGTTGGTTAAAATGTTCACAAAATGTAACCAGAGATCAATGGGCCAAGGCAGTCTATAACAGATGTTGACGGCGACCATATTTGGCTTCAAGAAACTGCTATAAACACGTTCAATCGCAATGACAAAGTTGTGTGCAATTATATCAAACTTTAAAGGTATATCCAAAGTTCGCTAAAATGTACGTAAAATGTAAACAGAGATCAATGCGCGAACACAGTCTACGATGGGCGTTGATGGCGGGTAATTTAAACCTGCAGTAACTAGTTGCAAACACGTCTAATCATAATTGCACATATAAAACTGCAACAGTCTTTGAATACATTCGCAGTGGCGTGGGAACGGTTAAAAATATTGATTACACAGAGACAAAGATTGTTACATCAGGATACTCTACGATGGACAGTAGCTAGGCGGCCTTGTTGGATGTTTTAACCTAACAATATCGTTCCCTTCAAGACCTTTGGAATATGCTAAAAAATTTGGAGATGCTAAATTTTTGTTCCGGAATGGAGATGTTGGAAATTTGTGATGGCTGCGAGATGCGGAGGACTTCCGGTCGCGGTATTCGGCGGGTCGTGATACTATATATGGCTCTTGTCCGTCACGCTGCGACGGATACGACGCACGCAATTTTCTAGGTCGACACGACGCAGCAGGGAAGGTCAGGATTGGTTCAAGTCCAAGCGAGCGATCGTCGTGGCCGTCGGCGTCGACGGCGACGCGTTCACCTCGTCGCTAGTCGAGCTATAATTAGCGAATTTCCGCGGAGCGCTCTGCCACTCGCTGGAAAGAGAGAGAGGGAGAGAGGGAGAGAGAGAGAGAGAGAGAGAGAAGCTAAGCAACGAGTTTCTTCCTCTCATCCTCTTTCGATTCGTCAAACGGGTCCCACTAAATCGTCTCTAACCCTTGAACGCGTAAATAAGTTGCTCGGAGTACCAGACCTTATCCGAAGACTTGCTTCCACTTTTCATCTAAAAATACCTGGGAGACTTCTACGAGCCTCTTCGGACCCTAGCTAGGTCTAGGTTCGAATCTAATCCAGTCTGAGCAGGGGCTCTTGTTCCTCGGGCACTCTAAGCTGGCTGTTCGGCGGTGCACGATCCACGATCATTGATCCCAAGTCCTCTGGCTGATGCTAATGGGTCCTAGAATTGGATCCTTAACCCGTGTTTAATCCAGTCGGCGAGCGTGGACGCTGTTGTCCAGGTGTTGGAGTGAGTTATTAGAATGGCAACTGTTTCTCCGATTAAATCTGTGGAACCACAATGAACTACCATAGATCTGAAGCCTTTTGCTAAGACACTAGAACTAAAAAGATCTCCTAATTCATCCCGAATTGAAACCAATCCCAAAATTCGCATATGTACATCTAGGTCCTGCTCGAAGGATCCGAAAATATTAGGGGTGTACATGAAGTTTGAAAAGGCAGCGAATACGCGTCTGACGTGTACGATCATGACCAGCCAATTCTACTTTCTACATATAGTAAAGCACACGAACCCGATGTATCTTTAAATTCAATTTTCTCGAAAACGAGGCGTCAAATGAAAAAAATGTTATTCCTTTGTTTCGGTTTGTATTTACTTGTAGAATCACCCCTTGCCGGCTTGTACACGTTATTCGGCCGCACCCTGTATAATCAATTAAGAAATAAAAATTTGAATTTACTACAAAGTTTGTTCCAGATTTCAAAATAATGTATTACTTATGGATCCCCCTAATATTATGGACTAATATTATACAGGTGTTTAGCTAGTCGGAGATGAAAATATCATCGAAATGATTGAGTGGCATTGATCTTCGACGCAGCATCGCCTCAGCCTTGCAGCCGACAAGGCAAGCTGGAAGTCCTTCGCGCGGAAGTCGTTTGGAATTCGTAAATATTTGCCGGATGGACTGATCACATTCACGTGCATATCACGAGCGCGGCACACCTTCTAGGAAAAGTAGTCGGTCGGTTTATTGACGTTAGCTCGGTTCCATGCGCGTTGACGCATTCTGCTCCCGTTCCTCCGGCTAGAAAGCACCGACAGCGCTGACTATTCGCTCGCGGTCCCTTCTTCTACTTCTTCCTCTTCTTTTTCTTCTTCTTCTTCCTCTTCTTCTTCCTTTTCTTCTTCCTCTTCTACATGCTCGCAGCAGTAACAGCAGAAGAGCAGCAGCCCACGCTGAGACTCCGCAGGTGGCCGGATGCCGCGAAAATAGAGACCCCAGTCCCGGCGAATCGCGTCCAAAATGCAAGGCTGACTTTGATTTCCGACGTCACACAGTGCGGGCAAACCCGGCATATCTCACTATACACGTGTATACCACGATGTACGATAAATTCCTTTGGCAAAACTCCATATTAGGAAATTGATATTATTGTTCATATAACAATCATTTTTATGCAGAAATATTGTTAATTGTTTCAGAATTTATTAATTTTATTGTTAGATTTAATTTTCTGTGAATAATCAGCACTACATGTACGTTAGTAACCAAATTTAGAGTTTTGTAAAAAATTTTGCCATGTGCCGCACTCTCTAGAGTGCCAAGAATCGAATAATATTACATTAATTGTAGACGAGTGTTGCAATACTAATTGTGTATAATGGAAAGTACTCACCAAGGTATATGCATTCTTTTTACACCTAACAAAGTAGATTTATTTTTTGTATAAATTTTCAACGGTGATTTTATTTCTTACTTGCATATAAAACTTCAAAGTAACATATAACAATAATGGGAAAATTATCCTGAGATTCTTACATATTTGGATATATTACTTGTTATATGCACTTGATTTTGTGAACTTCTTAAGAAGTGCCCATATCTTTAGGTTGTATTGTGGAAATTTTGTTAATTTCTTTTTAAATTGATTAGCTGTATTGTTAAATTTCATTTTCCGTGAATAATTAACAATAAATATATATTCGTAAACAAATGTAGATATTTGTGAGACTGGAAAAATTCAATATTCGTGTATATCGCCATATGAAATACATTTCTTTCGCAAAAAATGCGTACTAGGATGGAAATTCTTATTAATAATCACATAATAATCATTTTTATGCCTAATACAATTTTGCAATATTTATATCAATCATTTTTATGTATTCTTAATTTGTTCTTTATATATGTTTTATTGGAAAAGTAATAAAAATATAAGAATAGATCGAGATTGTTCGGAAGAACGTGAATGGGGATCGCATTCAAAGTACTGAGAATGATTTGTTGTATAGTAATTTCGTTTTCAAATTGTTAATTTTTAAAAATAGATTTTTTCTCATAAAAATTGTTAATTTCTTGTATCAATTATTCTGGTAAATTTCTGTGAAGAATTACCTATATGTATACACATTAGTAACCAAATTTAGAGAAGTGTCGAATATTTGGCCATTTGTCCTCACTGTCCGTCATAGCGATCCGACGCTATCGTACCGCTTTCCGAGAAACACGTGACACCATGGACGAAACATGACTCGTTGTCTCGTAGACCTCGGCACTGGAACCGACGTATACATGAAAATTACTAACATCGGCTCTTTCGTCTCATAATCGCTGAAATCATCTTCTAGAAAAATTCTTCGCTGAATACGCGCATCCGTCCGCTTGTTAACCCTTTGGGCTCGAAGCTGTTTCAACGCGAAAACTAAGACATTTCTTTTGACCTAGAATATTTCCATCGCGCTATACTGTATACTGTATCGCGCTATACTGTATGAAGTTGAACATGAAGAGAGCATCATAAATGTTATTTTTCCGTTTCATATGAATTATGTTTATTCACTGGATAGGTAACTCTACATGATTTATTTCCTTTCATGCATATTTATCACTATTACTTTTACTTATTGAAATTTTTACCAATTTTTTTAGATATACATAAAGTAATATAAAAATGATCTCAGATAACAGTATGGCAATTTTTAGCGTTGCCTTAGATTCGCCATTGAGACTAGTCCCCTTATAGACTGCAGATTTCGTACACATCCAATAAAAATGATTAGTTATAAGGCGCCAAGGACCAGTCTTCTTAACCACTTCGCGACCACAGACGAGTTATCTCGCGACGCTATAAACGAAACTATTTTCCAGTATTTATTTCTCGTTTTATTATTTTTTCTTTGCCACGAAATATATGTATCTTGTCCTACCTACCGCGGCCGGTCAATTTGGCCGCACAAGGTAATATGCTATTTACTCTTCTAAACCTAAACCATCAGTATAAAATTATTACTCAATGTAATAATTCTCAAACTGGATCAAAGGCTATTCTCAATGTGGCAAGGTCAACTCAAAATAAATGAGCCACCTTATTGAATGGGACGCTATCAAGTTACGCACGTGCCTGGTTGATAATACCGTTTCATGATAAATGCATCCAAACCATAGAGTTGAACGAAACAGTACAATTTTGTAAATCCAGGAGAGAGCATCGCAGTATTTTTTGTGTAATTGTTTTGTGTAGTTTTTGTGTAGTCGTTTTATGGAAGTTGTTCATCTACTAATTCATTCAGCAGCAGATTGACTATTATCTACGTTTGTATTAACAATAACATTTTTTAAGGACCGGTCATTTTGCACGGTAGGAAGGTAGGTCGGTAGTTTAGTGTTAATATTCCCTCGTCGCAAGATTGTTCTTATTAGAAGCTTATTCCTGAACGCACGGACTTGTCTTTCGGAGTAAAAAGGAGGGAGAGGGGAAAGTGAACGATGCAAGTATGCTAACAAGAACGGCGAACCGTTATTTTCGTTGTCAGTTTCGTATAAATAGAAACGTGGAAGAGAATCCGAGAGTCTTGTTAAATCTCGGTCCACGCCTTCCTCGTTTCGAGCGGTTCTGTTTTGATTCCTCCAGAAAAAGAAAATGGTGCGGAAGGCGGAGCGGAATCGCAGGATTCCGAGGGTCTTTAATTCTCTTAATTGAGCCTAGCTTTCACGGAGCTTCTCTGAAACACTTGAGCTGCGGTTCGAGCATAGTTTCGCTCTTAATTTTTCCTTTCTCGTAGGCGAGCCTTTAATTTTCCGAAAGTGTTCGAAGCTGAACTTGGAGAAGAAGAAGCGACTTCGAGCGCGCACGTTACTCGCAAGCAATCTCGCGGCACTTGTCCGACTCGAGCCTCTCGTGATCCTCTAAATTTACACCGGGGCCTTTGTTAAAGTATGAGTTATGGCGGCGCAGTCCTACCGGTAACGTCGGCCGTAACCCCGCGAATTGTTGCAGCATTTCGTTCGAAAACGTTGCCGCGGCGCTTGCGCGCGTGCGCTCGATAACTTATGCACGATCTGTGCACTGTCCGCGGAAAAACCTTCGGAACGGCGTTGTTTCAGCCCACATGGTCCTGAGCCGGTCTAATAAACTTCCCATGAATATGCCCCGAGTTACGTCTCCCATTGCATTATTCCACGACGTTTATTCATCGAACCATTGTATCTCGAAAACCGGAGCTGGCCAACGCAAACGAAACTTCTCCTATATTTCCACAGCCCTATACCCGTCATCCCTGGTTACAATTTTTTTACATAATAATTTCAACTCTGAATTACACGCACAACAATTCCCAGCAACTTCCATTCATTGATAATGCTTCCAAAATTATTTTTGATATTTACGTTTTTGACATTTATCTTGATATTGACACACATCTGCTGATTTGATGCACTTATGACAAAAATGGTAAATTCAAGTAACAGAAAGATCGAACGAATTTTGGAATATTGGTACACAATTGCCAACTTAAGGGGTTATGTACATTCAGGAGGCCCAAAAAAAGAACGAATCTTTTAAGAATTTTTCCTGGGAAGACTTTTATATTTATTAATAGAAAATTTTGTAAAAATTATTTGTAAAAATAATCATTTTGAAAGCTGCTATAGCTGATCTCCAGGAGCTTCTCTTAAAAAAGACGCCTTGCGGTGACCACGATATTTCTGGACTGGATCATCTAAAATGAAACAACCAAACGAATTTCGTTAGAGTAATGTATAATCTTGTAATTAATCAAAGGAATAAGCAAAATAAACTTTCTTGACAAAATGCCGGCATCTCAAAAAAAAAAAATCGATTTTTCACAAAAATTTTGGCCTTAAATTGTTTATAAAAAAAGAAATACTCATCAGTAAGAAAAAACCTTCGATTAATTACAAGATTATACATTACTTTAACGAAATCCGTTTGGTTTTTTCATTTTAGATGATCCTGTCCAGAGATATCGTGGTCACCGCAAGGCGCCTTTTTTGAGAGGAGCTCCTGGAGATCAGCTATAGCAGCTTTCAAAATGATTATTTTTACAAATAAAAAATGTTAAAATACAGTTAAAAGTTACCATAATATGTGTACAAATTTTTACAGTAATACATGTAAAAGTCTTCTCGGGAAAAATGCTTAAGAAATCGCTTTTTTTGAGCTTCCTGACTATATATAACCCCTTAAGCAAACTATTAAAGAGAGAAATAAATATATTTTTGGCCCTTATGCCTTGCAATTTTTATTTTGCACGAAGATTCGCAGTTGAGTGGTCAAGATCGATGGCAAAGCGGTGCGATTCGCGAATCGAGGGAGCCCGCTTATGTAAATCTGCTCGGATTCGATCGAATTTCCTGGCCACCCGGCGGCGAGGTTCTCCTACGTGTGCGCCTATTACGTCGCCTTTACGATCTCCTCGTAAATGTCCAGGTCCGCGAAATTGATAGACCACTACGTTACACGCACGCACACACCGAGCCGGCACCTCGTCTCATCGAGACATCGATGTCTTCTTCTAACAGGCCGGGGACCAGCATCGGTCCGGCCGGTTGGATTTCCATCGTAAAAAGGTCGACAGCCGACGGAATGACAATCTCTCCGTTCGAGTCGAACGTTTCTTTATGACGAAGGCGATCGACGAGTGGAATACCGAGCCGGGCCTCGGAGAAACGGCCACTGCTCGACACCACGGCTACACGGATCCCAGAATGCATTTTATTTGCTTCGTTGCATAGTTTCGCGTAATTCAACCTCCCGCGAACGCTTTTCTTGTCCTGTCTGCATCTTATCGCTTTCGTAGTTTTTTCCCCGTGTTCGACTGCAACGCGGAACGAAAAGGGACGCATGTCCGACGCCATCTTGGATCCCGTGAAACTTGGGTCTGGCTCTTGTTCCGTTTTACGGCGTTTCTATACTATTTTGGAACATTTGTAACAGCGATCGTCAATCGTTGCCTAATGAATAATACATACTGTACGTATACAGCACGTGTAGGTTCAAATATATTCCCGCGAGAAATATTCAAGCGAGCGCATCGGAGAAAGAAAGATGGCCGCGTTGCAATCACCGCGTCATTACACTCCCAATGAATTATCAATTACACTTCGAATGAATATTTCTCAATCCTACGATTTCAGAGGGCAATCGTTTGATCTAGAGCTATCTAATTTCACTTTCTTTTCGATTAGAAATTGCTGTGTTACAGTATTATTTGAACCCAAAGTCTGCAGGCTTTGTGGAGGATGCCGTTTGCTCTGGAGATTGAAAAATCGCGCAGTATTTCGCGACGCGCGCGATTAGTCAGGCGCCGCGACGATGGAAAACGGAGTTTATCGATCGTCGGGGGAACATTGTTAGGGATGAACGAGCGTTCGGTGTCACGTTCAGGCACGAAGAAGCTTCTGAAAAGGAGGCAGAGGCGCGAGAGAGCGGTCCGCCGTCGTAAGAACGAGCGTAATCGTTCCGAGCGATGATCGGATGACGCCCGGGGTGAGCGGGTTGATTATTTCCCGGTGATTTTACGAGCGGGACGCGGCTCCAGACGCCGACCAGACGCGAGTGGTTCAACTGCGATATAAATCTAGCTCGCCTACGCTCGTTGAAACGCTCGGCGCCGCTTCTCGTAGAACAGGCGCGAAATGATTTGCTGCTACTAGACCCCTTCTCTCACTCTCTTTCTTTCTTTCTCACTCTCTCTCTCTCTCTCTCTCTCTCTCCGTCTCTTTCTCTCTGCCCGTTTTTATTTAAAAATACGACGATCCGAGCTTTCGAAAGCCCGCCGGTCGGACCACCCGACGTTACACAGCCACGGCAGCACGAGCACGTGTAATTCTACAATATTAACCTTCTAATTATGGTTCTTGTACACTGTGACTGGGTTTACTGCTTCCAGCGAGGGATTTATGCCCACCGTGGACCAGTCGATTCCTCGGTTCTATATTTATTTCCGACGAGAAATATAAACGTATCGCGACAATTGTTTATTAGCTTCGAACTTATTCCGTTCGCCGCCAGGCGACGTTGTTTCTTTTCGAGTGAAAAATTGGTCTCGACCTTAAGGTACTGGATAAAATAAATTTCAAAGACGGTGTCACCGAAATAAGCCGACGGCAGTCTCCACCACGAGGCTTCGATTTCATTGGAACTAAAAACATTTTTCACCGTTGGTAATAATTTTTAACATCGTAGAATCTCAGAGCACATCAATCACTGTACATCGAAAGATGAATGTCATCCGAGCAACGTGTCGACGAGGCGGATCGAAAAATTTTAATTCACGTCGCTCTGATTAATTACTCGAACGAGCTAAATGGCGACGGACGATCGCGCGCCAAATTCGAATCGCCAGACGGGTCTCGCGGCGCAAAAAACGCGGGGGAAAGAAACTGCAGGTCGATATCGAAGGGAGAGGGAGAGAGACAAGAACAAGAAGGGAACTGTAAAGTCGTCATAATTGATTGCGTGTCCCGCGAGTGGAGAGGAGCACCTTGAAGAGGAGGCTGAAAGGAAGAAGACAGTGGATGAGGACGAGAGCCACTCGGGCCGATACGAGTGCCGTTGACATTACTACGTTGCGCTCCTCCCCGCGCGGAACCGCCTCGCGATTTTTATTCTGGCTGGCAATAAACAGATCCATCGTACCAAGCCTCCTACTACTCTCCGGTTTTTACGGCCCTCCCGCGACAACGGGCTCTCCTGTCGTCGCGCTGGGAAATTATTAGAAGTGCGGGGGGCACGCTCCCAAACTTCTAGCTACCTTTTAATTCTCCCGCTTTCTCATATTGTTACATCCGATTAGTACAATAACTTAACTTATAATTCGGACGTATGGTTTACATTAGGGGGATCTATAAGGATTTAATTATTTTGAAATCTAAAATTAACTTTGTAGTAAATTCAAGTTTTTATTTCTTAAGTTATTATATAATCTCATTATCAAGGACAGTTTGCCATCTGTCCTGCAAAATTTTAAATCCCCCACTTATAGAAATCCAGAATTCGTGAAGCAAAATATGACTCAAGGTGCCTCCTTACATCTTCTACAGAAGTGAATGTTTTATTTCTTAAATAATGTTCCAGAGATCTGAAAAGATGATAGTCAGAGGCAGCAATATCCGATGAGTACGGGGGGTGCGGTAAAACTTCCCATTGCAATTATTTAATTTGTTCCTGAGAGAGTTTCGCAATATGAGGCCGAGTATTGTCAATTTGCAGTATTACTCCTTTTTTTTTAGGAATAAAGCTGCCCTCTTTTTCAATAGTTCTGAATACAGCTGTTGTAATTGCTGACAATACAATTCAGCAGTAACTGTTTCTCCAGATTTCAACAACTGAAAGTGAATTATGCCACGACAGTCCCACCAAATGCATAGTAACAACTTTCTAAGTGATAAGCTAGGTTTATGGGTTGATATTGCGTTTTGATTTGCAGAAAGCCATTGCTTGGAACGGTTTATGTTGTTATAAAGAATCCATTTTTCATCTCTGGTAACGATTCTGCTAAGAAATGGATCTCTACGAAATCTGGATAGCAATGAAGTGCAAATTGATCGACGAATATACTTGTTGGTCTCAGATAGTTGATGTGGTACCCATATTCCTTGCCTATATGCGTTTCCCATTTCGCGTAGGCGCCTTTGTATAGTTGAACAATGTGGACCCAAGGCTTCTCGATAATTCTTGTATACTTAATTTTGGATCAGCTTCCACTAGAGATTTTAGGGTATCATTATCAAATTCAACTGGTCGTCCACTTCGAGGCCTGTCAGAGCCTCGAAGCCAAACCTTCTGAACCAACGTTGATACTTGTTGACCTTCAATACACCTCCATAAAGATCTCAAATTTTCTTTGTTGATACCGTTGCATTAAATCCCTTATGAAAATGAAATGTACGCAATGACGAATATGATCCTCGGAAGGTACGGACGCCGCCATTTTATTACAGGGTTGTAGAAAAAATGTATATTTTTTAGAATTTTTTGAACACAAGCTGCTTTACCGCAAAACTGTAAAAGAACACGTGTTTCCTCTTCAACGATCGGTACAGAACTAAATGAAAAACAAATTCTTTGCAAATAATTGATTACTTATGAGTAACCGTAATAATTGGACGACGAATTTCCGCTAATTTTTATGGCCACCGTAGGAACCTCGACGGTCATCGTAAAACACCTGGACACCACGTGCGACACAACAATAAGCTTCGACCGGCTGAGTGGTTGTAAATCACGACATCGACAAGACGAGATAAGACAAAACAAACTCTCGATAATTTCCCACCCTAAGACGCAAAATAGACAGACCCGCGACCAATGACAAAATACAATTTTCCTCCACCGTAAACTGTACCTGACCAATATCTAAAAAACCGAGGTTACGTAAATTCAAACACGACGAGAATGCAGCAGAACGTTAGGAAATAGTGCTTTGTACAACGAAAGTCCTCAAATCAGATAATTTATGAACATGTTAACTGCCACGTAAGTCACATATGACAGTGATTTTTGACTAGGTTTAGAATTTTTCTAGGATCTTTAGAATTCGAAACGGTTAAAATAGCATCCCCTATAATATTAAATTTGTATTTTCGGTTTCATTAATTAAATTACACTGATTTTATGAAACTTTCTGGGATTGATTTTTGGCACTTAACGTACTACTAAAGCAGTGTTCTACGAAACTCTCGCGCTATTTCTCCGATCGGGACAAAGACCGAACCCTTTCACGGAAAACTTATTTTCTCCAAATATTGTGTTCGATACAAAATTAAGTGAATTTATTTCATTGATTTTTTGTTCCCGTACAAAGAGGAACTGTGCTTGACGAATAGACCGCGGATGTTCTTGCAAAATAAAAATGTATAAGCAATTTTCGAAATTGGACTGAATCTCAGCAAATAGTCGGCTTTTTACTATAACACTCGCTGTCCGAAGAATTACAGTTTTTTTATTCTCAATGTCAAGCAGTCGACCTTTAAACCGCTTTTGCATCGGACGGTTCATGTGCAGGTTTTTTTATTTTCCTGTACCTCGGCTGCATTTTTGTAAAAACCACGGTGAAATTAAATCCGGCACGGTGCACATCGCGTAAAATGCGCAGAGGCACAGCGAGGTAGGGGATCCGGCTGTTTCCGAAGCAGAGACTCAATTTGGAGATGCAAAAGTTGCGTGGAACTTTGCCGGATCGTCGAGGCGGTTTATCAGAGGCACGAGCGAGACGTTCATTCACTCCGGTGCTAAGTACGGGCCATGCCAGGCCGGGCGTGTCTCCTCTTCTAAATAGACACTTCGACACCAGGACACGATCTTCGAATTGTTATTTCCGTCGAGGTTACCGGATCGCGCTTGCGGTTTTGTTTTCCCGGCTACGCCCGATGAGAAGACACATCTCCTCGCCGTCTCGCGTCGGCCGAACGCATGACGATCGATGGAAGGTGCCGTTTTTCTCTTGCCTTCGAACGTGCGAACGCGTTCGTCGCGGCGCATCAAGGACGGACGAATCGTCTTCGCGCGCGAGACCAATCCGCGAGGGTCGAACGGTACAGGCTTTAGAGAACAGCTACCCCTCGATTTCGATGATTTTTCTATAATGTGTGCTGCCACAAAAGCATACACGAAACTCGGTAACACCAGCTCCTCGCGAATATCTCGGAAAATAAGCGAGACGATAACTGTTACGCACAAGGAAGAGTTGTTTGTCAATAATGATAAAAATCGGAGGGTAACTATTACATCCGATCCACTCGTCGCGGATTGCAATAACGACGAAGAACGTGCCGAAACCTTAGCGCGGCAATTTAAGTTATACGAATGATTAATGAGTGCACGGCAGGCGCAGTGGTACCGTGGGCCTTTCCAAAACTATACTAATTTTTATGGTCACCGTAGGGACCTCGACGGTCATAACAAAACGCTCGAACACCACGCGCAACACAACGGTAAACCGCGACCGCCTGACTGGTTGCAAATCACGACATCGACGAGACGAGACAAGACGAAACTACACTCTCGACAATTTCACGACAAAGGACACGAAATAGACACACCCACGACCAATGACGAAATACAATTTCCCCCCACCCAAAACCGTAACTGACCAATCCTTAAAAAACCGAGTTGACGTAAATTAAAACACGACGAGGACGAACGAGAACGCTCCGACATCACGAGACGTCCGGTACCCTTTTAAGAACGCTCGATCCAGCGAACCAGTTTCTTGTACGACGAAAGTCCTCGACGCGAATATATTATTAATAAATCGTTGTTGTAAAAACTGTTGTGTCGTGTGTATTCCTCCGATCGGGACAAGGACCCATCCCATTCACGGGAAACCCTTCCGTGTGTTGTAAACGTAACAGTAACAAAGTAGAAAATAGTCGGAGGTCGAAACGAAGAAAATTCGATGTATAATATAAAGCAACGGTGACCGAGAGAGATCCTCTGGGGATTAGCTCGGCGTAGGGTGGAAATGTCAATAGCAATATACCAGCCTTGACATTCGTCCTGTTTATCCCCGCCATTGCAGAACAATCCGTGGGAACTCATTCCGGCTCCTTCGGCGTTCTCGAATCCTTTCTGTGAAGTGGCTATGATTGATGCCAACAGTCAGCGCCCTAGGGGGCCGACGATCTCGTTTCAAAAAGGCAAGGACGACCTCGCGGCGTCTCGTCAAGGACGATCCCTATCGCGATAATGGCCGCGAAGGATTTTCGTGAAAATACGCGCGCAAAAACACGACGAAGCGCCCTCCGCCTCTCTCCCCGGCAAATAAGATAAACCTCGTCAACGGCGATTCTCCGCGTTCTCTGTTACTGTCAAGGTTGCCGAGATTGTCAGATGGAGTGATTGCCGAGCATTATGGCTGGAATCTCCCGACCTCCCGGAGGACAATTTCTTGCGAAGGGACACAGCAGCTTGGAAAAAAGATCCTTCTGTCCTGGAGGCGATCGCGGTGATTCAGCCGGATAACGAGGGAACTAGCCAATTTTGTCCGACGATCTTGCAAAAGCGAGGCAAACAGTCAATTATGTTCAATCTTTAATAGGTTCGCGTTCGAACGCAATCTCTCCGTTTTGTTTTGATCGCCTGTGTCTCCATCTCGCTTGGAAACTGCTTTACCATCGCGTACTTTGGGTCTGAAGCCCTCAAGCGAGCACAGCGTCCACGAAAACAAAGATGTCCGCTGGGAAACCTCATTACGGCACAGCGAATCATCGATTACATTTCGGTTTCACGCAAACTTTCGGTTGCTAGCGATCAGAGTGTATTTGTTCTCTTTAGAAGGGACTTATTTCTCCTCAACTGTAACTAAATGTTGTTCTACTGGTGTAATTTTCAACGGAGAAGTCCACAGGTGAGCATGTCGGTATGAAACAAAGATGGCCGCTCGAAAATCTCAACCCTGTCCAATGATTAATCGACTACGTTTTACTTCGAGCGCAACGTTCCCAGTTTTCCCGTTACCGGGGGACAAAAGTTCCGTTTGGAAGCGACGAATTCGACTTTGATTCCAACTTGAACTTGTCTCGGCGTTGTGCTCTTCGAGAGAGAAGTCGGAAGTTGAGCGCGCCGCGCGACGTGAAAGAAAGATGGCCGCGGCGAAATTACGGCCGAACGAAAGCGAGCGCAATTACGGGGATCGTGGAAACGGGAAATAATGAATTCAAGCCCCGTTTCTCTCGTGCTCCCGAGGGATTACGGGCGCAGGGTAGCGATCGGGGGGCCACGCCGGCGGCGGGCGAACGTCGAGATTATTCCGGCTCGCGAAGTAAAGAGAATCTGGCAGCTATGACCTACTTCGATTTGCTCTTCCACATTCGTAGGCTCTCCACGTTCCTCGCCTCTGTCGTCTCCGGTGGCCGACGTTTGCCTTGTTGCTCGCTTCGACGTCCCCTTTCTCCCCTTTTCACCGGCACTCGTCCGAGAGACTGCCGTCGAATAATAAATTCGAGGGGAAATCATTTCTTTCGCCATTGTCGCGCCGCGCTGTGCAGCAAGGGCTATGCGAAGCGGTCGGCGATTCGATCGTTGATTAATCGTACCGGTCAATTCGTTATTCAATTATCCAATCGAGCACGAACGAATATCGAGGGAATAAAACTATTTATTAGTTCGCGGAACGAGCGTCTAATTTATGTGAATTCCTCGAGTGCCGCCTCCCGCGAGGCAGGTGTTGTACGAGTAGATTGCGCCAGCACACCTGGTGCCCCGCACAATCCCCATATGACATCGGCCCCCTTCCAGATACAACAGGAACTGCAATTTCTACTTCGTTAGGACGTTAATTACAAAGACGGTTTTCTACCGCTCTTTCGGCAAGGCGGAAACATTATTTTCGTTTCAAACTCGACAACGATCTCCAGGCTACCGAAGGCAAAGAATCTGGATAGAAGTTACTAATTATTAGGGTTACCCATAAGTAGTCAATTATTTTCAAAGAATTTGTTTTGCCTTTAATTCTGTACTGATCGTTGAAGAGAAAACGTATTCTTTTACAGTTTTCGGTAAAGCAGCTTCTGTTCAAAATATTCTAAAAATTATAGTTTATTTTTACAACCCTGTAATAAAGTGGCGGCGCACAGTGGTCCAGATCGGAAAAATAAGTGACATTTAGCCCAAAAAAGAATTTTATAATCAACGAACATTATTTCTTAAATGTTCATGGACCTCGATAATGAAAAATTAGTACATTTTAATCAATATTACGGTTGTAATAAACATTGAAACTTGGACGTTTTAAGAACAGCATTTTTCGCCACAAAAATTGTTTCTCTTTAATAAGATATTCTGACTCGCCTATTTAATATTTTCTCTCGATTTTTTTTTTTAATATTGAAGAGCAGACTTTTGCTATTAAAGAAATAATGTCGAATATAGTAGGAAAAATTTGCGAAATTTTCTACATTAATAATTTTAATTCCACAGAATTCCGCTTTAAAACCAATTACAATACTTACAGTACATCTTCTTTTATATAATCACACAAGAATTAGTTGCCCCCTCGTCCCACTTCACAAATTATTGATATCTAATGTTGTCAATGTTCAGTCCGTCCATATAGTTTTATGTATACTCCTGTGTAGCTGCGGTTCGAATCCATCGCCCCACTCTGCAATACTTTGTCTGCAATTTTTAAGTTACGCTACACATTCGACTGTCACAATATATTCGACGTGTTTTTAGCGTTCAGATGAAAGAGAATCGTCTAAGCGTGCATAGTGAGATAATAGGATCAATTTTTTGTATTGCAGTTATTTTTATGTTATAATACAAAGGGTACTATTACCAACTGGGTACCTTTCTGAAGAAGCTCAAGAAGTCCGACATATATAAAGATTTTAAAGTAATTAGATATAAAAATACCAGAAAATGTTCTCGAACATTAGCAAATGAAGATACACTGCTTAGACTACCCCTAATGTCCGATCCTTATATGTATATCTAATATACGAATAAAATCACGTACAAAGAAAATTAGAAATGTAGATCAAGAAGCTAAAGAATTAATAATAACGTAACATAAAGTATGTAATAACAAATACAAAGTAAATATTACTAAAATAATTTTTTAATTTGTTTTTACCTATTTGTAACATAATGATAATATATTATTGAGCCCAAATTTCGTGTCGATACCTCTTACGGTTTAGAAGTTATATTCAAATGTCACTAAATTTTTTGATCCGGACCACTGTGCGGCGTCCGTACCTTCCGAGGATCATATTCGTCATTGCGTACTTTTTCGTTTTCATGCGGAATTTAATACAACGGTAACATCAAAGAAAATTTGCGATGTTTATGGAGATGCAGTGAAGGTCGACAAGTGTCAACGTTGGTTCAGAAAGTTTGCTGCTGGTGATTATGATCTCTCTGACAGGCCTCGAAGTGGACCAGTTCAATTTGACAATAACACCCTAAAATCTTTAGTGGAAGCTGATCCAAAATTAAGTATATCAAAATTAAGAATTCTCGAGAAGCTTTGGGTCCACGTGGTCACCCATACAAAGGCGCCTACACGAAATGGGAAAGGCATGGGATAGGCATATGTCCTTGATAATGATCAAGATTACATAATAAATTAAGAAATAAAAACTTGATTTCACTACGAAGTTTGTTTTATATTTCAAAATAATTGATTACTTATGGGTCCCCCTAATAGTAGGGGGTACAGCAAAGTATTGGTCGAAAATCGCGGGAAATCGTCTCGGGCCAATTATCCTCGTTACCGAGCATCAACGTGAACGACACCGGGTCGGCAATCGAGGCTCCATTGGCGTATCTGTGACCCGTGCTGCCGAAAATTCAGCTCAGTCTCACCGCATTGTCGGCGCCGCGTCGCGGCAATCGTGGCCGAGTTGCCCGTTTCGGGATTAATTTCGGGCCGCGTTTTCCGCGTAATTTGCTCGCGAATTGGTCGCGCGAGGCCGGCCTGAAATCCGATAACGATCGGCCACGCGAAACACCGTTATTGGACGCAGGTCTGGGGGCGGTAGGTGCCAAAACAGGGGCGGAGAAAGGGGGTGGGGGAGTCTTCGGACTCATAACAAAATCGGTGAAAAAGGGAACCGGGCCGAAGAGAAGAGACGAGAAGGAGAACGTTCTCTTGAGAAGAAACGGCAGAAGATGCGGGCGGCCGGGTTGAGTCCGGGATTTCGCCGAGTTCACTGGCGCAATGCGGGGCGGCCAGACAACATGGCGCACTATTCCCCTGCACGTTGATTCGCACGCACACAGGTACTGTCTTTCGCACGGTACGCTCTTTTTGAATCCGCTCGAATCGACGGAAAGCAGGTCGCTAAACTGCCGAATTTGTTTGCCGACCGTTGCACGCTCCGTTCGGCGTTTCCGGTTCGGAAAGTTGTCGAACATTCGTCGAATTTTAAAGATACTGTTTATATATCGGAGCGTAGGGTATTGTTGGTTTTTAATGTTCGCTTGATTAAAGTTATCCGAAGCATGTGGTAATGGGATAATGGGTGGTTCACTGTGGAATTATTTCACAATCGTTTAGGTCGGCGCACGACTGGCAGGCACATGGGGGATCGAGGTTCACGCACGGCTACCTTTAAAGTACCTTTTTTTTTCTTGGTGCGTGGCTGGTGCGGGTTACTTCCCCTCACGAATCCTTTTTCATCGTGACGCCGTGAAATAATTCCGAACAGTTGTTACCGCGCCACGGACCATTCGCGCGCGTTTGTGGGGTCTTGGCCGTTGATTCCTCTGCGCTAATGGTAAAAAGTCCCAACCTAACACCACTGTTACAGATACGTGACGTCTACAACCTCGCAGTTCACTTGCAGCTAGTTGAATTAATTTTTTACACTCCGTTGTTCAGAGTCATTTCACCCAGCATAATCGGAGAAAAATTCTCGGATCCGGCAACTAAATTGTTTGAATATTTTGTAAAGAAAGTATGCTACATCTAACACTTTGACTGCCAAACTAGAAACCTCAAAAGTAAGTTATTTAATGAAAAATTGAAAAAAATTAAATATATATCGAATAGTCCTCCAACTTTCTTGCATTGTACAGATACCAATTAAATTTGGTACAATAAACATATTAACGTAAAAATTCATTTTAAAACCTGGACATATAATTCCGCCAGCCACATATGGGTGACATGGCAGTCAACATGTTACTACCACATTTTTACAATGAACAGTACTCTAGCATAGACTAATTTATCGAGAAGATACACAGCGAAATAAACGCCGGTAGCGAACGTGTTAACCATGTAATGAATTACAAAACTTGACTAAACGTTCTGTTCAGTCTAACTTTCATACTGTGAGAACGAACAGACAATGTTCCACCGTTGGCCATTTTACGCCAGCACTAAAATTTTCCATATTCCAGCTACGGCTTGCTCGAAAACCCATTTCTCGCGTGTGCCTCGCCGTAGAAGTTAACAGGAACGATTTCGGTAACCGAGTACAGTTAGCTTTTACTCGAAATCCATTCGTCGCTCCCGGGATTGCCTTTTAAACTCGAACGCGAGCGTGCGTGCGCGCGCGCTCGCGATGGTCTTCCGAATATTGCGAAACCGTTTTGCGCCAACGAGAAAATTCGATGTTCGAAAAGTCCGCGTCCAATTACCGGGAGCAGTTTGCATTCTTCTCGAGGCACGAACAACCGTTTCAGTCAATTGTTTCAACCTTGACCCGAAGTTACCGGTGTAAAACGGTGGTCTGGAATTTTTAATCCCTCATCCTCGGTCTTTTTCTCGCGGGGAGGGAGTCACAACGATTCTGGATCAGAAAACTCGGTGGAAACAACGGGCACGGGAGTCCTCGATACGAGTTTATCGACGTTCGTCCGATTAACTGTCAATCATTGTCAGTGTTCCACGATATGGAGTCGATCGAGGACGGTGGACGAGCGTTTCGAGGACGTCGCCATCCCGATTCGCCCTTTAAATAATCGACCACTCGGTGGCTTCAATAATTAACTGCTCGGTCGGACAAGAGTCCATACGATGTACCTGAAACAAGTTAAGAATCGCCGAAAATAAGAATTGATAGGCTGTAGACCTTTTCACTGCAGCAATGTACAAGAGCATTGCAAATTGTGAGACAAACATCCAGAGCACATATACACTTAGATTTCACTCTCAATGGGCATATGTATTTTACGCACCTTTTGTATGCACACAAAATTTCTGCTTGAATACTTTCAACGAAAAATGAAGGGTTAATTTTGTTTTCCATTTTAGAATGAATTGGATATTAATATGCTGCAAAAGTGCAGCGAAACTGGATTACAGAAGTATTGGAGGGGCATTAAATATAAAGTCGTCGTTTTATATTGATACAATGGACCGAAACGTATTTCTAGTTCGCACTATGAACTATCGCGGGCATCGAAGCTATCTCGACGATCGGATCTAGCCGGGGAGCCGTTAGCCATTAGCAATCGGGGAAAAGTCTCGAATTCTGGGGTCCCAGGACCGTAATTCGAAATTCACCTCCCTTGACGAAAAGCCCACCTAACGAACATACGGTGTCCCGTAGGAGTCCCTCGGTGGACGTGGGGGCGTATGGGGGACTGGCACGCGTCAACAAAGGGACGCACAAAAGGCTGGGAAATGGAGAGCGAATTGCTCATTATCGAGTGGTCAGGACTTGTCGAGGGGGCGCTCGGGATTTCACGGTCGCTCTCAGGGATAAAAAGACTCGGCTAACCGAAGGAGGGATTCAGGACGGGTCTGGATGAAGGTGGTTCAGGTCCAAGAAGGGATCCGGGAATCCTGGATTCGACGCCGGGGGAATGAATCGCGTGAAAATTGTCTCTCTTCCCCCGCCCTCCCCCCATCTAGGGGGTCTCGAATCCTCCGTAGGGAGTTTCGCGTCTCGCATGGAACCTGAACGGTCGTTTACGACAGACTCCTGTGTCTTTGTTCGTCGGGGAGGATCAATCGAACCCCGGGGCCCCACCCCTGCCCATGGTAAATACGAAGGAGGGTGGCGAGCGAACAACGGAAGTGATTCGTACGATTTTACGAAAGTGCACAGCCTCCCCTAGCCCGTCACTCTTGACTAAACTTTCGTTTCATCCTCCTTTGTCGATGGACCGGGGAGAAATTGCCGGGCGAGTTCTGTTTCGTTTACTTTAGAGACGTTTGCTCCGGTCTGGTCATCTTCGAGACCGTGCGCTTAGCGACACTTTTTCTTTTTCTTTCATTTCACTTGGGCAGTAATCTTCTTGAAGCTTTTGTGACGTTAAGTAGTACTTACTAAAGTAAGTACACGCTGGGTTCAGTATAGTGCGGTGCATGCTGGGTGAGTTGCGCAGTGCAAATGCGCAGCGAGGTGGAGCAGCAGCCATTTCTGTAACGAGAAATCGAACTTTTATATGTAAAAGTTCTTACTGCAATGTTTAAAATCGAACGAGGGCATTGGACTGCTCCTAACAGTACTAACAATGACTAGAAATGTTTAACAATGATCAATGCTAATCCTTAACACAATGCAGACCGGAAATACAAGTCAGAATAATACAGAGAATAATTCGAAGCTAGCGAATTCTGATCCAAAGAAAATAGGACTGCTGATTTTTAACAAAAATAGTTTAGAAAATTGACGAAAGAGTCCTACAATGATAATTTTGAGCAAGGCTATTGAGAATATTGCGCAGGGAGGGTCCTAATTCAGAAAGAACGAGGAACGTGCGTTGTTTGTCGAACGAAGCATTCCTAGACGGATACACGATGTCGGATCGATGGTGGTCGGTTAATGTTTGAAGCGCATCTTGAATATTAACGTCCTGCACAGTCGTGTATCGACGGGCATACCGTAAATCCGACAGTTGCGTCGATTTTATCCACCGGCCTTGCACGAAACGTAGCGCGGGTGGCATTCTCATGTTAATGTACACTTTCAGATAAAATTCTGCTGGTGGTCGGCGAGGAGCGGCCTGATTTATGGCCGGGCCTAAAAATATCCTGAATAGTTCACACGAAACAACGGCACACGGCCGGTAAATGACTCCTTCTGGCCGCTTCCTTGTTCGCCGCCATTTTTCTTCCCTTTTTTGCTCCTCCTTTTCGCGAGAAACCTATTTTTCCTGGCTCTCCGAGCGATTTTCAACAGCGAAATCGATTTCAGTCTTCCATTCTTGCACAAGAAACGCATTAATTTTTCTAAAAGAAACCAACCGAGGTGTGCTTTTGCAATTTTTCTACGAATATTTAGCGGGTATTAAAATTGTGAAATAGTTGGTAACGTTCGTTCAACGCGAAGCGAGACAATCGAGTTGGGTTATCACACGTCGATCGGTAATTTCGGTGCGCGCACGACACGTCGGACAATGACGAATTACTTTTCCGCGAGTGAGTACACTATTGCGATACTTTGCCGAGAGTGTACTTGGATATCAAAAGCCCCCGTGTGCTCTAAAGCGGTTCGCTCGAGTACGGCCATTTGGGGCTTGTTCGTACGTAAAAGGAAAGCACTTCCGGGGAAGGACTCAATCCGGAAGTGAGCTAAAAGCCTTCTTGGAAATTGAAGCGTGGAATTCTTTTAAAATCTCCTCGGGATTACGTTTCGCGTTTGAGGGAGTTCTTCTCGAATTGTACTTCGGCTAACTATCATTCTAGCCACCTATTATTCGCTTCCCCGAACCCTCTTTCAGCCGCGAAAAATCGATCTATTTACCCAGAAATTCCGTTATCGTTTGCTCTGCAAATTTCCGATAATATTCTCGCTCGCGCATTTATTTACCTTAAAAACCTCCCGGAAATCCTCCCATTAACATTCAAATTGCGCGCTCCCTCGATTCCCAATTTCAACGATAATATCCTTGATGTTCCTCCGACACTCTAGCAACGTGGAACACGACTTCTAGTCCTCGAGGAAATTCCGAATCGATCACAGGAGGCCCGACGATTACCTTGAGTCACGTTCAAACGAAAGTTCGAGCGCCAAGGGGTCGGGGGTTCACCGCGCAGGCCGAGTTTCTCTTTCATTTTGCCAGGCCGCGAGATTTTCCCCGATTATCCGAGTCAGCGACCGAACCGTTTCACCGCCGACGCCCTTCCGTTTTATTTCCCTTTCTTCTTTTCAACCGCAATTCCCAAGTTTCCTCGCGACGCGTACGTCGACGTCGTTGTCGTCGTCGGGTAATTTCATCCCAGTCCCTGTTTGTCCTCTTGTCTCTGAGATGTTCTTCAGCGTCTCGTTTCCCCCGTCGTCTCCATCCGAGAAAGAAAATTAAACCTTTGTTTACGCCATCGGAATCAAAACGTTTCCGCTTGCTTTTCGGACGACGTGCTTAATTCTAGGACACACTATAGATACAACCACAATGCGTTTTATACGACCAGCCCTTTGAAGTTACGCATTTCCCAAAATATTAGGGGGGCCCATAAGTAGTCAATTGTTTTGAAATGTAATACAAAGTTTGTAGTAAATCCAAGTTTTTATTTCTTAACTTATTATATAATCTCCATCATTGTCAAGGACAGTTTGCCATCTTTCCTGCAAATTTTCAATCCCCCTCTTATAGAAATCCAGGGTTCGTCAAGCAAAATATAACTCAAGGTGATCAAGGAGATCTGAAAAGATGATAGTCGGAGGGAGCAATATCCGGAGAGTACGGGGGAAGCGGTAAAACTTCCCATTGCAATTCTTTGATTTTTTCCTGAGTGAGTTTCGCTGTATGAGGTCCGGCATTGCTAATTTGCAGTATTACACCTTTTCTGAGGAATAAAGCTGCCCTCTTTTTCAATAGTTTTGAATACAGCCGTTGTAATTGCTGACACTACAATTCACAGCAGCAGTACAACTGTTTCTCCAGGTTTCAACAACTGAAAGTAAATTATGCCATGACAGTACCACCAAATGCATAGTAACAACTTTCTAAGTGATAAGCTAGATTTATGGGTTGATATTGCGTTTTGATTTGCAGAAAGCCATTGCTTGGAACGGTTTATGTTGTCATAAAGAATCCATTTTTCATCTTCGGTAACGATTTTGCTAAGAAATGGATCTCTACGAAATCTGGATAGCAATGAAGTGCAAATTGATCGACGAATATACTTGTTGGTCTCAGATAGTTGATGCGGTACCCATATTACTTGCCTATATGCGTTTCCTATTTCGCGTAGGCGCCTTTGTATAGTTGACCATGTGGACCCAAGGCTTCTCGATAATTCTTGTGTACTTAATTTTGGATCACCTTCCACTAGAGACTTTAGGGTGTCATTATCAAATTCAACTGGTCGTCCACTTCGAGGCCTGTCAGAGAGATTTCAATCACCAGCAGCAAATTTTCTGAATCAAGGTTGAAACTTGTTGACCTTCAATACATCTACATAAACATCGCAAATTTTCTTTGTTGTTACCGTTGCATTAAATCCCGCATGAAAATGAAAAAGTATGAAATGGCGAATATGATGAAAGCACGGACGTCGCCATTTTATTACAGGGTTGTAGAAAAAATGTATATTTTTTAGAATTTTTTTAACATAAGCTGCTTTACCGCAAAACTGTAAAAGAACACGTGTTTCCTCTTCAACGATCGGTACAGAACTAAATGAAAAACAAATTCTTTGCAAATAATTGATTACTTATGGGTACCCCTAATACATAGTGAGCCACCTAACTTGATCATGTGGTGTACATGACTTCTTTATAAACGGAGGCGTTCGATAGATTTGGAGGTCAACTTTGATTTTTTCTGCAGAATAAAAATTTCGAGAAAGTGAGGGTAACCCTTATACATAACTGTAAGGGAGTTTTATTGGATGGATGGTAGTTAGGAGATGATTTCTTGGATATAACTTTAGGTTACCCTGTAGAATGAGCAGAGTGTCTATATAAGATCGCATTTTCTATAATTGCGTCTATGGAGGCAGTCCTTATCTAAAAAACAAGGAGTAGACGACGTTTATTAAATGAATATAGAGGGGGTGATTTAATAGATTAAAAAATCTAGAACACCCCATAGACTGGAAAAATGTCTACACGGTGTATAGAACGTATTTTCTGCAACCACGACTTTGAAGCAGACTACCTTTTTAAAATCAATGACGTGGAAGATTTTTATTGGACGAATGTTTCGCGGGGTTGGTTTCTCGCGTTTCGTTCGCAGACACCGGGTGGAGGGAGCGAGATATCTCCAGAGTTCGCGGAGGTCGGGTAAACGATTGAGTCATTGTATCTCGCGTTGCGGTCCGTCAGGATCAGACGGATCCCAACGATCCGTGCGCGCCGGTGATCTATAATTCGCGTCAGGTACACGCGCCGTTGTAATTGGCTCTCTCCGGTTGCAGGGCCCGTTGCTCTGTCACGAGCAAAGCGGTATCGTAAATTCGAGCGTGTCACCGGCAACGAGCCACCGTTTCGTTTTGTATTCGCGAGCCGTTCCTCGCTCTGTTTCCGCCATCTTGCGACTTTTTCTTCTCGCAGAAGGGGCGACGGTTCCTTCCATCCTTCCGGAAGATGTCGATCGATGAAGCGCTAGAATTGCTCACCGCAAAATTGTTTGAAAGTCTGGTTCGAGGTTCTCCGGCGAGCAGGCGTTCGCTTTACGGTAGTTGCGGATTTACGAGAGGCCGGTCGGCGATTATTTGACGGTGCTAAAATTTATTGGATCCTCGTAGCACCGGTCGTTCGATTCCGTTCGACCTCCGCGTGAATATTTGATGGGACACGCGACGAGAGTGCTTGATAAGATCGAGGTGGTTATGTGTGGGGGCCCTTGGTGCCATCGGATCGGGCCAAACCATTCGGAACGCGTTCTGTTTATCGGCCGCGGCGAAATGAAATGTCGGCCGGGATCGAACGCCTAGGGAAATTTAATAATCGGCCGGCGCGCGAGCGTGGTAGCGATATAGTACTCGTCCCACACGACCAATGAAATGTGTATCGAGGTCATAGGCGGATTCGTGGGACTCTAATAACAAAGGTTATACCATTTATTAATAGCCCCGTTACGGAGATTAAGGCTCGAACGCGAAAACACGGCGATCCGGAAACGTTAAAATAGACTCATCGATCGGCCACCAAATATTTTCGGGATCGCTAAAGGCCTGCTCTATTTCAGCCCAAACACTCATCACTTTATTTTCCCTCTCGTGCATTCGTTCGGCATCGGGATTGAATCGTTGCATTTTTACGACTGATGCCGCGATTATTCCCGGTGAGAAAGTATTCACGGTTGTTCGCGTGAGAAATCGTTGTTATAATTTTGCACCGGGAGAACGGGGATGGGGAGAGTCGTGTTCCTTGCTCGATGTTACGAGCTCTTCCGACACAGTGTCACCGCGTTTCCTCGCGGTTTATGCACAATGGAGAGGTTCGGGCGTGATTGCGTTCGGCGCCACGACGTCGGGAAGCTTCGCGAACGATTCGAATCCTATCGCCTCTTCTATCATCCACGGACTCCAGCACACTCCAGTTTTCCCCTAGACAACGTCGATTACTAGGAAATATGGCAACGCCGAGAGGCTTTGTCGGGACTATTCCAAAGAAACTTGGGCGATTCGTTACTTTGGATCGTCGCGTCGGGGAGGATACTAACGCGCGTCCTGTTTCATTGCAAGTCTGGAGCATCAAATTATACTTTTAGCTACACAACAAATCAAATACTCGACTAGTTTCCCAGTTATTCTTCTCGAGAGAGAGAGACATTTTCATTGGTCGTTTCTCAGTAGGAGAAGGATCCTCCACCTCGATGCGCAATAGCTCTGCGCACATTACCCATGAACGCAGGGCTTCGAACTAAATTTCGCGTGAAATTCAAAAGGGAGTTTGCGAATGACGATATTTTCGGTTCGAGGAAACGTGGCAGAGTGGGATTTTCTGGTCGACAGGCGAAAGGTCAAAGTCGATTGTGTTGCCGCGAGGCGCCAATGCGAGCGACGACGACTGAACGCTGGTGTACGGCGACAGACAGAAAAGAAACGACTCGACGCCGGGAGACGACACGGTGAGAATGCGTTTCACGGGCAACAAAAGACTTTACGAGCCGACGACTATTTTTGAGGCGTTCTCTCTTGCGAGAGAAAGAGAGAGAGAGACTCCACTCGAACGACGCGACGCCCCGTTTTACGAGACGCGTCACGACAACGCGCCGCGACGCGACGCGACGCTCTCTCTCCTAAAATGAAGGTTCCCGCGCGTTCCGGCTGAGAAAACGCCGCCCCTTCTAGGTTTCGTTCTGTCCTATTAATGGCACAATAAGGCAGTTTGTAATCCCTCTGCAACCTTTGATCTATATTCTCCGGGAAGATCGCCGAACGGCACGATGACCGCACGCCATTGTTCACGGAACCGTGTTCTCCGCGGTGGACGTTTTTCGCCTGTGCTAAAACCGGACCCCCGGGTTAGGGCTGCTCTTGTGCCTAATGCGATTTTTGATTCGCGGATGTGTCTCGCGAACGAATTCCCCCGCCGCTGTCTCCGCTGCGAACGGCACACACGGCCACCGAATCGATCACACAAGTAAAAATACACGCCGGCCACGGGACACCATAAATTTTTCACGAACGGCTTTTATGCCCGGCCGTAACGTAATCGCGGCACGCGACGCCGCCGCGCCGGAGCGGATTGCACGAGAAAAAAAATATTCGACCGGCACACGGCTCTGCCCACGACAACCAATCTCTTTTCCGGCTCTGTTCGACTGACTCTCACGATTCCTTTACTGAACCTTTATTGTTCGTTAACCTAATATGTTCGATCAAACGGAGGGAGAGAAACGGAGGATTTGTTGAACCGTGATTGAAGATGCACCGATACCTAATCGTCTTCGGTGGGCGCTTGTCGAGAGAAGACAAATTTCTCAGTTTTTCGACGAGTGAAACAGGTTTCGGAGAAATCGAGAAACAGAGGAGATTGAACTCTGTGATCGACTTTGACTTTTCGAATTTCGGGGACTCTACTTGAGTAGCATGATAGACAGTAGTGTGGTCCCTTCTAAACGTCTCGAGAAGCCACGGGCCCATTGTTAAATTCCGTCCGAGTGACCGATCGAGCAACACCTTTATCAAGAATAGCCCAAGGTGGATTGAAATATCCGTAGGGGCTATCGTCGCTCGCGCTGCACTTGCCCGAACGTGTGCCGGGGTAAAATAGCCTAATCTCTGGTCGGTCGTGTGTACAATCCCAGCTTTCGGCCAAATATTGACCAGTCAGGTTAACGCGGTCGTTTAGAGTGCTGCGAAGAGAAGGGGCTTGGTTACATTGGTGCATTCCTGGTGCTCTTATCTCGTGGGCCCGTCCATCGTTCGTGATCTTTGATCAAGATCCTTATCGTTCACGGGCACGGGTTTCGCTTATCAGCTGACTCGAACAACGCTGACGACGGCGGCCGCTTCCTGTCCCCCTTTTCTTTCCATGGGAAAAGTCCACCTCCGAAGAGAACTCGTCTCGCAGCTCTGTCATTCTCGCGACCCGCCGCGGTGGTTAGGTTGCGGCCCCCAAGGTCGTGTCCAAGCCGAACCAGCCCCGTTTTAATCGCCTTTGCAGCCTGAAAAAGCCGCACGGAGCCGCCTTCAGGGTAATCCCTTCCTCAATCACGACGCCTTTTGTGCCGGCGGCCCCGATCGATCCTCGAAAACGCGATTTTCACGCGGCCTACTCGATCGATGCAGGTCTGCACGACACCTGCACCCTTCTCGGAACGAGTCGAAATAGTATGAAACCCGTTTCCCCTCCACCTTCTACACGATACCGGGCTCTTTGTAGAATTAACCCTTTGCACTCGAGTGGTGACTCTGAAGCACCACTAGAAATTGTTGTGGCATTACTTCAAAGAAATTACTAAAAATATTACAATGTATTTGTTACATTAGAAAATTTGAATTTGACAGATTAATAAACATTTACATATATGAGCCGTTCACTGCACGAATCGATTAACACCACTTTCTGAAAAATCTTAAATTTAAGTGTCAAAGAACTTGGTATAATCATAGTTTATTGATGAAATGTTTAAGAATTTATTAAATACAAGCACATTTAATATTAAAGATATTTAAGATATTTAATTTTTTCATTAAAATTAGTTAATATAGATGTTATATGAGCTCCTTAGTTGACATGTATTATAAGTCCACAATTTGAGAAAAGTTGTATGCTATTGAAATAGAAAGCCTTAAGAATGCTTATTTTATTTATCGATTTAACTTGCTTACACTTCGTGTTTTTGATTCGAAAAAATTAAATTCAATTTTACATCGTAAATGAAATGATCATAAAAATGTCTGTAATAGTGGCTTAAACCCAACGTTTTTGTGCGGTTTTTGTGTCGAGTTATACTATCATAAATACTACATTTTCAATTTATTTTCCTACAATAAAGTTACATTCTGCTCCTAAGTTTTGTTGAAGTTATTACATAAAAATTCTACTAGTGTGATATTAAGAAAGTGGACTTTATTCACTTGTCGACTATAAGAGGCTCACATATCTCTTTCTCAATATTTATAAAAAAAAAAAATAAAAAAAAGTGTAACTAATATCGGCACTGTAATTGGTACCCCCCCCCCCCCCGGATTGGGGTCCCTTACCCTAGTCGAAATCTTTTCAGTGATTTGAAACTGCCGAGCAGTTTATTTTTACGGAAATGCAATGGAAGAAATGAAAAATCTGTTTACATGTCATTATACAGACTTTGAAGTTCATTATAATTTTGTTATAAAACGACTGCAATACTCGTGCAGTTTCGACTATTTCTCCTGCAAAAAAAGAATCGCACATCTACATGAAGTATCGATAAATCTGCGTGAAAATTTCCAATGCAAAATGTTGTATAATTTTTGCGAAGAGAATTGCTAAAGATCCTGGGGCGACCAGAATACCGACTTGATAGCGAGAAATCTGTTTAGGATTGAAAACAAGGGAATCCCGTGGTCCGCGGGGTCGGAAGGTATCGCTCGATAGGCGAGCGTAACTATGGCGACCTTGACCCTTCGGTAACCGATGATCGAACCTCGCGGGCTCGCACGAGGAGGCTGTTTTTTGTCGGCACGGCGGAATTTCTGCCAGGGGCAGGGTATTCGTTCGCTGGTGTGCGATTGATATCCGGTGGCGACACGGCGAGCTCTCCGCGGTGTCTCACGTGTCCTCCTCGCACCGGGCAAATTTCAATGATCGCGCGAAATTTGGCGCCACGCGATCCCTCACGCCACACGCTCGGCAACCGTGTCCCGTGTCCTGTGTCCCGTCTCGCCTCGTGGAAATCCGATCGTGAGTGGTTTCGGCGCGCGAATCGTGACACACACGGGCCTCTCTTGTCTCAGTCGATCTGGGAGTGGCGTTGTCGATAGTGGTCGCGTTTCTGCCCGGTGCCTCGCTGTTTCTCCCAGTTTCCGGTTATGTCGGTCCTGTTCATGCCGGTGGTTGGCATCGCGTTCTGCTGGCTGATGGTCACGCCGGTCACCCATGGGCACCACGACCGTCTGCGAAGCAAGCCTGGCAACCGTGAGTACAGATCTTGTGCTCCGAATCTCGAGAAATCTACTGCGAACATTGTGAAACCGTACCTCTAACCAGTACCGATCTTCTGATCCAAATCTGTAAAAATTTAGTAGAAACGTTGCAGAATCATTTGTTTCGCGAGTACCGATCTCGTGCTCAAAATCTGTCAAAATATAGCACAGACGTTGCAGAATCATTTGTTTCGCGAGTACCTGGAAAATCTGGCAAGAGTGTAGCACGAACGCCCCCGGATATATTTTGCCAAATGTTTTTGCCAATTTAACAGAATTTACAATTATTGCCTTCAGCTCGAAATCATCAGAGTCAAACGCGGGGCAAGTCCGCACGTCAGGTCGTGAGCGAATTAGCTTCAAGGGTCGCAATCGTCGTTAACGATCAGTTATTTTATTCGCTCCCTACGCCAGTGCGTTCAACGAAATAGATTAATTAAGTGTCCGAAAAAAGAAAGTCGGTTTAGGAGCAAGGAGTGATTCATCCCCGTGCGTTGTCACCTAATTATCGGGGCTGACAAAGCGGACAGTTAGCAGAATTGCGTGCCGAACGAACGAATCAATATCTGGACACGATGATACTAGTTACGATTGACCGGCTGTTCCGGGAAGTTACGTGTCCAGCCGAACTTCCAAATAATGCACAACTGTACCCTCAATTATTCCCAACCTCGTAGAAATATAGATATTAAGGTGAATCTCGCGTTTCTTAGAAACACGACCGAGTCCGTGGAACCCTGCTGTGACTATGAAGCACATTTGTATTATATAATAATCTAGAAATTTTCTTGAAGTTCTCGGAAGCACCATTAATTCTTAGCTTCGATTCGAACAAAACCTATAGAAAATTACATTCCCTAAGGAATACTAACGCTAGGTTTACGGAGCACTAAAAATTACTATTTTACATTTCCTTATGAAAATAACATGAATATATCTATCAAAATCTGTAGCCAATAAAATATACCCATTTAATATTATATATCCAGAAATATCAATGTGCTCAATAATTCCTCATGGATCCATGTTTGCAATTTCAATATTCATGAATTAAAAATATTAGAATCCGTCATTTTGACAGGTCCCGTAAATCTAGTGTTAACTCTTCCCTTATTTCCAACAGCTAGAAGTCTATTTCAAGCTAAACAACTATCTCCAAACAACACAAATTTAGCGAGAAATATTTAATTTCGGAATAGGAGATATTTAATTTAATTGGCTGTCAGAGCTAAACCAACCACGGTCAAAAGGCCGGTTTTGTATTTAAAAATTAACATCAAAATTCACTCATGGAAAATAATGGAATAAATTTCCAAGGCCAAGCATCCAGTAAGACAATCTGAATAAATTCAGTGTCGCTATTTTTGTAAGGGTTTTAATATTGGGTGGTCTTGTTGTTAGCGTTAATCTAGATTGAGGTGTACGAGCGGTGCAGTTAAGGGTTCCGCGTGACCAAGGCTCTGCAGCATAACGGAATAATAAGTGGTAATATTCGCAGAGGCCGAATTGGCAAGGTAATATTCGTTACGAGGCGAAGACACCGCGAAGCAGAGCGCCGGCGAAAGGGGGGGCGTCGCCCCTCCCCCCTCCTTTCAGACACGCGAGGGTCGGCGTTTTTCATTCACCGCTCGAAACGAAAGAAAATCCGCTTTCGACGAATGCCAGGGACTGCTCGAATCGATAGCACGCGGCGACACGACGGTCAGGCGGTTGTGTGTCCGCCTAGGAGAGCCGTCCTCGTGGTGCACGACTCCTCGTGGATCGATGCCGAGACACGTTCCAAGAGTCTAACGAGTCCATGAGTCCACCAGCTATTCGTGTCCGCCGTCTATGGGGGTCGCAGCCCCCGGAACACCCCGATGAATTTCGTCTGATACACACGTACCGGCCCGGAGTCGCAAAAACACTGACGAAATTCGTGCCTGTCCGAATTTCTACATTATTCATCACCAGACAGCGGCCCTTTTTGTTCAACCATTTGCATCATAAGAAAATACGAAAAGAAGGCCTTTAGCACCAAACTTTTTTTAAAATTATGTTTAAGTGCAAAAATGAATAGATGTAAAGATCTTCATACTTCAGTATTATAAGAAAAGATTAATTGAACTCATATATATATGCTAATGATGCAAGTGGGTTAAATAAAAAACGTCTGCGTTTATTACAAGATACAGGAGCCACGTATTTCGTTTTTTGATAACTTTCGTAAGTTGGAAATGATAGAACAATATTTTGAAATTATTGGAATATTTTCACTCGTTTAAACTTCATCTACTCACAAAGATTACATTAATACGTTCACGGACGCAAATGCTATAGCATTCGTTTTCATAGCCATGCAAAATGACATGAATGCTACAGCAGTCAAATTTTAAAGCCAATTTTTATTCATTTAATTTTATACAACCTTAAGTTTTTGTAATTAATATACATTTCAAATTGAAATTTGTTTTTGTAATTAATATACATTTCATTTGTCATCACCAATGACAGTTAACTTATTATTATTGTTTAGTTCTAATCAGATTTCGGATAGTACAAGTAGTTTCAAGAAAAATTGCCTGTCCATTTTTGCAGCTCACTGAAATTTTTACTGTCCGTGAACGTGTTAATCACAAAGAGACAATAATTTCAGGGCCTTTTTGGGATCGTAGAATGTGATTCCGGTGATTTGCTAGGAATGGAAACTACCCTTTCTTGGGGGTTGCTCTACTCCTAGAAGTCTTGCTGGTTTATTCGGAATGAGATTTTCAATAATGTTTTATGGAAGTCGAAATGTTAGTATTAATAGAGGCTTTTTCGATCGAAGGTGTCGTTGGTTTCCTAGAAACAGACCGACCCGGCCGGCCCGTTACTCCCTATCGCATCGTGCATCACGCGACACACCACGCTAATTATCTTCATTAGCAGCCGGTGATTGGATTTTCGTCAACCGGCCGATCGATCGTTCAGACGCTGACTCGCGGCGTACAATCTATTAGAAACGTTTTCTCCGATAATTAACACCGCTGTTTCCATTAATTATCTCTTGGAATTTTAACTGAAACATATCCACCACCAGAGAAATAGAGATGCTCAATTTAAATTAGCGTTGCCTTCAAATTTCGTGTTAACGATATCTGATAGCTCGTTGAACAATTTCCAATAATGACAATAGTGAGAATGTTGTTTTAGTAGAGTTCGGGCCGATAGCTAATGATTGGGAAACGTTTGAGAATCGTTCATTTCATTCATGTATTCCCCCATTTCGCAGAAGTCTAATTTTAAATTGTTAATTAGTTGGGGCTGATTGATGAGCGTGTCAGAGCAGGAAGTTGCACTATCAGAATCGGAAATGTATAGTTGATGCGGGGGTTAGGAACGAACCGTCAATGTTTCAACGATAGCCAGGAAAATTGATGAACGGTTAGGATCGTTGGATTCATTCAGTGCAACACCGCGTTGCTCTTTAATGAACACATTCTACACGCGAGGATGATGACCTTTCGCATTCTCGCGCGAGAACCAGGCATTTATCATTCATAATGCGCCCATGGAATATTATCCGCGGCTGTAACAGTCATTTAACGTTATCGGATTTGCAACAGTTGTTGGTATACATTGCAAATCAGTTGTACAAGTTTAATTGGAATTCGTGTTTGGCTTGGCTCTAGCGGTTTGATAAACTCACCTACTGGAAATCCTACATTGCCGAACAAACCGTGTACTACAACTTCCTGCGGGAAAGTAGTATGCTCCAGTCACGGTCAGACACAGCAACACGATGGCTGGCTGACACCACGATCTTAAAAAATCCCGCAAACTTGAACGGACTTAATCAAATTAGGGCAGAAACATTGACAGTAATCCTTGTCTTTAAATCGACAACAAACCTTTATCCATCTGAATTGACAGTAACTCTTATGTCTTTACAATAATCGACGGGAATTCTTATCTCTTTAGATTGACAACAACCCTTACATCTTTAATTTGACAGCAACTTTCGTGTCTTTAAAATAATTGACGGCAATTTTTATCTGTTTAAATTGACAACAACCCTTCCGTCTTTAAATTGACAGCAACCCTTATTTCTTTAAACATTTTTGTATGTTCTTGTTAAAAAATCGAAAAATTGATCCTAGATTCCTATTTTATTGTATTAATCTAAAATAATATCGCATATCGTACGAAAATTTCAGAAGTGTCACAAGGATAAAATTCTGCAAATCCTAATCGAACGTTTTATCAATTTTCTATTTTCCACGTGTAATTTTTGCACCCGAGAAAAGCAGTACGCCTTGCAAGATAAATATTTCATTTGCTCCTGTTTCTTGCGATCCGAGCAGACCATTTTTCTTTCGCAGAAATATTCTAACACACTCATTGCATTAAACGTGGCTTTAAAATCCAACAGCAATCAAGATGGCATGAAAGAAAGCTTCGCAGAAAGCTAGGCAGGAAGAATAAATCGCGATTTTTTGCAAGAGCAGACGAAACAGGAACACGGACTTTTGTAATTTTCCCCGGCGTTACCGATAAATTAGCTCTGTCCTACTTGGCCGTCCAGTTGTTCCTCCTTGTTTGCGAGTTATTCCTCTCGCGGGCTCGCCCATCCTGCGTCGTCGCCACCCTTCCTCTCGCCTCTCTTTCTCTCTCTCTCTCTCTCTCTCTCTCTCTCTCGTTCCCTCTCTCGTGGCGGGGTCTCTCGAACTAAACGATAATGCCACGTACGGTTCGATAGCGGGCGTCGCGACGCCCGGCAGTCTGCCACCGTTCCATTCCGTCCCGTTCCGACCGTTTTCGGACCGTGCCCTCTCTCTCTCTGTCTCTATGGCACTGTGCTATAGCACAGAGCACGGTATATAGCATCTCCGAGCGCCGCGGTAGCCCGTGTGCTCCTAAGACGGGCCATAGGCGGCGCCTTTTCCAAATTTCCGACGGTTCGTTAACCCGACAACGCCGAATCGATCAGGCGTGTGCCACTTTTCCGACGTCGACGACAGGGAACGACCAAACCAGTCCGCAGTCGCATAATCGCAGGGGTTGATACACTATTTTTACGTCTGCACGCCATTGTTCTTCGCTCTGGCTCCCCAGAAACCGTAAAAAAATTTCTACGCCATTATTCTGACGATTTTCTTCGAATTCTCTTACGAGTCATTCGAAATCTTTTTAATTTGAGTCGATGAGGGTTGAGATAAGAGACTGTATTTGCGTATGAGTTGCACCACCCTCTGCAGAAAATATTTAATCAACATTGAGAAGATGATCGTCGGTGGAATTATTTAAGAGGAGCGCAAATGGGAGAATAGAAGCTTCATTTCCATTTTCTTGGACATTTTAATCGAGCAAAGGATTTATAAAAATTGCACATACGTCGAACGAATGTTTGCTTATTATTGGACTTTCCATTGCGCCAACAAGGAATCCTCATTATTTTCAATTCATATGCATTTTAACATCACTCAATTCTGCAATAATATTTAATTGCCGCAATGCCTTTTTGGTTGCACGATTTGCGTCTTCAGAGCCGATTCGATATCCTAGCGAGTAAACATCGGTGGTTCGTTTCAATGAACCCTACGCCAATGGATCAAAGGTGCAGCAGGTATGCGTTTGGCACAACGAACCGCTTTTAGCGGTGAATGCTGCCGCGCAACGCCATTAATTTACCGGGCGATTTGGCTCGATTAATGCTTACAAAGCTCCGCAAGCCCATACACACACAGACACACACGCGAGGGATTCAGAGGATCGTTTCCCCGCGAGCAATCGACTTCCCACGGTTTCCCTTTTCCGGCTTTCCCTTTGCGCGCAGATAAAGGAGAGAGCCGCGATTCGCGGTGATATCAGTCTGGCTCCGGAGACGGTTGAATAACGAGCGTCTGGATGTCGCCGTTAATTGACAATTAAGATCGTCCACGGCCGCGGGATTATTAGATTAGGACTGCTCAAATTTAATGGCCACATCTATCCCCCCGGATTCGAATCGGTAAGATTCCTCTTGATTAATGCGATTGCGAAAGGGGGCACAAATTAATGAGTGCTCACCGTTGATCCGGTTCTCTCTTGTAATAATTCTCTCCGTAATGAGAGGCTCAAGTGAACATCCATTTTCGTAAGATCTCCTTGTTAGGTTTACTTTTTTACCGTGAAAATGTCTGTACTGAAGGATAATACATAAATTCATTACAGTTTTCGAGTAGTCTTATTTTGTATGCTGTTCATTGAAACACTGTTAAAACGTTCACAGCCTAAGGGCTCAAAGAAAATGGAACAGGGGTGATTTTACAGAAAATATTACACCACGAATTGAAGTTTTGGATACATAAATTTGGTCAATTTAAATACATTACTATCGCAGGGGTAGTTTTACAGGCCATCGAACATTGTCAAGGATTCACGAGAAGAAGGGGTGGTTTTAAATGATTTCAATGACACTAGAAATTAAGGGAGGTGGGCGATTTTTTACAGAAGATTGTCCAAATTACATTCAGTTATTAAATGTTATAGTAAATCAACGAGTGTGAAACTTTGAACGTCGATGTAGAATAGGGGTAGTTAAACAGGCCATCGAACCTTGCCAAAGTCTATTAAAAATTAAGAAAGGGTGATTATCTCGTACAAAAGATTGTCCACCTCAAATTCAACCCTTGGATGTTGCAACAAATCAATGAGAAAATGCAGAGAAGCGAGAAATAAACGTGGAAACAGGTAGTTTCACGGGCCACCGATTACATGGGGGTTCGCGTGACCGTACGGGGCACGTTTCAATCGTTTTACAAAATGCCCGTCGTGTTCAGGGTTCGTCAACCTTGTGTTGAGTGGCGGAATCAATTGTGTCTCTGATGAAACGGGTGGAACGCCCCCCCCCCCCCGCCCCTGGGGGCGATTGATCACCGTGCCAAAACGACGAATCCTCGATATTTTTCTCATTTCCACGGTTTCCGTCGCATCGCGCGGGAAAAAGTTAGCTAAAAAGAGCGCGCTAGAGCGATCTAGAGAGAGACAGAGAAACAGAGAGAGAGTGAGAGGGAGGGAGAGAGCAAGAAGGAGGCGGATGGGCATCAAACATTTTTATTAGCTCGGTCAACTGCTGTCGGCTCGCGATAGCCCATTGGCGGCGATCGGACAGAAGGATATTGGCAGTAGGTTGGACGCGGGTGGCGTCGGTTGACGAGGGTTGGAAAAGAAAAGCCTTTTTCCGCGCGACAAAAGGTTGACGAGGTGGGGGTGGGTTCAATCATCGTTACGTGATCCCAACGCGACGCGACAGAGGCGAAATGGATTTTTCATATACCGAGAGAGAGAGAGAGAGAGAGAGAGAGAGAGAGAGAGAGAGAGAGAGAGAGAGAGAGAGACAGAGAGAGAGAGAGAGGAGACACACAGAGAGAGAGAGAGAGAGAGAGAGAGAGAGACCGATCCGATAAACCCGGAGCGGTGTTTACGGGGCTGTGCGGCGAGTCGTGCTAGAAGGGAACAGGGGGGTTCCGGGGGTGTAGCTAGTCGAGGAAGGGGTTGAAGGCCTCGCGGAAACGAGGAAAAGTGCGGAAAGGCCGATAACGACCGTCGACTGTGAAGAGTCGATCGATACCACCCCCGTTTTGAGAGGACTACCTTGTCCTTTCTTTTCCTTATCGCTTCTTCCGCACCCCTCTCCCTTTAATCCCACTCTGTTTCCCTTCGTTCCACCCCCTTCCCCTCAGCACCATCTTGCTATTCACTCGATGGACGCGTCGATGATGGATGCTTCTTGAACTGCTCTTAGCATTTTTTTTTCCACCGTTGGAGAGAGTGGAAATACCGCCATTGAACTTTATTGCTGTTTGAGTAGCCGCTGTTACTCGCGGAACCGACTCGTTTCGGGCGGGGAGATGCTAATGTTCTTTCTGGAAACCTCGATGAGATGCTAATCGCGCGCCGACTCGCCAATTTGTTCGCGCGATTTGCGAAGAGGAAGCCAGGGGAAGGGGGTGGATCTACGAACCGTCGAATACCGTCTAGCGAAAAAACAGCAGTGATTTCATGGTGAAGTTAATAGTAAAATTAGTAGCAAATCTTAGATAGAGGAAAGGTGCGATTTTAGTACAGGACATTGTCCACTCTTTAGTAAACTGTTAAATATTACACCGTAAGTCAATGCGAAAAACAACAAGGAATTAGCTTGAATGTACGAATAGAAGGGGGATGGTTTCTACAAGCCAACAGCATATTTTCATGTGTACATTCAAATGTAACATGAACATGTACAAATGTGTGTCTCATAAATAAAATAAATATTTAAATATCAGGAAAGAGGAACGATTCTTAAATTAGAAATGAAAGTAGAAAAGGGATAGTTCTGCAAACCAACAAACTTGCGACATTAGCCCCTAACGGACCAATGCCGCCATATATGCCACCGTGTATGGCGGCAAAAATAAAATTTAAACCATCTTGTTGTCCTATTAATCTGTATATATATTAATAAATTTTCACTAAAATATAAATATTTTCCTTTTTATACTTGATATAAAAATGTTGAGTTCGTGTGAAGACGTGAGACGTTTTGACGTCCGGAGCGAAACAAGCCGGACGTTTGCCAGCGAGTGTCAGCAGATAGGGTCTAGTGTAACGTTGTAATTGTTGTTTGGCAGCTGGCGTCCGACTTAACAAGCGTTTTCTTCGGTTTTCGCAGTATCCGGCACGGCAAACAAGAAAGAGGAAGAGACGCCGGTGGCCGCAGCCGACGTCACAGAGGAGACCACCGGTGTCCTGTCGACGAGATCGAGGACGGGCAGCGATCCTGGCGGCGGTATAGACCTCTTGGCAGCGTTACAGCTGCACAACACGACGCGGCAGGGTGTTACACAGGTGCCGGGGCTGGTTAGGTTAAAGCCGGCTTATTATCTTCAGGGTGAGTCATGGTTTACGTGTGCACACCGAACGGGAACACCGAGTCTCACGTTTACGACAGAGACATAATCTCCGCGTAACACTAACCGTGGCAGTAACGGTCCGCGTTTATTATTCCATCGCGTTTGCGAGCCCTTCGACAGTGCGTTGCACCCCCGACCCCACCCCTATCATGGCGAAAACAGAGGTCCTCCTGCAGAGAAAAAGAAAATTTCTGTCAGAGGTCAACGCTCCAGGAGACTCTAAATATCGTCATTCAGCTGTCCCATTGTTTCAATTGTCGCGTACAGACTCTGGATTTTATGCGTTTATGGCGTCAATCGATTGGTCAAATACAAAACTGTGGAGGCATTGCCATGTCACCCATATGTGGGTGACGGAATTATTTGTCCAGGTTTTAAAATGAAATTTTATGTTAACATTAGGAGGGCCCATAAGTAATCAATTATTTTTAAATCTAAAACAAACTTTGTCGTAAATTCAAGTTTTTGTCTCTTAATTTACTATATAATCTCCATCATTATCGAGAACAGTTTGCCATCTTTCCTGCAAATTTTCAATCCCCCTCTTATAGAAATCCAGGATTCGTGAAGCAAAATATGACTCAAAGTGCCTCCTTGCATCTTCTACAGAAGCGAATGTTTTATTTCTTAAATAATGCTCCTTTTCTTTGTTGTTACCGTTGGATTAAATCCCGCATGAAAATGAAAAAGTATGCAATGACGAATATGATCCTCGGAAGGCGCAGTCGCCGCCACTTTATTACAGGATTGTAAAAAAATTATACTTCTTAAAATATTCTGAACACAGGCTGCTTTACCGAAAACTGTAAAAGAATGCGTGTTTCCTCTTCAACGATCGGTGCAGAACTAAAGACAAAACAAATTCTTTGCAAATCATTGATAACTTATGGGTAACCCTAACATATTCATTGCAGATTAGAAACTGTAAAATGCAAGAAAGTTGGAGGACTGTTCAATATCATACATTTAATCTTTTTCAAGTTCTATTTCATTAGATAACTTACTTTGATTTATGGATTTTTTGAGGTTTCTAGTTTGACAGTCAAGGTGTTAGAAATGTTAAATGAATGATTAAAATTATTAGAATAGAAAACACACTTTTATTTTCTCTCTTACAATTGTCTTGGACTATTTTTTTTTGCATAAATTCTTTCGTAGATAATCGGGGAATATATGTTCAGGATTCGTTTCTATATGGCAATCCTTGTGCTGAATTTTCATTTCACTTTTGCCGGGGACGTTCAGGAAACAGCTTTCAATTCGAAGACGCCAACAATGGTCTCGGCAAGAGTCACGTGACTCGCACGTGACACGCACGTGAGAATCCGCGGGGACCATCTGATCAGCATTGTACACATGTAACGAGAGTATAACAGGGCGCATAGAGCTATAGCCCGATTTATAAGCCTCGTTCAGGGATGGCGGAAATACTGTTCCGAATGGTAAATAGTAAATAGTCTGCGTCGCTTTCGGTCGGACCGACAACTGTGACAATATTTTGCTCACGAGAATCAGACTTTCCCTTACAATCAAGTAGAGCAACTGTCGTCCATCTCATTTGAATAAATCTCATACCATTATATCATTCGAATGTTTTTTATCATCCAATATTTTAAATGGCGAGACAGAACTGTTTCACGCGCCCTCAAAATAGGGGTGTGTTTACATCCTGCAATTTTATTTCTTAAAAATTTCCTGAACGTTTTCATCATCCAATATTTTAAATGGTAAGACAGAACTGTTTCACGCGCCCTCAAAATAGGGGTGTGTTTACATCCTGCAATTTTGTTTCTTGAAAATTTCCTGAACGTTTTCATCATCCAATATTTTAAATGGTAAGACAGAACTGTTTCGCGCCCTTAAAATGGGGGTGTGTTTACATTTTACAATTTTATTTCTTGAAAATTTCCTGAACGTTTTCATCATCCAATATTTGAAATGGTAGCTCTAGTATATTTTCGGTTTGATTTCCCATGGCGTCGAGGGCATATTTTCCACGGGGGGTGATGCGCACATGGTCCCCCGCAATAAAATTTGGCGACGCGAATAATAAATCATCGTGCGAGGGTACGCCCACCGCGTACCGGTTGCGTGCCCGTCTGTACGCGATGCAGTAAATCCACGGACGAGCAACCGAGTCGAGTCGAAACCACTTCGGGACTGGCTTCTCTTAACCCGAATACTGGCTGATTTACATATCGGAGGGTCGTTTTCTAGCACGACGAGGCAATCTCCCCCTCTCCGGCAATCATTGCCAGCAGTAAAGTCGATTATTGCTTTTCGTAAATCACAAACACGCTTCCTGCGCCTTCTCGTTGGAAATTAGAGTGCCGATGGAACACGAGATTCTCGAAAAGTTTCCCTGTCCCGAGAAAGATTTATCCACCGTTGTAAAAATCCTCGGCGGCTTCACGAATTTCCTCTGACTTCCAACTGGCCGTTACTATCGCCAATTACAACGTTACTCGTTGAACAGTCCGTAAATCTTTCTCAACCCCTGCATTATCAAACATATTTCTAATACAATTTCGCTAAATTAGAACTTCGGCCCGAATCAAATACTTAAAGTAACAAAATAAAATAATTTAAGTAACGGATGCAGAGAATTTTTCTCTTGCATGAAGATCCGCAGTCCAATTATGTGGGTAGAAAGTTTTCCGGTTTAGTAAATGGAACGACGGATTAAATTGAGGAAGAATCGGAGCAAGAAGCACCGATCCAAAAATATGGAATTTTCGGTGGGGTTATTTTGGTTTTCGGACGACAGATAATGCAGCGATTAATTTTACGGGGGCGCTGGCTGACCTCGCGAGTGCAGCAGAATTGAACCGTTGACCGCGATCTTGATAACGGTTATCAGTCCTGGCCGCAAAACGAACGAACGGGAACGATAAACTGGAAAAACAATAGGCGCTTATCAGTTGGTGTCCGATGGTTACGTAACGAGCGCTTAATCGATATTGCGAAAGGTCAGTTTCACAGCCTGTCGACGTTTCTTCAGCCGTGGGCCTCCGGAGGGAATTCCCTTGACTGTGAACGTCTGCTGCCCTTTCTGCTCAATAATTTTTGGCGGTACCCTTTTCGCTAACACTCCCTTGTTCACGTCTCGAAATTTCCTATTTTTACACCTTGATTTTTAAGTCGCCCATTCAACCCTTGAAAAGGTCTAGGAGCATCTAATCGAGTGTTAATCGTGATAAATCGAATCTTCTTCAACAAACCTCGCTGGTATCGTTACTATTGCAGTGTTCGATATTTGCATAAGGCCTTCGAACGCTTTCAATAAAATATTGCAGAGATATTCCAACAATAACAACAGACAATCTCACACTTTGCATGGAGATAGTCCACGCAAATCCGTTGCATTTTATGCACATTGTCATGAGAAGTCACTAGTCATTCCAGAATATTCAGACAGTTCACGAGTTTAAACACCTTCTGCATTTCACAGAGAAAGTTCGCTGTATTTGGTAGAGGATTTTCAAAAATTTCGGTTCTCGAAACTTGATTCCAAAAGAACCATTAGAAAACCACCGCTGGGTAAAGTTTCATTTCGGTCTCTAAAAACCGCCGGTAGTACAGGAAACGTAATTTGCACACTAAGCATGATTAGTAGATTTTATGCACTTATGGAAAAAACTTGCACGGCAAAAGCGAAACAATCGAGACGTTCAAAGAATTAAAGAATACCGTTGGATTGTTCGCAGCTTGTTAACCCTTGCCACTCGAATAAGACGCCACTTTTTATACTATTAAATTAAATAAACTTAAACACTTCTAAATTGCGCCATTTTCGTATGTATAACATGAAAAAGAAAAAAAATATATATATAGAAGGGAAATATTCTTGGTCGGAAGAAATGTTTTGTTTCGGGGGTAAAATAGCTTCGAGTGCAAAGGGTTAAAATTTTTCAGGGAGTCTGTGCAGCCTGCAGCTGATGCATTTATTTTGCATAAAAATACAAAGACCAATTATCATCAGCTTATTCAAATTGTTGAAGGAGGAGGCAAATTTTAATTCGATTCCAGTAGCTTGTAGTCGACGCGAATCATTTACATTTTGCACGAAGATCCACAGTCTAATGATCAGCCGGGGATCACCTGTGGAGCGGCGAGTTGCGCCGGTTCGTAACGCGACACCCTGTATATTGGTGGAAACATGCTCGATTAGCGTTCGAGCACGGCCGATAGAGTTTCGTGGCGCGATGATCGGGGCCCGTGCTCCACCTCCGTCGTCATTTGTTGTTCAATTAGCCGGCCGCTTTCGTCCCCTGAAGGGAAATGAATTTTTCAGTTTGGTCGACGTGTCGATCGTCCAGTGAGCCGTGTGATCCGGTCCCGTGCGAATGATCGTCATCGTGCCGCCTGCGCAGCTAAAGCGCACCGGTGCACACGCCGCTGCATGTGCTGCATTCGTAGTGCAAATGCATGCTGCTCGATTGGTTGGCTTCTCGCGCGCGCCAACCTACGCCCGTCTCTGCTCGAGTTTCAGTTTCAGACGCGCCATGGGCTTAATAAAGTAACCGGACACCTGTGTTCGGGCGAGCAATAAACAAGCACCCGTTGGAACCGAGGCCGATCAATCGGCCGGGGTTCACAGTCGGTTAGAAGCTAATGGAACCCTGCAGACCCCGTGAAACGTTCTTCTTAAACTGCCTCGCCATTTTTCCTTTGGTAACGGTGAAACTGACTCCGAGGGTGCAGACCGTTCTCTGAACCTGAAGTTCATTTATCCATTTTCCTTCAATGAATTTCTCAAGTTGCTTCTTCGAGATGTCTTTCATTAGTTCAAGAACAGCACCCTTGGAGAACGCGGTTCAAATTTATCTATGAATTCATGAAGAATTATAATTATTGAAAGTGGCGGCCGTACCCGCATAATCAATCCAGACTTATTAATCCTAGAATTACCGAGCCCTAATTTAGACTTATCCCTATATGATAACAGCAAGATTAAATTTGTTCAGGTTTCATACGATTTTTATGGTAACATGTACTGTAAAGAAAAGATATATTAAAAAATTTCTCGTGAAAACGTTTTCATAGTTTCAATAATCGTGAAAGAAGAAATCATTCACCAGTTGTTTCCACTGGTTCGGTAGTTTTAGTGTTAAATATTGTTGCTTTCTATTTACTGAAGTAACGAGGTTACTACTTAATAAAAACGGTTCTAGATCCAAGATAAATGATGCAGGTGTATGTCAGGAATGATTAAACGTGTAGTTTCTCCTTGTCATCATCCCTAGGAGGTGAGTTTTTCTGTGTAATTAGTAGACGATATCCTACCGACAGAAGTAGGTTGTGGAACAATTTTCAGATCCGGAACGAATGAATATTATCAACAAAATACATTTGCGGGTACCCCCAGTAGTCACTTTAAGAGCCAAGGGTAGTTATGTGACTTTTGCAGAGCCAGCAGGTCGGCAAATGCTGTATAATTTCCGTTCACAGCCTTCAGCCACTGATTGTGAGTTAAGATCCGTCTTGGTCTTGATCCGACGTGTCTTAAGCCTGTGACTATACTTGTCACATTTTTTGCTCTGTGTTATCGATATCATGAATTCTGAAACGTGCTTTAAGTTCTTCGCTTTATTTCGCAGAGAATCAAGATATAGCTGAATTTTTAGCTGGAGATATTACCTAGCGCAATAGCATAAAAATCCTTGGATTTCACGGCATGCTCATCGTGAATTTCTGGCCTACTTCTGACGCCTATACTAGCAAATATCAGCATAATCTCGTCAGCTGATGACCAGCGTGCGCTAGATAGAACCTTCTACTTTCGTGCGAGCCCTTTCCTAGCGAAAAATATTCTCATATAAGGACAGGAAAAGCTGAGGCACGTAAAACCATTTTTCGCTTATTTTTGTCGTTAACCTGTTCGCTCTACCTTATCCACGGAGTCTTGGGTCTTAACACTAGAACTACCGGACCAGTCAAAGTGACTGGTTCCTGATTTTTTCTTTTTACAGTTACTGAAATTGTAAAAAATTCATCGGAAATTTTTTAATTTTTTTCTTCATTGAAGCACATATTACAATAAAAGTTGTATGAAGTCTGAATGGGCACAGTCTTGTCACTGTTACAAAGCAATATACGTCAGTCGCATTTATTGCTCGGTAGTTCTAGTGTTAAGCATAAATAATAAAAGGAACTTTTAGGCTAATTAATCCGACACAGTGTTCGAAAAACCAGTGTCTTCGAAGAGATCCGTGAGGACCCCATTCACCGTGTATACGCGCGATCTATAATCCAGAGGTTAGTCAAGTACAAAGTACGAAGTGAAAGTTGGCCAGCGGAAGATCAATGGGGGAGAATTCGAAGTTTCGAGCCGTTAGCGGTGGAGGAAAGTTCCATCAGTCACCCCCCGGGGCATTAATTTAGCATCCGGGAAGACGGTCAAAGCGAAAGTTGCTTCGTTTCTGAAATAAATAACGCCGTTCGCTGGAGATTAAATCAGCCGAACCCCCTGAGGGTAGGGGATCGAGAGAGAGAGAGAGAGAGAGAGAGAGGGAGAGAGGGAGAGATAGAGAGAATCATCCTATAAGGGGTCACCCAATTCCAGAACCAGACGGCTTCCCAACCAGCGTTCCCCGCTGGCTAACAAAAGAGGGATCGCGAAATCTTGTTTTCCATGTTCCAGAGAAAACTCGGACACGTGTCCGTGGTCTCTATCGTTCTCCGCCTTTGTTCGCAGATTACAATGGGCTCCCTTGACGGGCTCTTCTGCCAGTTCTTCTGGGGGTCTTTGCTCGATCACCGAAATGTTCGGATAGAGAAATAACAGTCTCGCAGCTACGAAAACAACGGTGACTAGACAAACCCATAATCCAGTCAATGCTTATATTAGGTCGTCCCATAAGTTCGTGCCGTTCACTGTTGCACCATATAAATTCTAAAAATAAAATATGTAATCACCCTATCATTCCACAACCTCTTCTGACCTTTTTGGCAAAGACACCATACCATCACTATAAAATTTCTGCGGTTTTTCATTAAAATACTTTTCAATCGTGAATAATATAAAAATATCCATATCACGAACTTATGGGACAACCTAATAGAATATGTACCTTTTTGAGGAGGTCTAAGAGCGATACTGTTTCGATCTTTATGCTAGCTACGTGATGGTATGGTTGTTCCTAAATTTTTTCGGATTTTCTGGTGTGTCCTAGTTAAAAAATAGACAAATCGATTTTCCTTCCTTGTCGAAACAATTAAACGATCTTAATGCTTCGGCTATCAAGAGATCTATCGGTCAACGTCTGCATTCGATAACGAATATATAAAGCAACGCTCATGCTTACTGCCACACAAAACCACGTCAGTGTGCCACGTCAATCGCATATGACTGAGAACGATTTTTGACTGGGTTTAGAAATTCATTTTTATTATGAGATATCCAGATGAACCGAATTTGATTGTAGTCTTTCGAATTCAAAAAGGTTAAGACAGCATCCCCATAACACATTTTAAATTTCCTGTTGTGGTTTCATTAACTAAATTACTCTGATTTTGTAAGAATCTCTGTGGTTGATATTTGGCACGTAACGTGTTAACGCCATAAATGACCGCGAGAATAAATAATGTGATCAAAGATGTGTGAAAAGTCGATATCGATTGAAGCATATTTTTGGTGAAGCTATACGGTGGTCGAAGGTATCGTCATGTTATATTATTGCCGCAGTGAACTACCCGGTCCGCGAACAATTTGCGAAAGAACGGTTGGATAACCGGCGTTAAATAAAGCAGAACGTTACCCGTGAACTTTGGTCGACAGCGAGTCGTCCTCGGTCCGCCGGAAGCAGTAAAACAGAGAAACAGTAAAACGGGGCCCAAATTCGGTCTTGAAACGGAGCCACCGCAGTTTGCCAGGAAACCGGCGTAACAGTTCGCTGGAACAATACCAAAAACGATCCGAGGCTGGAACCGAAGAGAGCTACACGGCGCGAGAGAAAGAGAGGGGCGAAGGGGAAGAGAGGGAAGGGTAAAAGGGGGAAGAAAAAGTTCCCTTCGGGCCGAGGTTGGAAACCGCAGAGGTTCGGTCGCTTCCGCGAAACCGTGGCGGTTGCGAGAGGGTGCAGGAGGGTGCAGCGAGAGGCGAGGGTGGCTCCGGTAATTGAAATTTCTTTCGGGGAAAGCCACCCTTGGCCCGAGCAACCCCCGTCAAGGCGGTCTGCGCTCGCTTTTCGCGGACGTTGCACCGTCGTCCTCGTCGCCCACGCTTTCTGCCCCGGCGTCCGCGCGTTTCTCTAATACCGATCGACTGACTCTACAGGGTGTACCAGGACGCGGGGTGCAAGCACGATTCTGGGTCTTCGTCCGCGAGAAGGCACACGGGAAGAGGGACCCAAAAATTGAAAAATTTTGCAACTTGCTTTCGTGCCGAACAATTAGTTTCCGAGACGTCGTATAATCATTCGAAATAATATTCGGACACTTTTTAAAAAACGCCCGGTTCTTATTGGATCATACGACTTGGACTTTTTGGGGCAGTTACAACAATTCGTTTACCACCGTGGCATGGAAAAGAATGTCGAACGAATTGCAGAGGAAATACTAGAAGTTATTGGGCCATTATTTACAGTTCTCGCAGTGCTGATCGGCTGATGGGTCTGATCATGGTCATCCAATTCTACTTCAACCTGTTCGACGAATTAGTCGAACTTTCGAACTCGATTCTCTCGAGAAGGATGCGTCGAACGAGAAAATGTTATTCGTTCGTTTCTAATTATTTTTCCATATAGTATCACCACGTGTTCTTCTTTCTGAGACACCCTGTATGTAGACGCATGGGGGACGAACGCAAGCGCACACTCAAGTGGCTGCAGCCGTTTACGCAGCTACACGAGTAATTGGACACGCGATATTACGCGGCCGAATCGAAACCGAGAGAACAAATATCGAGGCGACGATGGTTTGTCGCAATTTGTCGAGTGTGAATGGGGTGCGATCGTCAAGGGCGCTCTTTATGGTGGCCTCTCACAGGGTGTGGATCAGCTCGAATTTCTGTGTGTCGTTGTCTTTGAGCATTCGAACGGGAGAACGCTCACCAGGCCCATTTATTTTTCTAGACAAACTTACCGCGTTAAATGCAGAACAAAGACGCCGTTGGTGTGATTGTAAACATTCCTTAGTGCATCTAGAATTTTTATACTGGGGTATTTTAGATCAGAGACAGACTAGAATTTAATTTTCAACAGCAGGAGAAAGAGTCGAGTTCTACTAAAACGTTTACGGTACATTTTCCTGAAGATCCGGGGGAAAAATAATTCTCTTGGGACGTAAAACTGTATTACTCATTACGTTGGCCCTTCTACCATATTTTTAGGGTGCCTCGTTATCCCTCCCTTGGAAGAGTTCCCAATTTCTTGCACGGCTCCGCATCTGCGAGAAAACGAGAAAACTTCTCGGCCGGTTCGATAAAAAATGTCTGCTCCTCTGGAGAATTTAGGAGCCAATTTAGCCAATCTTGTTTCATCACTCTGCATCTCTAAAAAATTGAATCCTAAGGGAAAAATCTTCAAGACAGCACACCATGATGTACTGTAGCTTAAAAATTCACCCTAATATATTCCCCTTCCTTCTGAATAAATTTCGTGCTTATTTACCTCGAAATATGGCTATCTACTGGCTCCGAATTTTTACTGAAAACACAGCAGTCATTTCGGTGATCACGATTCATACATACAACCGTAATTCGACAGTCCAGGCCTGCGGAGGCTTCGGACTAGAAAGAGCCTCGATTCGTTGGATCGAATTCGAGCGAACGAGTCAGCAACCACAGCCAATCGAATTTCCATGTCAACGTGATTGCGTAACCGGGGAGCGGAGCACCGTGAATCCTAGAGATCGATGTGAGCCGAGAAAAATTTCGGCTGACCTAGATCGGCCGGCTCTTTCGCTAGCAACCGTTCCCGAACTTGCGAAAAACGTTACACTTTGCTGTCATAACTTCAGGAATGCGCAATGCCCATCCATTCAACCGAGATAAATTTGTTTCTCGTTCTGTCTCCTACAATCTTATAAAAATCAACTTCAAACTCGGACACTCGCAGAACGAAACTTGTAAAATTATTACAAGCGATTATCTCGTCTGCGGATTGTAGGCATGTACGACAAAATTGGTGAAATTTAAACTAATCATTGTCCACCTATTAAAATTATTGAGACGAAAAAGAACTTTCCATTGGGTTTCAGTTTCTCGAAACTGAGTTTCATTTTTATTCTGCAGAAAAAATCAAATTTGACCTCGAAATCTACTGAACACCTCCGTTTATAGAGAAGTCATGTACACCGCATGATCAAGTTAGGTGGCTCACTATGCATTAGGAGTACCCATAAGTAATCAATTATTTGCAAAGAATTTGTATTGCCTTTAGATATGTACCGATGGTTGAAGAAAGAACACGCATTCTTTTACAGTTTTCGGTAAAGCAGCTTATGTTCAAAATATTCTAAAAAGTATATATTTTTTTTACAGTAATTTTTTTTTACAATAATAATTTTTGTAATAAAATGGCGGCGTCCATTCCTTCTGAGGATCATATTCGTTATTGCGTACTTTTTCATTTTTACGGGGGATTTAATGCAAAGGTAACAATAAAGAAAATTTGCGATGTTTATGAAGATGTATCGAAGGTCAACAAGTGTCAACGTTAGTTTAGAAGGTTTGCTGCTGGTGCAAAATTAATAACCCCGTACAGCGAAACTCACTCAGGAAAAAATCAAAGAATTGCAATGGGAAGTTTTACCGCACCCCCCGTACTCATCGGACATTGTTGCCTCTGACTATCATCTTTTCAAATTTCTGGAGCATTATTTAAGAAATACAACATTCACTTCTGTAGAAGATGCAAGGAGGCACATTCAGTCATATTGTGTTCACGAACCCTAGATTTCTATAAAAGGGGGATTGAAAATTTGCAGGAAAGATGGTAAACTGTTCTTGATAATGATGGAGATTATATAATAAATGAAGAAACAAAAACTTGAATTTACTAGAAAGTTTGTTTTAGATTTCAAAATAATTGTTTACTTTTGGGCCCCCTGATATATTTTAGCTGACGTGGAGACGAGTTTAACGACCTGCTATAATCCTGAACCATGGGATAACGCTGAAATAATTTTGGTTGGAAAAGAAAACAGGTTTTCAGCCAGTGCGGTGGTTTGGCCGTTGATTTTCCGTATCGGGGAGACTGTCGAGAGGCTCGGTCGGGTTATGCTACCGTCGAACAATCGATGCTATTCGTACCGAGTCGCTCGGAACACGAGAGAACTATCCGCGGCAGCCGGCGTTCCGGCGTAATATAATTATTAGCGCGCCAGGATCGAGCGGAACGCAGAAATGATCGAGTTTTACTACTGTGCAGGCGAGGAGAGGGAGCTCCGACTGAACGAGGCGAGCTTCGAACGAGCGGCCGCACTACTCCGGCGGGTTCCGGAATTCACTATAGCCGCCGCTCTGCGACAGGAGGAGGCCAATTCCGGGACGATCGTCGCCTTTTCACATGGGAACAATAGGTAGGACGCGTAATTTCATTCTGTGACCCGTGCGCCGTGCTCCCTTCGTTCCCCGCTCCGGTGGAATTCGAAGCTCTATCGCAACGGACAACGCGAAATACCGTTCTAGCAATGCACGCGCGAACAACGCGTCCCCGTGTCGTTGCCGAGGCTCCATTTATCACCGGATTCTCTGGAATATAGTTTTTGCTCGCGGAACCTCAAGCGGATGGGCATAGTTTCCGCGGGATTTACGCCTCTTGAGGGGAGTCGAGGGAATCGAGGGTCGAACAGGCCTCGGGTCAATGCTAACCGAGACTACAGTATGTTCTCGCTCGTTACGCTCCCGAATAAATGCCTATTCTTCGCGCGAACCCGGTTTTGTCAATTGAAGATGCTCGAGCGACACCGACGCTAGCTGAAAATGGTAGAAAAGCCAGTCTTAAGGAAGTTACTGTGTCAATTGTTGAGCCGGGACCGGTGTAGAGCACTTAACCTGAAAGTAGTCGCAGCCTCTGTTGGCACGCTAGGCGCGCAGTCTAGTCGTTTTGACCCGGCTGACACAAATTGGATGCGCGGCACCTACGTGTCCGCGGCATTAGACGGTAATTAACACGCTCCGCCGAGCGGAAATCGCGGTCGGATCAACCGGAATTTAGCGTTGATTCAGCGTGCCGGAACTCCAACTTGGTTGGATCCAAACGGATATACGGCCCCCGAAATCCCCTGGAATTCCGCGGACAGATCGATCGCGACCTTTCGCACGCCTCGGCTAAACGAATTCCAGAACGATGCCTCAATGTCGCCGATTGAGAGCGGCCGAGCGACTCCGCCTCGCGATCGATGGCCAACGGGAAACGAAAATCGTTAGACACACACGCAACCACCCACTGCCCCCTGATTCAATCGTGTCGTCTATTTGTTGCCCTCGCGTGTTTCAATTAGCACCGATTTTCGGACGTTTGTTCGCGGTATGATCGATCGATTAAACGATTCGAAGAAATTGACGTGTTTACCGGACGCGCGAACGTCACGCCCACCACGGACCCATTGGGAGTCGCGTCGGACGCAACGCCTGTTTCCCCCCTCCTCGAGCTCACTGTGTACTGGGGGGTGGAGCGGTGGGCGTGGCTTCTGTGGTGGGAGCTTCGACCTTGGACGGTGAAATTTCAAGGTCGACACTCTAGAGTGTCTACATTTCGCTGCCCTGAGACCCTTTCCACTGACTTATTTGACTGTCAATCGAGCATGTCGGATTTTCGGGCCAATTCAGAGTTGTGATGCAAATGGGTTGAGCGTAATTATGTAAGCTTTCGACTGAAGTGCGTTTGTTCGTGGTTGGCAGATATTTGGAGCTGCAGAGCAGCGGTCGTAAAGACGAGCTTCGACTTCACTACGTATCACGCCGAGACGGTACAGTCCACGTGGAGGCGTTTCCTTTCCGTTTGGCGGACGGAGCCTGGCACAGGGTCGCCCTGAGCGTAAGCGGCTCGCAGGTCGAGCTGCTGGTCGACTGTCATCCGTTGTACAGGCGGCTGCTCAGGCCTGGACCACCCGACACCAATTTCACCTTGCCGCAGCTTCAGCTCTGGGTGGGGCAGAGAAACACCAGGCACTTTCTCTTCAAGGTATGTATCAATCGAGATCAAACTTTGACACCGATAAATGAAAGACTCTCTGGAACAAAGAGGATCCACTCTGTCAGTGAAACGAGACGAGTTTATTGTGGTTTTCGCGCCACAGGGTGCTTTGCAGGATGTGAAGCTGATCCCGGGCCCCCATGGCTATCTCTCGCAGTGTCCTCAGCTCGACTCGTCCTGTCCCACATGCGGTCAATTTTCTATATTACAAAACACGGTGGAACAGCTGATGCATAATCTGAACGAGTTGACGCGTAGGGTGAGTAGCGGACACGTGGATCACGTATATGTATTTGGTGTTCGACGGTGGGTCACGGGGCTCATTGACATCCTTCCTTTTAGCTAGCCGCTGCAGAGGGCAGAATAAGCAAAGTGGAGGAGTGCGAGTGCCAAAAGTCGTGCAGGGCCAACGGCACCGTCCATGAAGACGGCGCGACGTGGGAGAAGGGCTGCCAGCAGTGTTCTTGCGTCCACGGTGAAATCGAGTGCAGGCCGACGCCCTGCGCCCCCGTCACTTGCAAGCATCCCGTCCTTCCTCAGGGGCAGTGCTGTCCCATCTGCTTGAGTAAGCTCACCCTCCATATGTCCGACAGTTAACCGTAGCCTCCATTCATTAGATCACCATCCTAACGCGTTTCTCCGCAGAGCAATGTTACTTGCGCGGTGTGATCTATGACCACGGTGAAAAAGTCTCGCCGAAACAGTGCGTCGAGTGCGACTGTTTCGACGGCAGTTTCACCTGTCAGAGGTTTGACACGGAGACCAGATGTCCACCACTGCCTTGTCCGCCTAGCGAACAGATAAGCGTGGCCGAGGAGTGTTGCAAATTCTGTCCAGGTACGTGTTAAAATTTGCAGGACGGGCCCCGGAAATCTTCCGATCGCTGCCTGTAAAGACTCGTTCATTCGACGCGCTTTTTCTAGCTCATCTTAACTCGCATGAACCATGCAGTAATTGTAATTAACACCAAGCATCGAATTCTCGGCAACGGTCGCTACCAAAAACCTGTTGCCAAGGGTTGTCCTAACTAAGCTTCTCACGAGTCGCTTGCGCCGAGTCGTGAAAGCGATTAATAAACATTAGCATGTCAGATTAACGTGAGACCAACCGCGAACGATCCAATTCCCCGAGTCGGGCGCGCCGGCCCGACCGAACCGTGTATGCTAATCGAATGTTCTAACTGTCTCTTCATCTGCCTGGCTAACCAAATTTAACCAGGGGTGGACTACTGCGCAAAGGGCCACAAGTGTCATGCTAACGCGTCCTGCCTGAATCTCCAGACTACCTACGCCTGCCACTGCGATATCGGTTTCCAGGGGGATGGTCATAACTGTCACGGTATCTAATGCTTTCCTAACTTACTCAACGTATCACAACCTTCTATTCGTTGTCCTGCTGGAAGCGCGAGCTTCGTCGGGTCGATGGGAAATTCCTGCTCGGACACGTGCAATTTCCGATCGACCCGACCGCGTGAAATATTTAAAGGACGATGTGTTAACACGTGGAGAACATGACTGTACACGGGCGGTACCGTTACACGATGTCCGAGATTGAAGAATCGTACCACTGTCAACCCACCCTGGGGATGATTGTAGTTATCGAGCGACACGAACATTGTGGTTCTATACCGTTTTCAACAGTCTCCTCGTCATTAACGACTTTTGACGCCGTTCCTAGTACCATTCGTAGCTGTACGATCGTCGCGCAATCGGCTCTTGCGATCGGTCTGACCGAATTTTTGTGCGTTCCCAACGCAGATGTGGACGAGTGCGCACAGCAAGGAGGCTCCGAGGGTCACCACTGCAACGCGAACACAAAGTGTGTGAACGTGATCGGCTCCTACACGTGCGAGTGTCTTCCGGGTTACCACAGAGTCGACAAGTTCAACTGCGCCGAGCTCGATGAGTGTGCGACTGGACATCACGCGTGCGACGAGCACGCAACGTGCGTCAACACGGCCGGCAGCTACTACTGCGTCTGCAAGGAAGGCTACACCGGCGACGGATACACCTGCAAACGTACAATATTCGATTTTCTATCAGACTAGTTCGATTCTGTGTTCACACGGTCAAACGAGTCTTCAAACTCTGAAAAAATCGTCAAACTCAAGATTCTAGCCTCTGTACTGATCAATTTATCATCTCTCGCGGTTTAGCTGTCTGCAATCAGACCTGTCAGAACGGCGGCGAATGCGTGGCGCCGGGCAGGTGTTCCTGTCGTCGTGGTTACATCGGCAACAGCTGCGAGCTCGACTTGGACGAGTGCGCCAGCGACCTTCACCGATGCCACCAATCATCGACGTGCTTTAATATGCCCGGCTGGTACTACTGTCGCTGCAAACCCGGCTACAGAAGCGCTCTTCACGACAGCACCCAGGGCACGCAGTGCCTGGACATCGACGAGTGCAACGATCAGACGATCGAGAGGAGGCACACGTGCCACCCAAGCGCGAAGTGTATGAACACCGACGGAGGGTACGAGTGTATCTGCCCGCCGCAGGAGGACAACCATACCGTGGAGGAATGTAGTCTCAGTACGTGTTCCATATGCGTTACAAAAGAAATTGACGATTCAACCTTTAAACTTGCTTCTTGATCTGTCCAGGTTGTTGGTTCGAGGACAGAGAAGTGGAGAACGGAGAAACCCTGGCGCCAGCTGGCAACCCCTGCAGAAGGTGCACGTGTAAAGACGGTGTAATCACCTGCAGGGACCCAATCTGTGACTGCAGTGCACCAGGAAGTCGCAGGGACAAATGCTGTCCCCAGTGCGACCCTGCAGCCTCGTGCAGGCACCAGGAACTTCATCACCTGGTGTTCAGGAGCGGCGAACGATGGATATACCAATGCCAGACCTGCGAATGCCTGGTAATGACGACAACTACGCCGCCGTAGTTGCCGATTACCCGTTTCTATTGGTTGTAGAGAACACCTTGAGTAGATGCATCCACGTAGAGTACAAGAAGATACGTTCTTCTCAAAGTGGAAGAGAGATAATCGGTCGATTGTTCACAGTACGGCGAAATAGACTGTTGGCAAATGGAATGTCCACCAGTGACCTGTTCGAATCCCGTTACCGAAGATGGAGACTGTTGTCCGCGCTGCGAGGATGATCCTTGCGCGAGGGAACCCCCAGGAAACGGCACCACCCTTTCGATCCTGACACGACCCAGACCCTGCAGCTACTCTGGGATCATCCACGACAGCGGCAGCTCTTGGCAGGATCCCCATGACAAATGCACCACGTGCGAGTGCAAGGTAAGGAAGATGTCCGGCCACGAACACATCGAAGGACCGAAGAAATCGTCGGTCCTTTAACCGTACAAGGCCCGCAGGATAGGATAGGGTGGTTCGTGGGAGAAGAGGGGTGAGCAATCGAGGAAAATCGATGGTCCGGATGGTGTAGAGTACGCCCACAATGCGTATCCACTCGTAGCCGAACCACCAAGTAGATACTTTGCTCGGGGAACGAGCCATAGCTATCGAGAGACACGTTCAGGGCTTGAGGATTCGCCATGGGCGCTGTCATGACAGTTTATGCGCGCCATCTAGCCGTCCCAGTATCAACTGCAGGCTTCCATGACGCTTCTGCTAGGTGTCGCTTGCTGTCTATAACGGCTTCTCATGCCAGTTCTACCCCGAGGTCCTTTGATCCTTTTAGAACATAGTATTCTAACCCTTTTTGGCCCTTTCCGAACTTTTCTTTTCATCTGCGCCCCCTTCCTCGAGCATATTGAAATCACAAATATGGGAAACATGTCCTGTGGATCTCCTTTAGGGTACAAATTGGGAAACTGTAATTTAGAAAACTTGGAAAGTATCGTAAAATGTGATGATTCTTTAGAGAACGTCTCGGCCAGGATTTTCCTCGAGCCCGCCCTCTTTTCGCGCGAAATCAAGAGCTCAAGGTCAGTAAATGAAACGTAAATGTCGCCTTAAGTTAGACGTGGATCTGTCATGTGTCTAATCAGTTGCGTTCATTATTAATTCTGTCGAGATATGACCAGTTGCTGTGCGGCAGGCCTCCATTCAGAATACATTATAATATACACTACACACGTGGCAGATTAACCTTTCATATTAACGTTCTCTTACTCTCTTTGCCTTTCTTATTCTCTCTTGTTATTACATGCTTCTCTTGCGATTAATATACGAGCGCTCAGTTAATATCGCTTCTTGTCGATGCATGAACAGTTATCTGTGTGTAAATATCTTGATGTTTACATACTTGAAACCAATGATCAATCGATAACTACCATGAAAAAGTACTCTGAGCCGATATCTACGCTTCTGCGTTGTACAGTAACCGTTTACGCAAACTGATCCCTTCGAATACTGCTTGTAAAATGTGCAAGCATGCCTCGCCGCTATTGTACATTTATTTTAAAGAAACTCGGGACTCATGTTCAGCTTTTTCAACTTAAACAAAAAGTTATTGGATAATTTGCGAAGAAGAAACTCGGATTGATTTGGTCTGCCACGTGTATAACGTCACATACACTAGCATATATACATTTTCGTTTCTCTTCTCTCTCTGTCTATCCATTTTTGTCGCTCTTGTTTAATTTGCCGTGTCAGTAGGTAACCCTCGTGTAACACAAGGTACCTGTATACTGATTGTACTTTGTTTCTAGTATGCCATTCATTTCTGCGGTGTGTACAAGTCGAGTCAACTATGCAAAGCTATATTATACGCTATGATCTTGATCTATACAACGCGCCGAGAGAAATCCCGTTGAATCATTAAATCCGTTGCAGCTTCACTTAGGCCAGATTCGCTTTGGTTCAACCTAGACCTTAGCAGACTGCGCGTTCAATTATTTTTCACCGTTGAAACTCGCATGGCGACTCTAAGGCGCCACTAAACATTGCTGTACTATGCTTCGATATAATTTTTACACGGCTCTATGCTTTCATAGGCATAAAAGAAAGTAAACCTAAATATTCTAGATCAAGAAATGTCTTGGTTTCGAGAGAAATTTTCATGAAATGCGCAGTCTGCTAATCGGCATCGTTTCAGTCTCGTTCCCGCTTAGAAGAACGTAGCGGAGCAGTAAATTTTCCAAAGTATAGCGAGACAATCGTGATCGTGACACCCTGAAGAAGTAGCTCGCGTTTGCAGAAGGCTCGGAGGCTGATTGCTTAAGGCCAGGTTCTCTCGGCGTCGGCTACCGTTGCGTCGTGCTAGTCTTGTCATTATGCGACCTTAGGCTGTATTCACCACTTGTAAATTACTCCAAGATCTGAACCGCGCGACACCAGCGTCCGAGACACGTTCAGGGGCGTCCCTAAGCTAGCCTTCAGTTTAGATATGTGTACTATTTTTGGTTGGCTGCCTTGCACGCGGCAGTGTTCATTTACTCTTTATAGTATTCCCGTCGTGGACATAACGAAAGGTAGACCGAGTCGACTATATACATTTGTTCTGCATGTCCTAACCAGTGATCGAACTGTATAACACCATTGTTCTAACAAGTAGCAAACGAAGAGTAAGATCGTTATGATTATGTTTGTAGTGAGAATTGGTTTTCTGTCGATCGTAACACAATTTTTGCTTTTCTGATCCTACACGCGACCAGGTGCTGAAAGAATCACTCGTAGCATTCCATATCCCGGTCTCTGAACCGAACCGAACCGATTCGAATGTTCTGGAACGGTTCAACTCTTTGTGAAAGACGATCGAACACTGCCGCGATTATAGAACAGACTAGTTCCGAGCTAGATCTCATTCTCGATCGGATTTCGAGTGACAAAGTCTCATTGCTTCGGGTCGGCCCTGCATGGATCGTGTTCAGTACACAGCGGACCCGACCTCATGGCGAATGATCGTGCGACAAAGCCTCGATCCCGTCGATCCGTTAGCTTTCGAAAACTGTGGCTCAGTGAACAGTGTTTTGTTGATAACTATTCCGGGTTCCTCGCGAACGGATCGACGTGTAGGGATTGGCTGATGTGCTGAGCAACGCTGAGTAACACAGATAGCGTGTCCGAATGCTAAATAATCGTAACCCATTTGTTGTGAAACTTTAACCCCGCCACATTGCCCGTGCGACGACTAACCTGATAGCCTAACGATGGGTATCCTTGCAGGTGCCGTACTGCGCCCAATTGGTGAGCAATAGCGCGTGTTGTGTGCATCGGTAATCACGTCACTTCTACCTCACCTATAATCTCTACCCGCCTCTTCTACTTTTACTTACTTTTCGTTTTCCTTTCGTTGTTCTTTGTTCTCTGTTTCGTTTCAATTAATGTCTTTCTGATACTCTTTAGAATTATCGTTTACTTTATTTCGCCCACGACTAGTATCAAGCTCTCGAGTGCTTCCGTTTCTATTCCCTGCCTGCTTAGGGTAGCTAGCACTGGTACTGGAACCGTTTACCCGCTTTCGACCTTCCCCGTTCTATCTTCTTTTCATTTGATTTCGTTCCAAAGCTGAACAACCTCGAGCAGACTGCGGACAATTTTGCATTTGTAACCAACATTTTCAAGAAGAAAAACATATAAAATTATTTAATTATTCAGAAAGGAGACCAATTCAGCTCCTGTAGCTAGAAACGATTCTGGGAAATTTTTTATTTTGCATTCACTATCCGCAGTATACTCATTGGCACTCATAACTGTCCCCTCTATGGGGAAGAACGCGGGTGTGTCTATTAGGCCCCATGGAGCGGTCCCATAACGGGGATAACTCGAGACAAACGCCAGCTAGTTGGTCAGCTCTGGTTTAGGCGAATAGAAATTCGAGTCTCCCTTCTTAGAGGTCTAATCGTATGATCGCCGCACGCTGGTCACCACGCTTCCTCTTAGCGATTTCTTGCACCCTGATTGGTTCTCCGACCCGTTCTATGTCACGTGAAAGTCTTTGTTGGCATAAACTGGTTTTTTACTTTATTGGAGGGTTTATTGGAGGTGATTCATTGGAGGGCTTTGCGCGAGAATATCGAGGAGGCTAGCAAGGTTATGAGAGAAACACGTGACATAGATGGACCTTGATGTGGTGTGAAGGAACTGTTAAGAGCGAATCGCGAGCACGTCGCATGCTTCATACGTTGACTCCTACTCCTTGTTAGGGGTGATCTTGATCGACAGATCGACGAGACTTTATCCGAGTATGTAATGCTAAATTATTAAAAAAAAATAATAATAAGAATAATTACAACAACTGCTATTTGAAACCGCAGAAGGATTGAAATAGAAATGAAAGTGATTCCTGTTTCTTGCAACGGATGCAGGAAATTTTGCATAAATATCAGCAGTCTCATAACAACTCCTTTGGCTTGAATGTTGTGTAGTAATTTTGGAGGAGCTGAATCCTGTATGTCCTTGTCGAACGATCGATCAAGAGCAGCGTATGGGTCCCCATAGTCTGATAATGGCTGACTGCACGTTTATAAGATCTCGCATGCGCCGACTCACTCACACTCTCACGACTAAAACCGACTCACCCGACTCGATTCTCTCACTGAAATGAACAAAACTAATGGAAAACACTGTTCGCGGGCACATACACACAAACACACACACACGCACACGCGCGCGCACAAACGCACGCACACATACACCTCGAGACGCACAATCGTCCGCCGCTAGATCGCAGACTATATAGATCTCTCTCACTGCTGGCCGGTTATTTTCTTTGGTATATTATATCGGTTCACCTGGGAGGGGCGCACGGCGCACGTGGTGACAGACACACACAAAGGAGAGAAAGAAGGAACACACAGACTGCATTTTGATTCGTTTCTTTGTTTATTTTGTTGATTATGTTTTTTGGTTACACTTGAGCCTCTTTTGCACCCTCCTCTGATCTGCATTCGAGATTCGATAGAAGCACCAAGAGTCTCTTTCTCTGTTTCTCTCTATCGAGTGTTGTCCAGCGACGATTCTGGCAAAAATGAGCGACCGTAAACGATCCTCCGCTGAAAAATTGTCGAATCAATCGATCTTGATGATAGATAGAACTTGTGATCTTTGCAGACCAGAGAAATGCACAGAGCAACTCTGCCGCGATCTACAAGGCCGAGACAGTGTCGGGACACTACGAAAAGCTCTCGCGAGGATCTATGGTGTGGACGGTGAAGGACTCAGTATGTCTAGCCTCGTAGAACGTCGGTCAGGGTTTCTCCTTGCCTTGCGTTGCCAGAATCGCCGCGAACGTAGTGAAAGCCTAGACACGTTGTCGTCGGGTGTCAGATACATACTATGGAAATTCATTGTTTTGCCCCCCCCCCCCCCAACTGTCAGCATGATTGTCGTTAAGAATTCTTGTAACTGTGAGTCCGTGAAGCCTATCAATTGTCCGAGGGAGAACGCCGCGCCGTCGGGACCGGGGCGCAAAAGGTCATCGATCACGGGAGGATGAATATACGCAGACGCGACGCTGAAACTGGATCGTCTCACGTCGATCTCTCCACAGCAGAATTCCCTCAGCCGCCGAACGAAACAATGAATTGCATACTATGTGGAGGATAACCTAGTCTCCCTTCCGCGATGCGAAAAGTCTTGGGCTAACGGCTCGCGGCAAAACAAGCCGGAGAAAGCAAAAACGTAGAACGGCACTGCTTATGGTCCCGCAAAACCAATGCCACAATCTCGCTCCAGCAAAAGGACTTCCTGGACGAACGGGTGTTTTCCAAATTCGAGTAGTAGACGCTTCCGCAAAACGATCCTGAGGACTCGGCGCCACTTAATTTGATCCTAGTCAAAAAGTGTTCGATCAAAATCCTGATCCTGAGAATCACTTCGGTGTATCACACGTATATTCCGAAAGAGTTAATGGTAAAGAATATTGATAAAATTATTAAGTCGCATAACAAAGTGTTTCCTGAAGGTTCGAGAAGGACTAACCCCCTGCAGAAGTCACTGTTAAATTTTCAAATTTTTATTTTCGTATCAATATATATCGTGCTAGTTAGAAGGGCAGAGGTTTGTTTTATTTGATCGAATACATTTTGCCAGGGGTGTACACGATGTAGTTCTTTCACCGTTACGCTCGACGATGCTAGCTCAGGCATGTCCGAATTATGTTCTCGTGCGATCCGATCGAGCAAAGTAGAACTTTCTCCTCCCCTTTTCTAAACTGTCTACTTTACTTTAGCGGACGACGAGCGTCAGTTGCGGCGAATTCTATGCAAATATGACGTTAAGCTGAATAACAATTCTTTTCTGCACAGTAGGACGCGAAGAGCAACGCGCTAAGCAAACCACGCCTCCCAAGAGCCATAGTCTCGTGGTGGGGGTGAGGGGTGGGCGGGGATAGCGAACGGTGCAAGTCCTGCTGTCCCCACACTTCCATCGCTTTGGCTCTTATAGGAGGGGCGTAGCTCCCGAGAGCCCCTGTAGTCTAAGCTTGAGCTGCTCGGACATGCCTGGCCTAATCGTTGATCCTGAATTTTTCGCGTTTTCGTCCTTGAGTGGACTCGGCGTGATATCCTTAAATTCTCGAAGGTTTGGACGATCTCCTATGGTGAAATTAATGCATTAATATCTAACTCTATGCGTTATCCCTTATGTCAACAACCACCGGGTACACACTTTCGATTTCTTTTTCAAACTTCTTTGATACTTTCCTGGAGAAATAGCAATATAACTGTATATATTTTTTTGTCTTCGAATGATCACAGATGACTTTACATTCGAGGCATAACATTGTCAGCTGAAACTATCAAGTGCAACGTCATTGAGTATCGTCGAAAAGTTTGGTTATTGACGCAAGGGTTAAATAAATACAGCGTAAGGCACTAACTATTGCCACCTACAATAACTCCGAAAGTATGGTAGTAGCAGAAAAGTTTTCCAAACAAAAGATGCATGGGACAACAGGGGCTGTAATATGGCGTTAATCTTTTTCTCCTAGGTAGAGTCGCTTCAGAGATATGAAGGTCACCTTTGTTTTTTAAAATAGAAATCTATGTTTTTGTACCCGTTTTCTGATAGTGGTTATTGAGACTAATCCAACGAGGTGCAACATTAAGGTCTTTGAAGGTTAGCAAAGGTCATTTATAAAAAAAAATACGAAATAAACCTGCATTTCTAAGAAGGTGTTCAAAGTGGTTGCCGTCCGCATCAGTGCAATGCTGCAATATTCTTATCACGGATTGAGTAGTATTTCTTACCACTTCAACACTTAAATCTGGCAATTACAAATAAACACTACTGGACGATATAACAGGATATACATAGAACAATGATAAGATTAATAGCCGTAACGAGAGATAAAAACCTGATTAGAACCTGATCAATTTCTTAGTCAGACGATCTTCACTGACCTTGAAAGACCTTAATGTTGCACTTCGTTGGATTCGTCTAAAAACAGGTACAAAAACATAGCATTCTATTAAAAAAAGAAAAGAAAGGTGACCTTAACATCTCTGAAGCGATTCCACCTAGGAAAAGAAGATTAACGCCATATTACAGTCCCTGTTGTCCATGCATCTTTTGTTTCGAAAACTTTTCTGCTGCTATCATACTTTCGGAGTTATTGCAGGTGTCAATAGTTGGCGCCTCACCCTGTAGAAGCGAGGTAGCGGGGTCCACTGGAGAGTGAAATCGCGGTATGCCGAGGATAACGCGAGGCTCGCGTGGCCAAGACTTTTCGCGGTGTGCCGCAAAGAGGGTACCGACCGTGAAGGGACGAACGCGAAAGACGAAAGCGGGTCGCGTTCTATCCGCCGGTGGCTAACGCAGTGTCGAACGAACCTATCCGTAGGACGGGCAGCTATGCTGCAGCTACGATTACGGCTGCGCTGGCGATCTGGGCGACAACAAGCAGCAACGTCCTCCAGTCGTTGTTCCTGAGCCTGTCGTACGCGGTGTACCGGGCCCTGCGGGGTCACCGATGGCAGACAGTGCACCGGAAGCAGCTGTACCAGCGGTTACCGCTCCTACCGGTGGCGCGACAGCCTCCGACAGCGGCGGCGGCTACCTTCTGTCGCCCTCGTCTTCTTCCTCGTCCATCTTCAGCGGTTCGAACCAACCCCGAAAGTCACAGCATTGGAGCCTGCAGAACACGGTGCAGCCAAAGTCCCAACAGCAGCAGCAGCAGCAACAGCAGCAGCAGTCTCAGCTGCAGCCGAGAGACGATAGACGTCTGCGAGTACAGCAACAGCTCGAGTTCACAGCGAAGTACCAAGTGGCTGCCGGAGGGACGACGGCGTCGTCGACGGTTCCACGGTCGCCAGCGACGTCGGCGTCGTCGACGACGGCGACGACCAAGGCTTCTGTCAAGCAGCAGGAACCCAAACCGGAAGCATCGTCGCGTCGTCAACGCGGCAAAACAACCGCTGGGAACGGCAATCTCTCCGGTCATCGAACCAACTTCTCCTCGTCCTCGTCTTCGTCCTCGTCCCCGTCCTCTTCGCCGGCCATCTCGATGCCGGTGCTTTCCGGGACACGGGTGGACTCGGAGGACACCTGGTCGACCAGCAGCAGCACGGCCGCCGACGGTGCCAGCTTCGCTCGCAACGACTATAGTGAAACCTCATCGAGCAGTCGTCATCGACGGAGCGACGACACCGCTGATGAATCCGTGGCGCGCGACACCGCTACTTGAGCCAGGCGACGCTGTCGACAGCTAGAACAGACAGAAATCAGCATTGGCAAGGCATTCCAGGGGGTGTAGAAGCTACACCGGGGTAGCCGGATACGTTAGGAGCGAGCGGAGAAGCGTTCTCTATGGTCGCCTTGGTTATCCGACGGGTACGTTCGAGGAAAAAGAAAACAACAAAAAAAAAAAGAAAAAAGAAAACAATTAAGAGGATGAGGGACAAGAGAGCTGGTTCGTTGAGCTCGACAGGGCATAGCCCTTAGGAGAAGAGGACATCCTCGTCGCTGGCTCGTCCTTGATCCTCGACCTCCTCGATGCTCCAGCTTCCATGGTTCATCGACATTCGTCGCAGGAGAGAGACTGTTTCCACACGGGGTCCATCGTCGACGGTGCGAGCCGACAAGATGGCGGGTGATATCGGTTCGGAGGACGATCGGTACGAGTCGGGCCCCAACTTCTAGTCCGTTTTAGAGTCGCGTCGCGAATGGCTTACGAGGGACCGTGTTTCTGTAACGAGAGGGAAGCAATCGATCCCTCGATCGGCAGGGCAGGCTGGCACTAATGCTCGTCCGAATCAGGTGCCAAACGCGAGCCTGCCGAGCCGAGAACCATCGACAGGTCCCTTCCGTCGATGACGGAAGGAAATGTTCTTACGAGAGAGAGAAAGCTAAGCGGACTTTTTCTGTTTGTTTTGTTTTCGTTTAGTTTCCGGTACGATCGAACGGGACCGGGAAACAAAAAAGCTGTAACGCGCGCTGTTGTTGCCGCCGATCGTCGAGGCCTTTCTTCGATGGGTCAAGCATAAAGTTAGTCGCAGCAATAGCACAGCCAGTAGAATCGAGAAACTGAGCCCCGAGAGAAAGAACAGAAGCGTCCGGGAGTTGCCCCTCTGCGCTCGTGTCGCCCGCGGCCGACGCTCGACATGCTTTCCGCAATTCCTTCTTGGCGTGTTTCATTGAACAGGTAGCGCACAATATTTGGGCCTTATAAAGTATATAAATTGTTCGATGTTCCGCTCCGCGGCGTACCTCGGCTCGATCGCGCAGTACGATTGCGCGGGCCGGAGGTTGCGAATATGTAAAAATACAGCGGTGTATAATTATCGTAAGGAATTGAATATCCCAACGAGAAGGACAAAGTTATTTAAACATAGGCGAGTTCCGTAATATATATATATATACTATAATATATACAAATATATATGTATATGATATATATGATATATATTATATATGTATATGTATGAACGAAATAAGAAAAAAATATATATATTATATATACATGATGTATATTCGACGAGTATCACATGGGTAAAACTAAACGAAAAGAAACCCCTATCGATGTTGAGTATGTGAATCGGATCGGCGACTAACGACTATAAAAATAAAATTATTATTGTAATTATGGATGATCATATCTCGTGACAATATAGATGACGCGCGGTAACCTTATCGGATAAAAAAAAGGCTATACACAATCAATTATAGCTCTCGTGTTTTCTCTGGCGAAATATAGTCTACGCTTGGAAGTAAACTTAAGGATCATTAGGGTACTGATCGAATTACGTCGAATAATCACGCAGCACAGGCGGCCATACTGGTTCAGTTTCTCTGGTTCCGGACGCTCGCCTGGTTTATGCCTGATCCAGGTGTCGAATAATCATCGAACGCGCAACCTGTGCCTCCGCGGTCTACGAGGCCTTGCACACTCGCATGACGGGCATCGGACGTGTCCCACGACCATCATCCCCCTTCAACATCGATTTCCTCGCGAATCTCGGTCGCCCAACTTGTCGCATCTTGATCGGTAAAGTAGGGTTCCACCTGCGCCATTTCGGTTCCTCCAGAGCTGAAACCTACTGCAAATTATTCTCTGTAAGCTATATTCTTCATCATTTAGAGGATTAACCCCTTGCAGCCACGATAATTAAAATTAATTTATCTTTCAGAAAAGAATGACTAGAAATAGAACTGAGTCGTTTAGAAAGAGAACTAATATTGTTTGCGTTTCCATGATTTCGCTAAAGGCTCAATATCGAGGCATACAATTTTCTCTCAGTTTGTATAACGTAAATTTTATTATAATTATATGACGACAGATACAAGCAAACGATACAATGACCGGTCCAGTTGAACCAGGAATAGATGTGAAAAAAGGTGTTCAGGTCGCAGACACGTCCGAGTATCCGCCATGCCGATTAGGTCTCCTGTTCAATTATTAGTTGTACACCGGACGATGAACGTGCCGGCTCGCTCGAACGATTCTTTATCTCGCTCAACCAAACGCGACCACTACGACTACATTCCTCCTTGATTAACAATAAGTAGGCACTAATGAGAGAAACATATATAAAAAGGATAACGAAGGGAGGGAAGTGAGAATGAAAAGAAATTAATAAATAATTAAATAAATGGACGACTAAAAAAATGAGTAAATCTACATACATATATATATATGTATATATATGTATACACGAAGAGAAAGAGAGCACGGGTATATACATATATACGTATATATGTATATATGCGTGTATGTATACATATTGCAAAGAGATGGAACGGTGATGTACTCGAGCGAATATAGATCTTATTATAATCGACCTGCTGACCGGAAGGGGAACGAAGTGTGTAGAGGACATTGTGTGTAACATGCATTCGAGGGTTCATCGGTAATCGTTTGTTCAATGTGCAATAACTTAATAACGGTATTGGATTTATTTGTGCAAACAGCAAAGTTTCAGGCTACCCGGTATACCTCGCTTGGATCGCGTGGCTGTCGTTCGCCATAGTTTGCACATTCGTTGCCGCGGGACTGAGGATTTTTCTGTGTTTACAACGAACACGAAAACTCGGTAAACTCTAGAACAAAATTTCTTTATTCTTCCGTTGACTCGTTCTGTCGATAGATGAAGAATCTTCTGTTCCTGATCTAAATTTGCACGAACGATCGCAGTCCGGTTGTAACCAACGAATACAAAGAACAAGTGTACATTTTGCGTGGGCCAGGACTGACTCTGTCAAGGCCGGAGGCTAAGTTGCCACGCCCACCCGAGTTGCTCTGGCCATTAGAGGTTTGGTATAGTGCATTTTAGTTACCAAAGAACAAGGTGTCTTTGCTGTAGAGCCAAAGAACGTAAACTTGAATTATCTAGACGAGGTATGTTCATAGAACACTTTACAGGGCATAGCATATTTTAGATAACGAACAGTACGATGACTTTACCGTAGAGTCGAAGAGACGTTTGTAAAATCCGAGAGCGATGAAGCCACGCCCATCGAGGGTATACAAGAGCCAGTTTTTCCCATGCCAGGTGTACACTTTTCCGTCAATTTTCCGAGATCGAACGTTACCGACCGAACTGTCCTCCAGGTCAGGCCTAAAGCGAACAAGCTGTACGACCTATTTACCTCGTACTCAACGATTAAAGTTATTCTTTGAGCATTTTCCGTGCAGTTTCTCGACTCTCGGTGTCAAAGGATGGTTCGAAGGGACGGTGGCCAGGAAATCAACGAGATCAGTCAGCGAACAGTCACGCGACCTGTGCCCCGAGCGAGCACGAAGAGGCGGAAACTCGTTTCGCCGTTGTTTTGGTTCGATCGACATTTGTCGTTGTCGTTCCTGGTCTCTCGTCGACGAGAAAATTGGTCAGGACAAAAGCGAACTGTGTTGAACCTTCTTTTATTTCCATGGAGCTTCAAAGTTCCCCTAACTTTATTTCCTGGGCATCGAATTACGTGGGCGTGATTATAGAACGCAAACTCGGTGGACGATGCATCGGGAACGAACAACGAGCTGATCGAGCAGCTTCAGAGCCTTAGGAGCCCTTCGTGCACGCGGCCAGACGACCATGAGCGTAATTAAAACGGTGGCGACACCGACCGGAGGCGTGCGACAGCCTGGATAAATCATTATAATTAATCTTAATATCGACTAATAACGCTGTGTTGCTCCTGGTAAACTGTATATAGACGTGTAATGTTCTAGTAACAGCCATTAGCGGGGCGTACGATTATATATATTATACATAACACAGAACATATTATAAAAAAAAAAAAAGAAAAACACGCGACCGAGGCTATCTCGCCGTGCGAATATTGACTGCATAAACGAACGAATAAACGTAAACAGCAACGTGTAACACGAATTTACTGACGAACGGATGAATGATGCTGCTGATGCGGATGACGACGAACACCGGGGAGCGAGAGAACCAGGGAGAGAGACCAAAGAGGATCAAAGTTTATCGAACCTAGTCGACGAGTCTTCGTCTCAACAAAATAGTCAATCGTTTATTCTCTCTCTCTCTCTCTCTCTCTCTCTCTCTTTCTCTCTCTTTCTCTTTCTCTTATTCTCTCTCTGTGTGTCTCTCTTTCTCTTTCTCTTTGCGATAATCACTCCTCCTCTCTTCCGTTCTCTAGACGGCGCTCCCCGTGTCCTGAGAACGTCGCGAAGAGGTCGGCGCATCGTGCCCGTAAAAACTAGTATACAATTAAACTACGAATAATAGATCGTACTACTTATTGTATTATCGATAATCGTGTTAAGCATTTACGACGACTAATCTCGAGGGTCGAGGGTGGAGGAGGGGAGAGAGACCAGGTGGAGCCAGGACATCCACGGGGCGGGGACAGGTTTTACGGGTTTACGCTTTTCGGGAGTTGAACCTCTTCGGGTTCGAGCGGATCCGAAATCACAGGAAAAACAAGAGCATCGTCGGAAGGATTAGAGGATAGACACGAGCGAACGTAACCCAGGAGCAGAAGGCGAGCGGAATGGTTCGCAAGCCGTTTCTCACTTTGATACAAGCGTAGATTAATAAGACTGTTCTAGGGACGCGTTCAACCTTTGCAACGAAACGAGAAAGTTTCCCCTAGACTTACTTCGGGGATCCTCTTTTTTTAGCAGCATCGCCTAGTCCCCATCAAGAACGCTCCTCGGGGGGCTGTGCTCCCGAAGATCCGGGGGGCACGTCATCGTCGTCACGAATCCTTCGGTGTAGTACTCGCTGGGCAACCGAACCGTTCCCTTTGCCCTCTGTTCTGTTAGCAAGCTAGGCAAGGTCTCGTAAATCAGGTAGGTCTGTAGGCAGGGCGTAGGTCTCCCGGGAATGAATTGGTCGAAGGAGGACGGGCCCAACTGGGCGGAGTTGCATCGCCTCCAGCTTCGGAATGTTGCTTGGAGTTGCTCGAGGCAGCTGAGAAGTCGCCAAGATGCCGTTCCAAGCTGAAACTGGAAACTGATCGGAAGCAGTGGAGATCCGATTTAGAGCCGATCGCGACAGTCTTTGCCCCGTCCTGCCGCTCGAGACAGGAAATGGGTGCAGGGGGGCGGCGCCTAGTATCCACCGCGGCCACGCCCACCGAGCTCCGTTTCGCTCAACTCATTGCGGGACAGGCGTAGACGTACCGGATGGCAGGGCGCTAGACTAATTGCGGATCGAAAAGCGAAACCAAACCGAACCGAATCGAGCCGAATCGAACCGAACCCAACCGAACTGAACCGAACCGAACCGTGGATGAAATGTGGTAGCTTGACCCAATTGGACGACAGCGAGGCCTCGGGAACGACGGAGAACAAAAGCGAACCCTAAACGGACTGTTAAGCAGTAGTTAAGGAACACCACAACCTGAGGACTTCTTTTATAGTGTTACCTAATATTAATAACAGTTTACCGTTACTCCTGACTACTACTACTACTACTACTACTACAACTACTACTACTACTACTACTACTACTACTACTACTACTACTACAACTACTACTACTACTACTACTACTACTACTACTACTACTACTACTACTACTACTACTAGTACGCCTAATTACTGTACCGAAGTAACTACTACAACGACTACTAGTAAGCGCTTAATTAAAGAGGAAAAGAAAAATTGGAAAAAAATGTAAGAGAAAAAGAAGGGGATTCACGAAAGGGAGAGAGTGAGAGAGAGAGAGAGAGAGAGAGAGAGAGAGAGAGAGAGAGAGAGAGAGAGAGAGAGATGAAAGAGGTCTACTAAAGCCAGCCTAGTCCCAGTTTAATCTCTGCTAAACCGTAGACGTTACTACCGTTACTATCTACCGGCACTAATGTTACTATCATCGTCACTGTTCCGTTCGATTGCGATTTACGCGTGATCGCCGGTGTGTCCCCGGCTCGCTCCCGTGATCTCCCGTCCTCGCCGAGAGACATCAAGATCAAGATCCGTAGGAGCCCCTGGTCCCAGGGGACTTGCTCGATCAGGCGGATCTCTCGATCGCTGATTCTCGGCTGTCGCCACCCGATGGGTCTCGATTGTCGGCGAGGTTATCTTAGCGATCGCGAGCAGAGCACGAAAGATCTGTTCAAAGAGATGTTTCCGTTGCTCGCAAGAGGGTTGTCGCGAGGAGGAACCGGGCGGGTCGGCCCGGACAATCGGCGAGCGTCGTGTGCGCACGCCCGCGACACTAAACAAGATGAATGAAGCGAAGCGCTGCTAGTGTTGATCATCGAATAGACTCGCTAGTGGCTGGCGCTATCGTCACTGCCGGGACTATCATCGTCATCTTTGTTCATTCGGTCATCCGATCAGGGTACAGGCGGCGGACGGTCGTGGACGTTCATGCTCACAATTGTTAACCAGCGATACACACCTTGACTAGGTTCCGTTTGCCTGCCAGCGTACTTTGCACACCCCCCCCCCCCACCGCGTTCGTTGAACAAATGATTTTCAGTGACTCCGAATGTAGGGAAAAGAGTTTAACACCGTTTCTTCAACTCGTCGGACAACCGTAGAGGCTCGTCGAACCTATGGTTTCCGGAGCACTGTGTCGCGAAGAAGCCTACAATTTGCGCGGTGGGAGGGGCTGCCGAGGATGACCTTGCGTTTCGGTGAACCTGTCGACCCGCTATTCGATTGGAAATTTATTTGAGAAAGGAATAGAAGGTTGACAGGTTGACGATGAACGGGTCATCGAGACTCGGTTCTCCCATTTTTGTCGAACGGTCGTAGTCGCTAGATCGCGAGCATCGTTGCCGGAGAGCTAATTAACAATTGATCCGAGGGGATTCCACGGCTACGTCCATCGCGTTTCCATGCTTGTTGTGCGACGAATGTTTCTATGTACGTGTACAACGTGTATAACTTGATAGCCTACGGGGACGGATCCAGGTTCTGAACACTGAGAGGTGGGGGAAGGATCGGCGGTCACGTGTCCCATGGTTCAGCTCCCATAATCGAGCAGAAAGTGGAGGGAAGACGTGGAAGAAAAACGAGGAGGTGGTTCGTCGACGATTTTGAATAAGGCGGTGCTAAAGACGGGGTCCTTCCTGTTTTTTTCTTTTTTTTTTGTTCGATTCCACTGGTTCGCCAACGATTGGTCAACGATGACGAGTCCCCGCCTTCCACCCACCCGGCGCACCTGCTGGACCCGCCCTTCGCCTACGAATTATTGTACGGTAACGCCGTGTTGTAAGAGTGTAAGGGAGTTGATTTTCTAGTCAGGTACAAGTTACGAAGTCTAACTTTTGCGTTTCGGGCAGTCAGTAGTTTTTACATCGCTGTGAATATGTAAGATGATTTCATTCTTTCTTTCTTTCTTTCCCCGTTTCCGTTTCGATTTTCGTTTCTTGTTCGATTACGATTCGTCGCGTCGAGTCGGACAAGCGAATCGTAGAAATGCATATACGACACACATATACGACGACGCGTATACGTTCTCACGCTCATATATACATACACACGGATGTGTACAAGCGCGTACACGTGTGTCGAAAATCGATGCTGTCGTTAACAGTAATGTCGATAGACGAAAGAGACCGACGATTACGAAGTACGATTTTGATCGATATGATTACTTACGAATTAATTCTTCTTATTCTTCTTCTTCTTCTTCTTATGATTACTGTGATTCCGCGTTATATGTCAGAAGACCGGGTCTTATCAGCCATAGTCTACCGCCATTTAAAGCTCGCCGCGCTCGGTAAACCCGTCGTAATTCCTGTCTCCTATGAATTATCTGTCAAGGTCACTGCGAGGAATTGCTGCCGACGAGACCGTACTATTCTTTGAGCGAAAGTAGAAAAGAACAGCGAAGCTCGAGAATTTCTTTATTTTTCATTATTTTTTTTATAGGCCTTTCATCAACATATTAGTGACATTTTTCTAATTAAAATGAAATCAAATGTGATGTGATTCCGATGATAATTAGTTGTGTGTAATGAACGATCAAAGTTTCGGACACAAAGAAGGACAGCCTATGGGAAAGACTGGCGTCAGCTGAGGCCTTTAAATCAAAACTTTTTTATTACTAATTATTTTTTACGAGACTTTCACTAAACACGATACAATTCGGATCATATTTATACTAATTTTCCGTTAATATAATTGTAATGGGAAGCACAGTGAGTTTCCGATATAAGTCATTTGCGAGATTCTGGCGAGTGACATTTAGACGAAATCTGTGGTTCGGTACATTATATTTGAAATACACAGTGCACGCTGGAAACGTGAATGTTAATATCCCTCTATGTCCTAAACTTGTGACGTATAGACAGGTAGTGACAGGAAGGCTGAGACAATATCCGTGTGAGACCAGAACTAATCCAATTACAAACTTCTTTATTTTTCATTATTTTTCTGTAAGGCTTTCACCGAAATATTCGTGGCATTTTTCCGATTAAAATAAAACCAGATATGACGTAATTCTGATGACATTTACTTGTGTAACGAACGATGAAATTTACTTCCCACTACAATTACATTAACAGAAAATTAGTGTAAATATGATCTCAATTATATCACGTTTGGTATCATTTTAATTAGAAAAATGCCACAAATATATTAGTGAAAGTCTCATAAAGAAATAATTGAGAATAAAAACTCTCCGTGCCTCTTTCTTTCCTTTATGCGGTTCTTCATTGCGTCCGAAACTTTAATCGTTCATTACACAAGTAAATATCGGGATGATACCAAATTTGGCATCAATTTGATTAGAAAAATGCCACGAATATGTTGGTGAAAGCCCTATAAAAAAAAATAATAAAAAATACAGAAGTTTTGTTATTGGATAATTAGTGGTCTTAAGCTTCGGCCCCTCAGTACGGATATACCCCGCGGTGGTGTGGGTAGTTCTAGTGATCTTTAAACGCGAGGATTGCAGTGACTTATATCGGGAATTCACTGTAACTTTCATCATTCATTACACAAGTGAATATCATCGGAATTACATCTCATATTTGGTATAATTTTCATTAGAAAAATGCTACGAATATGTTGGTGAAAGTCCCATAAAAAACTAAAAAAGTTTTCTTTTTGGATTAGTAGTGGTCTCTTGGTCTGACACCGATATACCCGACCCGTGTTATGTTCATACTCCTCGGCGGCGGCAGCTCTCGATCTTCTTGGCCCCTCTCAGGTGGTATACCCCGCGGTAGTGGGGATAATTCGACGACGGCTAATTCAGAATACTCGACGACGTATAACCCGGATTCACTGTACTATGATTACGGCGAGCCATTACGATTATGATTACGGTTATTATTGATTACTACCATCGTCGATTATTAGTTAACTATCACTAGAGTCATATAATACCTTTGTAAATGAGAATCAAGACACTGACGGCTAGGGAAAAAACTTAATAAATTGAAATTCTATTAACCCAAATGCGTTACATCGTTATTCTGTCCGATTCTCCTCATTTTCTTTCAGCCGCGGCGAACGCAAAGAAAGCAAGATAATATTCATCTTCTTTTCATTTTCTCTGCATTTTATTGATCTGGCGAAGAGAAAATTTCAAAACGACCAGAGCGCACCGTAATGTAAGGATTGCGGTGGATGCTTGCGGAATAATAGGAATCGGGGAATCTGGGGACACGGGATATATTTTATATGTTACGCGTGACGACGCTCGCGGTTCGCTCGCTTTGTCTCTACGCCTGGTTTCCGAATCCGATTAGAACGATTCTTAGATTTGGATCTCGCCACGTGATGTGCGAGTATGTATATAATAATAATAATAATAATAATAATAATAATAACAATAATAAAAATTTATTAAATAAAATATAATTTAATTATAAAAAAAATGAATAAAATATTTAATATTATAATGATAATATGAGTAATTATTAATATATATAATATTTATATATATAAATTATAATATAATATTAAAGAATTCGGCAAAAATTATATCCACCTGTTTAACAAAAACGTGTCTTTTTGATTATTATTTAAAGTTGTCCCTGCTCCATGAAATATTTTAAATAGCTGCATTATACTGACTGTACAAAGGTAGCATAATCATTTGTCTTTTAATTAAAGGCTGGAATGAAAGGGTTGATGAGATATAAACTGTTTCAATATTAAAAAATTAAATTAAATTTTAAGTAAAAATGCTTAAATAAATTTAAGCATTTATATTTTATTTTTTATTTTTTATAATTTTATATTTATATATAGACGGTGACCCGTCTAACCAGCCGTGCACTCGGCCGCATGTACGTACGAGTGGTCCGGCTGGAGAGTGGAGACACACACAAAAAACCCCTGTCACTCCTCGCGACCAAGGAGTTCACTCTTCGGCACGATACGTGGCCTCCGAGTGATCTCTGTGGTGGCAGCGGCAGGATGACAGTGATCGTTCGAGGTCCGATAGTCTCGATTCGACCCGGAGGGAAACCATGGTATTGTTTGAACGATTCGTCCGCGTAATACACGATTCAACGATTGTGGAAGTGTCAGACCATCCACACACACGTCCGAATACTCGTATAAGTGATCTGGATGGAGACGTACACCGAGCCGTCGGTCACTCAACGTTACCAAGGAGTTTGCTTTTCGGCAGGATACGTGGCCTCCGAGCACCCTCTTTAGAAACATCGGCAGAGTGGCCGATCACGACTGTGCAAATCTTATCGTAACAATCGCAGGCATTGCGTATACGAACGATGAATCTATTCCGACGATAAATCTCGTGAAGTGTCCGTTCGTTGTATTAACTGACTCGAAACCACCTAACCTCTTTCAACTGACTCGAAACAATCTATTATTTCAATTAAATAAATGACTCCTACGCGGCCGTGACCGAAAGTCACAGAGCTGCGACTTAAATGTCGGCAGTGCCACGGCGCAGTTTGTGACTGTGATTCCTCAGTTTGAGGCGCTTACTCGTCGAGGATAGAGCAGCCGGTTTGTCTGTTCTACCGGGTCGGTTTGACCCCTCGATCGTGTAGCGTGTTCCGCCGAGCGGACACTTCGCGAACGCGTGCTTCTAGACCCGCTTCCGGACGTAGAGTGATTTATCTGCGGCTCACATCGACCTCCTTCGGTCGGTATCGTTTGGGGATCTATGTGCGCGACAAGTGTCGCGAAATCTCGCGGTACTTTTCTTCGTCGGGACTCGCGGATGACGTAACGGAATTTCATGGTGGGGTCGACATCTACGTTCGATACATGCGACGTGACGAAATGTAACCTACACGGTTACATCTTTCCTCTCGGCGGGCGGCCGGCCTTCATGGTCGTCCTTTCCCATGTATCCAGAGAGGCGTCCAGGTGCAACCCCTCTCCTATCCTGCGGGTGTCCGTGGTCTTATCTCGTCATCTCCCACCGGCGCAGCAAAAGTGCTCGCTCCGGTAGATATGCGAACTCGTTGCTAACTTTGTCAATAACGCGTGTTAACGACTGACGATGGAAGAAATGATGGGGAGCATACTCTGTTGGTGTGGAACCACACCACAACTATACAGGGTGGGAGTAGATTAAATAGAAGAAACCACGAGACAAATGGGAGTCGGGCTAGTAGAAGGAAAATGGAACGGTCACTTTCTGTGGGTGATCCCCAACTTTCGTCAATATCGTCGGGTATGAAAGCGTTCCAAGAAATCTTGGGTCGGACTGTCACTCAGTGATCACCTTGGATCATGAAAGGAGTACGGTTGACATATGGGAAACCATATGTGCCCGAAACGGCTCAGGATGGATGCTGCTACCTGAGCTCTCGAAAGGCAAGCAATACGCGGCGACCCCGCCTAAGTGACCTTGCTTAATTAGCAACAACGCGTTATTAGGAGTCAAGAATGTCTTGACGCTATTTTGTTCGCCGTTATAATACTTAGTTTATTTGTATTGCAAATGTTATGTCGTTACAAGCTAGATTTTACAATTTCCATAATCTACCTTTCGGCAATTATGCTTCGTCACGTCGTTTTTTTCCCCCGATCCCAACTGTTAGAACCGCAAGCGATGCCGGGTATTAACACCGGGTAGTACAGCGAGACTGAGTAGTCTAGTGAAGACAGTGATCAAGACAGTAATGACGGCAGCATCGGTGAACAACCACGACACCACCGGTCCTAAAAACCTATCGGATAGGACCGCGGACCAGTTGCGGACTTTCTTGAACTCGTTCGACGTCGTATTGTCTGACTGCGATGGCGAGTGTCTCATGCTTTCATTCTGTACACCAAGCGGCCAACGATTGTGCTGTCGATGCAGAGGAACGAATTATAACAGTGAAAAGTGAAACGATCGGTTCCATGATCGCACGGTGTTACGAGACCCGTTTCGAAGCGGAACTGAGAGGGAAACAAAGTATTAGGGGACCCATAAGTAATCAATTATTTTGAAATCTAAAACAAACTTTGTAGTAAATTCAAGTTTTTATTTGTTAATTTATTATATAATCTCCATCATTATCAAGGACAGTAAATTATGCATCGACAGTCCCACAAAATGAACGGTAACACCTTTCTAAGTGATAAGCTAGGTTTAGGGGTTGATATTGCGGTTTGATTTGCAGAAAGCCATTGTTTGGAACGCTTTTATTGTCATAAAGAATCCATTTTTCATCTCCGGTAACGATTCTGCTAAGGAATGGATTCTACGAAATCTGGATAGCAATGAAGTGCAAATTGATCGATGAATATTCTTGTTGGTCTCCGATAATTGATGCGGTACTCATATTCCTCGCCTATATGCCTTTCCCATTTCGTGTAGGCGCCTTTGTATAATTGACCACGTGGACCCAAAGCTTCTCGATAATTCTTGTATATTTAACACATCACTCAATAAGTCCCCGATCTGACACATATATGGCAACATTGTTGACAGACCCACATGATTTCCGGGTAGTACTAACCTTCAAACAGTACGGTGTCAAAATTTCATGGCATTCTGACCGTTAGTTTAGAGGTTGCAGTCGTTTTAGTGACCCCGGTTTTGTAATTTTCAAGAAAGATAGAAAGGAATTTCGTGTGTTGATTATACACTGTTTTTTGATGGGGAAAGATACTGTTGGAGGCAAACAGTGACTTGATGAGCATTATGGAGACTCTGCACCAGGGAAATCAACTATTATTGATTGGTATGCTGAATTTAAAAGCGGTCGTACAAGCACCGATGATGCAGAACGTTATGGTCTCCCAAAATCGGCAGTTGTTCCGGAAAATATAAAAAATGTCCACAAAATAGTTTTAAAAGACCGTAAAATGAAGTTGCGTGAAACAGTTGACATCTTGAAGATATCAGAAGGTAGTATCTTCACAATTTTATATGAAAATTTCGGCATGCGCAAGTTGCTTTCGAAGTGAGTGCAGCGTTTGCTCACACTGGACCAGAAACAACAACGCGTCGACGATTCAGAGTGCTATTTGAAACTGTTCATGCGAAATAAAATGGATTTCTTGCGTCGGTATGTGACAACGGATGAAACATGGATCCACCACTACACGGCTGAATCAAAAAGATCGTCAGCTGAGTGGACAGCAGCCGGTGAAAGTCGTCCAAAACGATCAAAAACTCAAAAGTCGGCTGGCAAGATTATGGCATGTGTATTTTGGGACGCGCATGGAATTTTGTTCATCGACTATCTCGCTATCACACTTGAAGGAGAGTATGTTGATGAATAAAGTGGAATTTCTAAAAAAAATTTGTTTTTCTTAGTTACACCGGAGAATTATTGAGTGATGTGTTAATTTTGGATCAGCTTCCACTGGAGATTTTAGGGTGTCATTATCAAATTTAACTGGTCGTCCACTTCGAGTCCTGTCAGAGAGATCATAATCACGAGCAGCAAACCTTCTGAACCAACGTTGGCACTTGTTGACGTTCAATACAACTCCATAAAAATCGAAAATTTTCTTTGTTTTTACCGTTGCATTAAATCCCGCATGAAATTGAAAAAGTACGCAATGACGAATACGATCCTCGGAAGGTACGGACGCCGCTTTTTTATTACAGGGTTGTAAAAAAAATTATATTTTTTGGAGTATTTTCAGCACAGGCTGCTTTACCGAAAACTGTAAAAGAACACGTGCTTCCTCTTCAACGATCGGTACAGAACTAAAGGCAAAACAAATTCTTTGCAAATAATTCGTTACTTATGGGTACCTCTAATAGTCATTCAAAGATGTAGATTTAGACTACATCGACGGGACGATCGTGCACGCTAGATGCTGAAATCAGGTTAGGGTTCAGAACGGAAAATTGAGAGGGTGTTTCTGAAGCAGGTGTCCTGAGCATCCTGGACAAACCGATTCCGGGAGCCATGGAGTCGCTGAAGAGGCTCCAGGACCTTGGGAAAAGGGTGTACGTAGTGTCGAACAACGGCGCGAAGTATTTCGATCGATACCAGCAGAACGCGCAAGCCGCTGGCCTGGATTTGAAACCGGTGAATATTATTATCGTCGATGATTAACGAGATCCTGAGCATGAGGCCAGTGTCCTTTCAGGCGCGATTAGTAAATTAGTCTGTCGAATGAATTTTTCTGTCGCGTGATTGATATCGCGTGGGCAATTATTCTGCAGGAACAAGTGGTGTTGCCATCGATAGTGGTCGGCTGGTACCTGAAGAAGATCAACTTTTCCGGCGAAGCGTTCGTGGTCGCCAGCAAGCCATTCCGAAAGGTCCTGACCGACTGCGGCATCAAAATGTCACCGGACGATGTGAGTCGCGTTCTTTCGACGATGGAACTCAATTGACAATTGTTTAATTAATCGATCGATGGTCCGTTACAGTGGCCACCGATATTCGACGACGACCTAAACAAATCATTGGAGTCCGCGTCGAACATCAACGTCGTCAACGCGGTAATCTTCGACTTCGACGTAAGGTGCAGCTTGTCGAAGCTGGTCTACGTGATTCAGTGTCTGAAAAACAAAGACGTATTGTTCTTGGTCGGGAGCCAGAGCGAATGGATAGTCGTTGATCACGGAAAAAGAATCCTAGGTAGTCGATCGGATCGATAATAGAAAGGATCGATGACATTGTAATTCATTCCCTACGGTTTTCAGCTGCCGGAGCCTTGATCAAACTGATCAGCCATTACAGCGGAAGGACTCCGATTGGGTGCGGCAAACCCGGCGACGTTATGAAGGATTACCTTTTAGACGTGTGCCAGGTGGATCCTGAACGGTGTCTGTTCATCGGAGACTCGTGAGTAAATCCTGTTAGGCGAATGAATGCATTCGTTTCAGCGAGAGGTGCGCTCTTTCATTCTAGGATAACCACGGACATGACGTTCGCGAGCAAGTGCGGATTCCAGAAGCTTTTCGTCGAAACTGGCCTCGACACGATAGAGACAGCGTCGCGAGACAATCTGACACGGCCAGATTATTATATTTCGAGTCTAGGACTACTGTCGAAGATCGTGGACTTACGGTGCGAGAGTTCGACGGAACTGCGAATCGATCGACTTTGATTCCGGGCGAGCTTTGCAACCTGATTCGTTACAGTGACACCGATGTGATAGTAATCTCGATGCTGAACGCGGTTTTGTAAATATCATTAAGGCTATGTTTCGTGTTAAGGTGAAAATATAACGGAGATACAGTGTGATACACAGAGAAAAAGCTCCGCAGCAGTGTTTTACTTTTCACCTTCTTTTTCCGAAATTGAAACCAATCGAACGGGGGATCGTGCGGCAATTATTTTTCTCTGTTTGATCCCGAAATATGTGTCGCGTCTCGAATCGTATTCAAGTTGCAGCGGATCTGAGCGGACGTTAGAATAAATTTGCATGAGATTAATTTTCATATGAAACAGTTACCTTGTAAGTCTACATTTCTGTATCATAAATGTCGAATTTTTTGCGATAAATCGTGCGGTATGGAAAAAAGCACACGCGTTGGCATTATTCATAGATGTTCATGTTTTTTCATGTCGCTAGTACAGCCTGCAATGTCCTCGCACGCTTGTAGTCCGTCTTATCTGAAGACGTGTAGTACCTATTTCGAGTCGTTCGAAGCGATTAGGAACTCCCGAGATAAGAATAGTCAGAATTTCAACTTTCTGTTGCTACGTATGACGAGATAACGTGTATGACGGGATAGGTATGAGATGGGATAGTCTTCAAGTGGCGGCGGCAAATGGCGCGTGTCGGAGAGGGTCAGAATTTTGGCTCGGATCTCAGCTGAACGGTTGCTCCGCCCAGACAAGAAGCTATCGGCCGGTTCGAAAATGGGTTAGGTTAGGAAGATGGGATGAGATAACGGGCTAGACACGGCCGACCGTTTGGCGCCGTTCGGTCAGCTACGAGATAGCCGACATTGGTGAACAGAGCGCAAGATCGACGACGAACAAGACCTGCGCGGATCTGCAGACGAATCGACGCGTGGCGGGGGCAGAGAACATTGCATAATGCTCGTGGATTCTACTCGGGAATGATCGAGCAGAACCGGCGAACCTGCGGAGAGGAGGACCCATCATTCTGAGGACACCGGCAACCACAGAACCATGCAGGGACACCCGGTACGTATCGAGTTTGTTTACACTTTGAAATTGCGAGCGATTTTTCCCCGATGAATACATTTCAATAGATTTGAATAACCAACCAACTAATCGGAAAACTGAATAACATTTCGTTCGCCGATAATAAATCTGCGAGGCTGACGAACATACATAGTGTCGATTTGAAAGTGTTTCCCAAAGCGAAGACATTTTTCGTGCCGAGTTTTCCGAGGTTCGGAAGAGCAGCGAAGCAAATAATCCGCTTTAAGCCTGTTTACACGTGGAATTCGATTATGGGAGCGTCACGTGCGACGTTCGCGCTCCTCATTCCGTGCTGGGACTACGTCCTCGCGAAGTTCGGAGACGATTGTGCAACCGAATGTTTACTGTTTGCTGCAGTTTATGTTAGAAATAGTGCACCCGGGCGTGCTCGTTCGTCAAAAAGTTTCAGATTCTAGAAAAGACAATGTATATCGGCCGATAATTTGTTCAAATGGCTGTTCGTTCAAATGCATAAAGAATAAATAAAACATTATGCTAATTTTCAACCTGGGAAGGGTAATATTATTATGTACGCGATACGCGCTCGATGATAAATAAAAGATACGAAGCTATCCGAAGCTGTTCTTTTTTTTTAAATAAACGGGAGACCCGTCTTACTCCACTGCACTTATTAATTTAAATTAAAATTCTTTCCTCTTCGTAAGTCAGAGAAGCCTAATTGGAACACACCGCGTGTTTCGAAAATATATATATTCCAATATATTTTTCACATTAGTAAATTTCTTCGCATGCTATGAATCACTAAACATTGTAATATTGTATTAAAAAGTAAATGTTCAGATGAAACGCTGGTCTAAATTCAGCCGCTTTCCCCCACTTTCGCGTCACTCGAAATTAGTAAGGAGAAAATGAATGATCTTGTGATGGAGGGGAGGTTGATCATCCTGAAAATGGTTGTTTCTCAGGATTGGAGGTCCTCCGTGGCGATAACATGCTCCCTGGCAGCGATCGTGGCAGTGGTAGCGTGGAACATGCGTAGATGCAGCTCGCTGAAGAAGAAGGCGAAGAAGCCGAGCGAGAGCTGCGAGCAGCCGAAGACCGTCAACGAAAATGGTCACAACAGCGTCGTAAATCAGAAAGTTGATACGGCGCGTCGACGCAGCGACGAGATTCCCGAATTACCGGATCCAAACTGGGTGAAAATGGGTCAAGTTCAAGAGCTGTACGTCTATCCGATGAAATCTGGACGCGGGAGGAACGTCACCGAATGCGAGTTCACCGAGCTCGGCATCTGCATCGAGAGCGAAGGGAAATTCACTCTGCGCGATCGGTAAGATGTTATTCTTCCTATTCCCGAGCACCTCGTCAAGGCAGTTCTCACCTGGGCACGTTGTGCGCCTCGTTTCGAAGATGTTTAAGGTTGATTAACGCTTCTTAGCGCTCGTTAGTACGAAGATCCGAGATGTTTAAGCGGCTACTTCTGATCGATTACTTTATTTCACACCGTAGCGCATCAATAACTTTGTCGGAGTATATTAGGAGGATAAGTAATCAATTATTTTGAAATCTAAAACAAACTTTGTAGTAAATTCAAGTTTTTATTTCTTAATTTGTTATATAATCTCCATCATTATCAAGGACAGTTTGTCAACTTTCCTGGAAATTTTCAATCCCCCTCTTATAGAAATCCAGGGTTCGTGAAGCAAAATATGACTGAAGGTGTTTCCTTGCATCTTCTACAGAAGCGAATGTTTTATTTCTTAACCCATTAACGCCCAAGAATATTTTTCTCTTTTAGTACACAATGTAACCTTACACTCAAAGCATGCCCATCTTACCCTCATGATTATCGTTTCTACACTGTACTGAACGGATATCGACAGAGCGTGCAGGGACTCGCAGTATCCCGGATTGCAGAATCAAAATATGTGCAAATATCTCATTTATGGTCGATAAAAAAGAGACAACCATTAGTAATACAGCGTTCTACATGTTTAGTGAGTACTTGCAAACGATGGATAAAACATCTGGTCAACCATAGATGGCGCTAGAAGCAAAAAAATATAATCTTGTTATCCTGTACTCAAGCGAGTATAGTGGGCGCTAACGGGTTAAATAGTGCTCCAGAGATCTGAAAAGGTGATAGTCAGAGGGAGCAATATCCGGCGAGAACGGGGGGTGCGGTAAAACTTCCTATTGCAAATCTTTGATTTTTTCCTGAGTGAGTTTCGCTGTATGGGGCCGGGCATTGTCAATTTGCAGTATTATACCTTTTTCTGTACACTAAATATGCCCTCTTTTTCAATAGTTCTGCATACAGTCGTTGTAATTACTGACAATACAACTCAGCAGTAACTGTTTCTCCAGGTTTCAACAACTCAAAGTGAATTATGCCACGACAGTCCCACAAAATGCACGTTAACACCTTTCTAAGTGACAAGCTAGGTTTAGGGGTTGATATTGCGGTTTGATTTGCAAAAAGCCATTGCTTGGAACGCTTTATGTTGTCATAAAGAATCCGTTTTTCATCTCCAGTAACGATTCTGCTAAGGAATGATGGACTCTACGAAATCTGGATAGCAATGAAGTGCAAATTGATCGACGAATATTCGCGCTGGACTTAGATAATTGATGCGGTACACATATTTCTTGCCTATATGTCTTTCCCATTCCGTGTAGGTGCCTTGGTATAATTGACCATGTGGACCCAAGACTTTTCGATAATTCTTGTATACTTAATTTTGCATCAGCTTTAGAGATTTTAGGGTGTGAATATCAAATTCAACTGGTCGTCCACTTCGACACCTGTTAGAGAGACCATGATCACGAGCAACACACCTTCTGAACCAACGTTGACATTTGTTGACCGTCAATACATCTCCATAAACATCGCAAATTTTCTTTGTTGTTACCGTTGGATTAAATCCCGCATGAAAATGAAAAACTGTGCAATGATAAATATGATCCTCGGAAGGTGCGGACGCCGTCATTTTATTACAGGGTCGTAAAAAAGTTATACTTTTTGGAGTATTTTGAGTGCAGACTGCTTTACCGGAAACTGTAAAAGAATACGTGTTTCCTCTTCAATGACCGGTACAGAACTAAAGGCAAAACAAGTTCTTTGCAAATGATTGATTACTTATGGATACCCCTAATACTATGGAATAATCGCCGGTGATGTATCCACAGAGAGGAAATGGGAGTGCTCACGCCCAGGATTTTAGTGTCCCCGATATAGTGCTGCCCTCTACTTTAATTTTTAACCGGGTTCAGAACCTGCATCATCTTTTTAGCCTGGACCAGAACCTGCACCATCTTACCTGCATTATGAACAGTGGATTCCAAGTAATGCCAGATTCGATGCTACTTCTTTATTAGAAGAGGGTCTTGTGTGTAGGCTCTGATCCAGCCTAAAAGATGATGGAGGTTCTAATACAGACTAAAACGTTGATGCAGAAAAATGGGGACAATGTAGAAAGCCACTTACCCACTCCGCCAGATTTATCTACTGCATTGTTTTGGGAGACTTACGTATTATTAGGTTGGCAACAAAATTCGCCACCCGGTATTTTGTGCCTTCTTCTTTTGTTTCACTACTCACAAAAAATGTATGCTTTTTAGAATATATTTAACACAGTCTGCTTTACCGAAAACTGTAAAAGGATACACGTGCTTCCTCTTTAACGATTGGTACAGAACTGAAGGCAAAACAAATTCTTTGTAAATAATTGATTACTTATGGGTACGCCTAATATTTAACACTAGAACTACCGAACTAGTCAAAATGATTGGTTCCTAATTTTGAAATTGTAAAGGTCTTTACATCGGAAAATTTTTAATGAACCTCTTCATTGAAGCACATATTACAATAATAGTTGTATGAAGTCTGAATGGGCACAGTCTTGTCACTGTTGCAAAGCGATATACGTCAGTCGTATTTATTGCTCGGTAGTTCTAGTGTTAAAAGGTCCCCGGCACTGAGGACTCCATGTAATTTTCAATTTTTTAAAAATTGTTAATGCAAAAAATTCCCAAGTGGCCGCTGTGCTCTGCGATTAACGCAGACAATATTTACTGTGCATAAAGAACCGAAAGTCTGATTAGTAAGCTTCCTTTCGGTGCGGTGCAATTGTTGAAATTGAAAGGGCAACAAACGGTCAGTTTAATTTAGACATGTCTGTCCGCTTAGATATTCTAATCATTCGGAGTAAGAAACAGTCAGAGCGACCGTAAACATTCGGAGCAACAAACGGTCACAAACGTCTGATGATACGATCGTTTGATGCACCGAACTATCGAAAAAATTTCTTCTTTCACTTCGTAACCGAGCTGACAGTTTTTTGCCCCGAGCTCTTCAATTTCTGTTGATAGGCTTTCGGCGAATGAAGCGTTAAGCGTCGCTGGTTGTACGCAAATCCCGTAGAACCCGTTCGCGATGGAATTGACGATGAACGTTCACTGTTCACCAGAATGTTTCTAGTGTACAACGAGGAGTCCGGTCGCTTCCAGACCGGCAGAAACTACCCGACGTTGATCCTGGTCACCCTGTCCGCGGTGGATGAGGACAAGGTGAAGCTGGAAGCCGTCGGGATGCCGAGCGTGGTCTTCAGCGTGCCGAAATGCACCGAGGAGAATGTCGAGGCCGTGCAATGCACCATGTGGTGGGGAGAACCAGTAAAATGTATCGATTGTGGACCGGAGCCAGCCGAATGGCTCTCAAGGTACACAGAAGTTGACAGGCGACTTCGTAAACTTCGTGCAAGCACGATCATGAATATTCTTCCTTAGCCCTAGTTAACCGAACGTGTTTTCCGCCTTCGGTCGGTTGTAGCCACGCCTACCCTGCACGTTCGACTACGTTGCCACACCCATCTACCTCCTTCGACCTCTCTGCGCCGCCTATTTCCACTTTCAATTTGTGTTCCACACTTCCTCCTTCCGCTGATCTCTTTGCACCACCAATTCTTCCTCTGCTGTTCTCTTACCACGCGTATCTCCGCTTTCCGACCACTTTGCACCTCCCATTTTCCCTCTCCCACCGATTTGCTCCACCTATCAGCCCGTTTCCGCCACCCCCTGTCTCCTCTCCGGCGCACTTACTCCGCCCACTGCCCCCAGAGAGCTGTTCGAGACATTGATCGGAGCAAAAAATTTCAGATTTTTAACCGGAACGAGTTCTGGGCTTCGACTGGGCTACTCGACGATGGAAAAAAGAGATCTGAGCGTCTGGACGAAATTTACCAAAGTGTACAGCACTCTTCAGACTGAAGACACTGTAACGATGAGAACGAGCGCTAACTTTAGAACATTTTCGACATTACCGCCCCTTCTAACAGGAATATATTCGGCTTTCAGGGTTTGTTCAGCGACTTGGCAAGCTACATGCTGATGAATACAAAGTCCGTGGACGCGTTGAACGAGAAGTTAGAGCGACCAGTGCCTGCGCTACAGTTCCGTCCAAATATCGTGGTCTCTGCTCCGGAGGCGTTCGTGGAGGACAACTGGGAGTGGGTGAAAATCGGCGGGAAGGTTGTCATTAGGAACGTGAAACCTTGCACGAGGTAGTCAAACCGCATAACCAAAATCATTTATTAAACTGTCGGCTCCGAGAGAATCTAACGAACACATCTCGTCTGACTGTTCCAGGTGCAAATTCATTCTAGTCAATCCGGAAAACGGTAATCCGGAAACGGAGGAGCCGCTCAAAACCCTGAAGAGGTACGGATGGAAAAGACAGAGCGTTTTCATTGTCGCTGCGTTGTCACCGTGAAATTTGTCTGATCGTTTCGAATGTTTAGTTTCCGATGTCACACGGATCCCGATCGACTGGCGGTCGAAGGACAAGCGCCGCTTATGGGAATACTATGCGGCGCTTACATCCCCGGAAAAGTGAGAACGGGCGACGACGTTTATGTCCACGTAGCCAAGGACCCGGCCGAGTCGAATCATCAAGAAACATCGAGCTAGAGTCTGCCGAGCTACCCGAAGAACACACTCATCCTCCACTGCCCTCGCTCCGAAAAATAGATAATCTATCTCGTTCATCGTTGAACTGTTCACATTTCCCTGACAATGGGAATTGGCCTAACCTGGTTGACAATACGATATACTCTATTCGATAATGAATCGTTGTCGTTCTTATTGTTGGATACGAACAAACAGAGTTTCTATGGCTATGATAATCGAACTACTCGACCCGTTGCAGAATAAAGTGTGATTTTGTACAAGCTGCAACTATGGTTTTCATTCAAACAACCAGACACACGGAGTATTCGTAAAAGTCCCAAAAATCGTAATGTCATAATTGCATAGCATCCAAGCCAAGCCATCGACTATGTCCTTTGTTATTGACTATTGCAGGAGAGTGATAATCACGCAAATATGTAAATCCAAACGTTATACATATTTGTCATGCAAACGCTCCTTTGTACCCTTGAACATTGCAACAGATAACAAAACGATTTATCAAAATCTTATAGTTTTTTTATATACAGTAAGGAGCATAACTGAACCAATAACCACAACTTTTGTGTAAATCATTATTTATTGCTAGGAATATAGAGTAATAACAAAAAATAAATATTATAATTATTTTTGTCATAGTTAAAAGTAACTGAAGAAATTTTTTTAAATAACTACCGTCTCCTCGTTTAGCAATGACGAACAAAATAGATTGACTCGGTTTTGCACCGGTCCGTAGAAGAAATGTATGTACATATGTTTACAAAATATTCTACATCTTCACATTCAGTTTGTCGCAGTCAGTCGAACGGAAAAGCACGCAAGTGAAGTAAGAATAAATATGAAATCAATTGCTCCAAATTGTTTAAGAAAAGTAATTTCTCTTTTGAGTAACGGTTTGTCAACGCGTAACACGCGTTCCCATATTCCTTTCATATATGCCCTCCCCATTTAGTGTAGCTGCCTTTGTATAGTTGACCATGTGGACCCGAGGCTTCTCGATAATTTTTAGAGTGTCATTATCAAATTCAACTGGTCTGTCAGAGAGATCATAATCACCAGTAGCAAATCTTCTGAACCAACCTTGACCTTCAATACATCTCCATAAACATCACAAATTTTCTTTGCTGTTACCGTTGGATTAAATCCCACATGAAAATGAAAAACTGTGCAATGATAAATATGATCCTCGGAAGGTACGGACGCCGTCATTTTATTACAGGGTTGTAAAAAAAGTTACACTTTTTGGAGTATTTTGAGTGCAGGTTGCTTTATCGAAAACTGTAAAAGAATACGCGTTTCCTCTTCAACGATCGGTACAGAACTGAAGGCAAAACAGTTTATTTGCAAATAAAATTGATTATTTATGGGTACCCCTAATATAATCGAAACTGTTACACTCTTCAATGATGATCGCATCGATCATGCATTGGCCAAGGATTCTACTCTCGTTCCACTGGTTTCTGACTCATGATGTCCACCGTACAGCAACAGAGGTGCATGTACGTCAAAGATAGGTTTATCAGTAGGTGTTATATAACAGGGAAACGTGGGGATTTCTTCGTTCCCGTGGATCGTGTCAGTCGAACTGCGACGCTCGACCAGGTCCGAACTGTGCTCGCACGAATGACGACACCGTCGATGGACAACCATGCCGATACCAGGCCTAGGAACCTGTCGGACATGACCTTGGATCAGCTGCAAACCTTCTTGAACTCGTTCGACATCGTCCTGTCCGACTGCGATGGCGAGTTGAACGATTTTCTTTCGCAGCATCGTTTTACGGTTCCGACGATGCCGAAAATCGAAGTGCAAAGATCTATTTGCAGTTCTTGACACGTCCGCTGCCACCGTTTGTTTCGCCTCTTATCTACATTGTTAAAGTGTTCGATTAAATGTATTATCAGTTGGGAATTGTAGAATTCAATTATCTTAAACTGCGAGATCGTAAACGTCACGTACGCGCGCCGGTGATAGCGAAAGTGTGTACCAGTGGATGGTGAATCAGAAAAATTTCGATCACTCGGCATCGACGGAATGATCGAGCTGATCCCGTTCGGAGGATTGAGGGGGCGGTTTGACTGTTCGAGCAGGTGTCTTATGGATCATCGACGAAGCGATCCCCGGATCCGTGGAGACGCTGAAGAGACTCCAAGACCTTGGGAAAGGGGTCTTCCTGGTGACCAACAACAGCCTGCTGTCCTTCGATCGGTACAAGGAGAAAGTTCGTCCCGGCGGCCTGGAATTGAAACAGGTGAATACTCTATCGATTAAAGATCGATATACCATAATGATAAACTTTAGTAACTTCTAGTCTTAGCTTTCAAATTAGTCGAGCAAGTAGACAGAGCAATTGCAGACGCGAAGAACCTAAGTCATGCGATAGGCGTCAAAACCTAAGTCATGCGATAGGCGTTTAGTGATAAAGGCCATCTTTTTATATTTTCTTATGATGCAAATGGGTTAATATTTAACGACTGCCTCAATTTATGACTTTACGAATGAAGCTGATATCGTAATATATTGCATACATTAGAGATGCAAACCAATGGATTCGTTTCTAAGTAAATTTTACGTAAGTACTGCGTCGATTTCAAAGTCGATTTCAAAATTTTGCGAAAGCCGTCAAATTTTTATTGTCCGGTATAGTTAAATGCTTGAGGAATAAGGCTTCGGCATTCTTTTTTTATTTGTACACCCGTGAAGCAGTAAACTTAATAAATAATCTTCTTATTGGTTCCCTCTGTCTCTGACCTTGAGTGACTTTAGGTAATTATAGTCATTGAATTCCTAATGAAAAGGACTATCATCGTAGGTGTTTCAAAAGAAGGTGGTCCCGTTTAAAAAAGTGAAGGTGACCTTGATATTTCTAAAAAAAATGTCACAAAAACAAAAAGTGGGTATCGTGCGAGCCCCATTTTACCATTCAACTTTGTCCTCCAGACATTTAATATATTTTTGAAAACAACAAAGATATTTGAGATGAAAACGTTAGGTAACTCACCCTATATATAGAAAAACTTATGTTATCTATATTATCTTATATTAACTTATATTAACATATGTTGGTTTTTAATAGAATTATGAAGGTAGGTAACTGATCACCCGTATTATCATACAACACCACCAATCTGTCAGAGGGAACCACTAACTGACTAGATAGCATTTTTTTTATTCGGAAATCTAGTGTTAAAAAGTTTCGTTACATACATTTTTCCAATTAAAATAATAAATTACAATATTTCAACATAATTTACACGCAAAAATCATTTTTTCCAGCTTTTCGCTGGAAGCACTCCACCGTTATCACAATTTTTTAATGGTTTCCAATAATCTGAGGAAAAAATGTTTTAAACAAAAGTGGAACAGTATTTAAGCATTTACAAACTAGTGTATATAAAATTTCGAAAAGAAAGTTTTCTCGGCGAAAAATAAAATTATAATATAATATAAATATATTTTTGATTTCATAATGTTATAGCTGACGATAAGATGAATTCAACGACCTAGTATATTATAACCTTAAGTCTACAAAAAACGCTAAAATAGCTTTGTTCGGTTTTTCAAAATACCCCACGCTGTGCGACGAGCAGTTCAATCGAAAAAATTCATGAACGTGATACAGTGGAAGTTTCTGTGCCATTAATTTATCAAAAGGTTGCGCTGGTCAGAATTTCTTGTTGTAAGAGATAGCATGTGTGAAAATGTTAATATGAGTGTATTACCCAGTCTTAGATGATAGAGTTGATTATGGTCGCAGGAGCAACTGATATTCACGTCGAAAGTGATCGCCTGGTACCTGAACAAGATCAATTTCCGCGACGAAGTATTCGTCATCGGCAGCAAAGCGCTCCGGCAGGTGTTAGCCGACCATGGCATCAAAATGGCGCCGGAATCCGTGAGCTTTCCTCCCTATCGTCGCATTTACATCTCCTCGCGAATCTGCGGATTTAATAATAAAATAGTTAATGTTCCCAGCGACCTGAATCGAACGAAGACGACGTGAAGGAGACGATGGATGCTGTATTCGACATCGAATCGACGAAAGCAGTCGTCGCAGATTTTTCTTTGAACGCTGGCTGGACGAAATTCGCCTACGCGGTCGCCTGTCTGTGCAATAAGGATGTTCTCTACCTGACCGGCACGATGGACGAGTGGCTTCCCTGCGGGAAGGGCAGGAGAATGCTAGGTTGTCGATCAACTATCAAGAAGAATAGATCGCGTTAAAGATTTCATGAGATTTGTAGCTAAATTGCTTCGGACAGTGCCGAACACAAAACTTTCTAGGCATTTCATTTCAAATGAACTTCTGTCATCGATAACTGCTTCGAGCAATCGAAACGATTTTTCTTCATCGATAACAGTTATCGAGGAGGATCCAATTTTCTGGACACTAATAACTGTTACGTGTAACCAAACAGTAGAAAAATCGATATTTTGTAATCGTTTTGTTCTTCAAATTTTTCTCTTTATATTAGGGGGCCCACAAGTCATCAATTATTTTGAAAGCTGAAACAAACTTTGTAATAAATTCAAGCTTTTATTTCTTAATTTGTTATATAATCTCCATCATTATCAAGAACAGTTTGTCATCTTTCCCGCAAATTTTCAATCCCCCTCTTATAGAAATCCGGGGTTCGTGAAACAAAATGTGACTCAAGGTGCCTCCGTGCATCTTCTACAGAAGCGAATGTTTCATTTCTTAAATAATGCTCCTTTTCTTTGTTGTTACCGTTGCATTAAATTCCGCATGAAAATGAAAAAGTATGCAACGACTTGTTTTACAAGGTTGTAAAAAAATTATACTATTTAGAATATTTTGAACACAAGCTGCTTTACCGAAAACTGTGAAAGAATACGTGTTTCCTCTTCAAGGATCGGTACAGAACTAAAGGCAAAACAATTTCTTTCTAAATAATTGATTACTTATGGGTACCCGTAATATTTTGTATGGATTATCGTAAATTTTAATAATAATCATCTATTTATTACTGATTTTTATCGTAGAAAATTTTAGAATGGCCGTTATTTTTTGCCTGGTCAGGGTCTCTGGAAGAAAGACATTCGCAAATGGATGTTCCGATTTTTATTTTGCATGAAGATCGGCAATCCATTTGAGAAACACGTCTGCGAACGGTAATCCAGACTGACCGGATTGTTTATTGTGTTTTTGTGGTTCTCAGGCTGCGGACCAATCAACGACATGATATCCAGACAAAGCGGAAGAACGCCGATCCAGTGCGCGAAGCCCAGCAGCGTGTTAAAAGACTGCGTGAGAGAACTATGCCAGATAAAAGACCCTAAACGATGCCTATTCATCGGGGATTCGTGAGTAAATACTTCTGAATCAGCTTGTTTCAGTGTGTGACGTGTTCTATCGTGATTCTAGGACCTCCACAGACATGCCTTTTGCAACGGAATGCGGATTTCAGAAGCTCTTCGTGGAATCGGGTCTTGATAAAATCGGTGACGCCATGAAGAACCCACAGACGCGGCCAGATTACTATATTTCCAGTCTCGGAGCGTTATTGAACAGTGTCAATCAGCTGCACGATAGTAGTTAATGACCACAGAAACAATCAGAGCGATGGTTGCTCGTGCGGGTCTCTTGTTCGTTTTGGAATCGAAAAATTTTGGAACTCAGAAAAGGTTGGATCATTAGGGACGGCTCCTTCTCTCACAGACAAATCTTTCTGAAGCCTTCCTGTAACAATTAAGAAAGTTGAAGACAAATAAAAATCCGTATTACAAATAAAATTGCGAACAATTGAACCGTGGCCGAACAAAACTCTGTCTAGCCGATTAACCATAATCTTATCGTGTATATCCGATTCAGGGAACAGACGTTGTTCTGTCTTACTCGAATTGTAGTGCTTCCGAGAAGACAATGAAATCTTGTAAAATCAGTTTATGAAATAAATTTGCACCTCTTAAATTTTCCTAAAGATCATTTTCTACATTGTCAAGACCCACAATTTCTCCAGACTGATAACACTCGAGACGTAATTGCCCGGGCCGATACAGATTGACGGTAACCGGAAGCTCCAGAAGATAAAGGGAAGCGGAATATAGGGGGGGGGGGGGGGAGAGAGAGAGTAGACGAGCATAATTATGCAGACAATCGTGCGTTGTCAGGCGGCCGTGCGGTGTCAGTTACCGCGAGATTGTCGTCAGAATGTCAGTGTGGCAGCTGTTGCTTGTGATTCTCGGACTGCTGGCGGTGTTCACTGAACAAAATGAAAGGGCGGACTGTATGTAGAACGTAAAAATAATCCTTGTTGTCGACATTAATATATAAACATTTAAATTTAATCATTTCCATCGTCGGTGAAATGAAATTTCAAGCATGCCGCGGCCACAGAGAAAAGATAAAAAATGTTTTAGCCTTCCAACGTACTCTGGGTCATTTGCGACCCCGGTCCTCACCGCAAGAGCAGGCTATAGCAGCTAGAGACGTTGCCGAGAGGTTGCTGGGCGCTGATCGAGCTAATTTATTTCTAATGAAGGTGGACCCATTCGTAGGACCAATTGGAAAAGATACGTTTACGGTAATCTTCGTGAAAAGTTTAAAAAAGTGAATGTATAGTTTAATCAAAACTCAGACCCCGAGAATTTCCGGTCGGCGATAACTGTCTTTTCACATTGCTCGACCCTGCACTTGGTAAGATAAGGGATTCAGAATAATCAGAATATTTACCATATCCACTGCTATTTTCATTTCTACGTTCCACGGTATCGAACAGCTGATCAAATAAATTCGTTCAAAGTTCATTTTTAAGTGCAGACAAATAATTGAACTCTTTGCGCTCGACTGTCTCCTCTAAGGCACCACTGAAAATGATTAGATTGAATGTGTCTTTGGATGTGTCTGAGGATAGATGACTAGACTGAATGTGTCTTTGTGTTTACTAAATTCCTAAATTTTCAAGTGTGGTATGCGTAAATAAATCACGTGTCTGTCGTAAGTCATGTTGTGAGTCGTATAAATCATGTGCCAATCATGGGTGTTTCATAAATCATGGTACAAATTGGGTCAGGTAGATTCTATGGCTGAAAATTAAGGGCCCGGGATACTCACGTGACATTTTAATTAATAATTTTCATTTACAGCCTGCAGACACAGACTTAAGATTCGCCTTGGTCATGATCCGACGGATCTTAAGTCTGTGACTAAAATAGTCACATTTTTTGCTCTGTACTATCGATATTATGAATTCTGACGCCAGAAACGTGCTTCAAGTTTTTCACTTTATTTCGTAGAGAAGCTATATTTCTTATCTTAGAGAGCTATATTTTGTCTTGAATAGCTGAATTTGTAGCTCGAGATATTTTCTAGCGCGCGCTGCTCTCGATTTCATTCAGAAAACTCAGTCAATGGCGTAAAAATGCTTGAGATTTCACGGCATGCGCACTAAATTGAACCTTCTTCTTTCGAAAAAGCCCTTTCCCAGCGAAAAATATTCTCATATAAGGATAGGAAAAGTTGAGACACGTGAGACCATTTTTCGCCTATTTTTGTCGGTAACCTGGTCGCTCTACCTTATCACGAATCTATGGAGTTTTGGCTCTTAATATCTTCCTTCGGAATAATAATTTTCTTTTACTTCAAGATACAGAACTATACGTCTAAATCATTTATTTGCGTTGGAAAGGAGGTAACACTATTTTTACACGTTGCTAATTTTATAAACTTTCAAAACGTCCATAAAAATTGTCTGCATCGATTCAGAAATACGAAATCTACATAGACATTTATTCCTGTTCTTACCCATTTCAGTGAGTTGAGAATCATATAATCATTGAATCATTTGTCCCTAATTTAATCATTAGACAGAATTTTATTCGACAAGCTTCATTTTTGAAAGCAAAATGCACGATCGATTTCAACGGCCGCAATAATTCCATATAAAGATAGTACAGAAAATGTTTGTTGGGTTTGGTAAAAGTTGTGTTGAAGATTGTAAAGGGAAGCAACGGGAACGTAGACGATAAAGATAAACACAATGATACTCCCCGGGGCGAACACGTCAATGGAACTACTTAGCGGCTGTCGTTATTTAAATTAATACGTTTCTTTTCTAATCGCAAACCTGATTCCCCCGCGACCGACGGACCAGTTTGGAATTCTGTTACCAGAGAGAAAATATTCTTATATAAGAACGAAAAGTTGAGACACGTAAAACCACTTTTTGACGGTAATGTAGTCACTCTACCTTATCGCGAATCTACGAAACGAAAATCAAGAATAACGAAATTGCGTGGGCGGCTTCGTTTCCGAATTATGAAACACCCTGTATATGCTCGATTTCTAGTGGTCAAAATGGAAAAGTTCGTATGTATCAAAAATATTCTAGATCAAATGAAATGTCCTAATTTTGAAGTAGAAATAGCTTCGAGAGCAAAGGTTTAAAGATTCGAGTGTGAGCGTTAAAATGGCTTTGCTTTGTCTCGGTCAGATCGCAAAGAATACTGACAAGAAAATCGAAATCACGGGCACGTCTGGCGTAGCAGCAACCTGGGGATTGCACTACTACCTGAAGCACTATTGCCACGCCCACGTCTCGTGGGAGGGGGCCCAGCTCGCGCTGCCTACCCCTTTGCCAGACGTTCGTGTGAACATTACATCGAACGACAGGTGGGTAACACTTTGAAAATCATTGTTGGCAATTACTGCTTCGTATGTGGTCAACATTGAAATTGGTGGACAGGTTTAGGTACTACCAGAACGTGTGCAGCTTCGGCTACAGCTCCGTCTGGTGGAAGTGGAGCCAGTGGGAAAAGCACATCGACTGGATGGCATTAAACGGGATTAATTTAGCGCTCGCTTTCAACGGGCAAGAAGCTATCTGGTCCCATGTGTACTCCATCCTCAATTTAACCGTGACCCAAGTGAACGAACACTTTACCGGACCAGCTTTTCTTCCTTGGTAAAATAACCTTCCTTTGTTTTCACTTGGGTCTTCGAGAAGGCGCGTGCGCAAATTGCTCCGTGGAGCAGTGTTTAGGCTCGTCGCACAGCAAGAGCAACGAAACCAGACGCACTTAGAGCTTAGGGTACCCTATGCAAGCTTGAGCCTCGTCTTAATGTCGTCGCCGTTTGGTAATGTCTACTTAGGTCTAGAATGGGAAATATACGAGGTTTCGGCGGAGGTTTAACCCCCCACTGGCAACAGACGTCGATCCGTCTGCAGCATCGCATTCTTCAGAGGATGAGAAGTTTAGGTATCATTCCTGTCCTCCCAGCCTTTGCGGGTCACGTCCCTAGATCCTTCGAGAGACTATTCCCTGAGGCGAACATGACCAAATCCGGCGTCTGGAATCATTTCAGGGATAAGTATTGTTGGTGAGTAACGCGATCCCGGAACTTTTACCATGCGATTTGACAAATTTATTATTATTACAGCCCCTACATCTTGTCACCCACGGACCCATTGTTCCAGATTGTCGGAAAACTGTTCTTGATAGTGGTAATAGAGATTTCTAATTTTCCAACAAGCTGCGTTTTCGATGTAAATAATTTTACGTTTGCCTGGTAGTACATCGCCGAATTTGGGACAGACCATGTGTACAATGCTGACACGTTCAACGAGAACGAGCCGCAAACAGGGGAATTGAGGTACTTGAGAGACATCGGACGCTCTGTCTTCAACGCTATGGTGCAGGTCGACCCGAAGGCAATATGGTATGAGCGTTTGTAATTTTTCAATTATCGTCTCGATTCAATGATAGACCAATGTCCACTCGGTTCAGTGAATTCAGAGAAACATGAACGTTGTTGTTCAAGGTTGATGCAAGGTTGGCTGTTCGTCCACGACCGCACTTTCTGGACCACGCCCAGGGTCAAATCTTTCGTGACATCTGTGCCAATTGTAAACAATATCACGGGAAACCCTTACTATCGTGTCTCAGCTCAATTAGAATTCTTTCTTTCCAGGGCAGAATGATCGTACTGGATCTCCAGTCCGAACAGTTTCCACAGTACAACAGATTCGACTCCTATTACGGTCAACCTTTCATTTGGTGCATGCTGCACAATTTTGGCGGTACACTGGGTATGTTTGGATCCGCGGGAATCATTAATCGTGTAAGTAAATCACAGCGAAATGTTACTTGCGAATTGAGCTCCGTCGGCGGGACTGAGGGCATTTTGGGCGGAGCCAGGAACGCCCTTCGCCCCGCCCAGTTGCACTTGGTGGAGCAGGAGGTCTCTCAAAAGCGTTCGATTCAGTCGTCTCTTTTCTCAGCGGGTTTTCGAGGCGAGAAAGATGGCGAACAGCACGATGATCGGCACCGGCCTGACACCGGAAGGGATCAACCAGAACTACGTGATCTACGATCTGATGAACGAGATGGCCTATCGCCGGGAGTCGGTCGATCTGGATAATTGGTAAAGTTGACACCGATTGTCCGTGAGAGTGGCTGACGCTCTTGTTTCAGGTTTGCGAACTACGCGACGCGAAGATACGGAACGAAAGACCAGAACACAACTCTCGCCTGGCAGCTTCTAGGCAGATCGGTGTACAGCTTCACTGGCAACAGAAGAGTGAGAGGACGTTACGTGATCACGCGCCGACCGAGCTTGAAGCTTGCGCCTTGGGTACGTACGGTTCGAACCAATCTTGAACGCTGTTATAGCTACGATTCTGTTTGGCCTAGATTTGGTACAACCCTGCTGTCGTCATAGAAGCGGCCCAGGCATTCGTGAATGAGCTAGACGAAAGGCGGAAGAGCACTCTTTACATGCACGATCTTGTAGACTTGGTCAGGCAAGCTCTCCAGATAGAGGCTGGTTCTGTTTACGTAAACCTGATGAGCTCCTTCAAACGGGCAAACGTCACTGCCTTTAAGTGAGATTTCGTTTCAGTTACCTTAGTACCTGATATACCAAAAGCATGTTAATAGGCTTTTCAATAATTACGCTGTACCAAAAGGACTCTTAAAACCCTTCCATTATACAACAATCCTAAACGAAATGATTAGGTCAACTTGCTAAGAGTGAGTTGCTGGTTTATTATTGAAGTTTCTGCTGCTATTCAAATATTAGGGGGACCCATAAGTAATCAATTATTTTGAAATCTAAAATCAACTTTGTAGTAAATTCAATTTTTTATTTCTTAATTTATTATATAATCTCCATCATTATTAAGGACAGTTTGCCATCTTTCCTGCAAATTTTCAATCCCTCTCTGTTAGAGAGATCATAATCACGAGCAGCAAACCTTCTAAACCAACCTTAACACTTGTTGACCTTCAATACATCTCCATAAACAACGCAAGTTTTCTTTGTTGTTACCGTGGCATTAAATACCGCATGAAATGGAAAAAGTATGTAATGTCGAATATGGTCCTCGGAAGGTACAGACGCCGCCATTTTATTACAGGGTTGTAAAATTATACTTTTTAGAATATTTTGAACACAGTCTGTTTTACCAAAAACTGTAAAAGAATACGTGTTTCCTCTTCAATCAGCGGTACAGAAGTAAAGGCAAAACAAATTCTTTGCAAATGATTGATTACTTATGGATACCCCTAATACTATGGAATAATAGCCGGTGATGTATCCACAGAGAGGAAATGGGAGTGCTCACGCCCCGGGATTTTAGTGTCCCCGATATATTGCTGCCCTCTAGTCTAATTTTTAACCTGGATCAGAACCTGCATCATCTTTTTAGCCTGGACCAGAACCTACATCATCTTACCTGCATTATAAACAGCGGATTCCAAGTAATGCCAAATTCGATACTCCTTCTTTGTTAAAAGAGGGTCTTGTATGTAGGCTCTGATCCAGCCTAAAAGATGGTGGAGGTTCTAATACAGGCTAAAACGATAATACATGTTTTGGCCCAGGCTAAAAAGTTGATGCAGAAAAATGGGGACACTGTAGAAAGCCACTTACCCACTCCGCCAGATTTATCTGCTGCAGGGTTTTGGGAGACTAACGTATTATCAGGTTGGCTTCGAAATTCGCGATCCCGTCTTTTCTGCCTTCTTCTTTTATTTCACTACTCTGTCGAGGAATTGAGAAATATGGCGAAAGATTATTAGATCAAACAGGGCATGTTTCGATTGAAAACTGTTAATTCTGTGATTTTGATAAATAATTCTGTTGAAGAAAATATAATGGCCGGGAACTTGGTTGCCAACCTAATAGTTAGCTACCTAGTCATCCAAATGCTCTGTCCTGTCTCGTTCAGAGCGTCCGCCAAATCAATGTTGAAGATCTTTGACGAACTGGAGTGTATCCTGTCCAGCAACAAGGATTTTCTACTTGGTACATGGTTGCGAGATGCCAAGAGTCACGCGGTGAACGACATAGAGGAGCAACTGTACGAATACAACGCCAGGAATCAGATCACTTTGTGGGGCCCGCGTGGCGAGATCAGGGACTACGCGAACAAGCAATGGTCCGGAATGTTTGCGGACTACTACAAGCCACGCTGGGTCATCTTCCTGGATTCGTTGGACGCTGTTCTGACCAAGGGCGAACGGCTGAATATCACTAGGATCAACGAGAGGATATTCAATGAGGTGGAGAAACCTTTCACCTTCTCGAGGAAGATTTATCCGATCGAGGCGCGAGGTATGTAGAGATTCGCAATGTTTCCGATGTTGGTTTCAACGGTGTAAACTGTTTCTTGCAGGTGATCCTATGGAGGTGACGATGAAAGTGTTGGCGAAGTACGGCAACACTTGGGGTGCTGTAGGCAATTAGTACGGTCATTGAATAAGTCGAGACGTTTAAACTTTGTAAAGATCGTTAATATTAATAAAAGAGCATTCTACCGTCGGATAGAATTACAGATTGAAACGGCGAAGATAAATTCGAGGGTGAAAGGGTAATCGTAGTAGATCTAAAGATACGGTAAAAAGGAATTATCGTTAACGATCGAATGTCTAACTAGATACAGGTACATCGGGTACAGTAAAAGTATCTAGACGCAAAAGAGTCGCAAAAGTATTTCCGCTCGTCGTTGACATCGTTTTTCTTTTTTTTTTTATTTTGTTTGTAATCGCTGGTCAAATGGCGGCGTGGCAGTAGATGATCAACGGAACCGTTTTCGACAAACCGATCGCCTGATCGCTTGTGTGATGCAAGAAACGGGAAATCATCGGTGTGATTGATTGTCGAGGGAAATCAACATGTCCGTTCGGCCCGAGAGATCTATCGCCTTTGGTCGCTAACACAGTCAACGTTCTCTCGCACGACTTCTATACCGACGATCTTTAACGAATTAGACCCCCGATTGGCACCGTTCGGTTCACGCTCTATTCGAATAATTTTATTGCTTTTAGAAATTATAATGGTTGATCCGTTGAAACGAAATCCGTTAATGGCACCAACGACGCCATCTTGTTGTATACGCACGCCGAGAAATCCGCGCGGAAATGCAAGCTCGAAAGTTTAAAATTCCAATTTCGATTACTTCGGTCCGGTTGTCAATCGAGGGCCAGCGTTAATTACAATCGACACTTTACAATGTTATCTCTGTTAGAGTAGATTAAGGAACATAGTGCGCATCTAGCATAATATAAGGTACTAGAAGGTAATATAAGGTACAAAATATCTTGTGCAGTTTGTAAGAATATAACGTGTGAGTAACACCTATTATTATAAGAGAACAGTACAGGAAGGACGTCTGGGGGCACGCAACAGCTATCTTCGTGGTTGCAATCAGCGACCGTAACATAATCCTCCTCTACTTTGGTGCATCGATTGTTTCCTCCGTCATATTCGCTATCTCCAAATGAAATTTCTGAACTGCTACATTTAAGAACAGAGTAAAACACTGTTCGATTCTACCTGAATTTTCGATCTAACAATTTTCCTACGACGCGAGTACAAAAATTTTAATCGCTCCCTACGGACTCGAATCGCAGTCTCGTTCGATGGTGTTGCATACCGTCAGAGACGCCATAAATTTGAGATTCTAGTTTTCCGAAGAACGGTACATGTACCGTTAGTAAGATGACGGTTTGTTGCCGCACGAGATTGTTTACATACCTATGAAAGAGATTGTTCCGGATCGTGAATCGATTTACAATAGATTTTTATCGTCGTTTTCGTCGCGTTACTGCGTGTCGGGGGTCGAGCATCGGTGGCCACCCGGTCGGTAGCGTCTAGAAAGAGTATTCACACACGGCTATAGTTAACCAGCAGTGACGTAAACGGGATTGGAAATCAGTTGGCCCGTGTCGGGTTCGAACGAGTCTCTCTAGAATATTCTCGCGGGGAATCCTTGGGCCAGAGTTCGTGAGGTCGGGACGAGATATGATCATCGATTAGCATCCGGTAGTAAACTTGAAAAGCTACCGATCCTATTCATATACGTTTCTCATGGTCCCCCGGATATCTGTAAGGTCCAACGAGATCACGAATCTCACTTTGGTTGCTGTTGCTTGTTGGTCGCGTGCTTACCGAATAGGACTTAGGGCTATAAATCGTACTATAAAACAGGAGTTAATTATTTACAATCGTCTTGCGATCAATGGACGACGCGTGGCTTCGTTGCACTGGGCCCAGAAACGACGATCGGATAGATCTTGATACATTGTCTGCTGAATTATGCTTCTCTGTCGCCGCTAGGTACATATTGTGAGATCGTTCATTGTCAGTAGACTCGTGTCGCATTATTTCATATTTCTAATAATATCGAAGATGACTTTAATGGTTTGATTTTAACGGTTTGGACCGGTGTTGCCAAGGTCGCGAGAGGAAGCATGGTTTTAGCGGAAGATGCGAGAGATTTTGTTTCTCGCGCGCCGTTCGGAAGAGACGGATTTTTTCCGTTTTTCACGATGCGCACCACACCATTCTGTAACAATATGTAGGAAAGGACGTTGGAATAATACGAGAGAGAAACGATCTCGCGCGTATTTTTTAGGAACCACAACGTTTGGCGGTTTTTTAAATTTGCAAGCGGATGCATTTGTGTATACACGTCACTCCAAAACTCTATTGCGGTGCGGTTAACGTTGATGAATTGTTAATTTCTTATTGAATAAAAATGTAATTCTTTCTCATTTAGCTTTATTTTTTTCGTAAAATTTATAATAGCCGCATTTGGCCTGCGTTCGACGTGTAAATTCGTCATTGCTTGATTTTCATTCCACGCCGTGAGTGATTTTTAAAATTATATTCCACAGTTAAATAGGTGGCGATTCAACGCTACGCGCATTTCAAGTTTAGTGACTGTTGGTGTTAAAATCGAGGTGGTGGGAGGAGGACTGTTGGTGTTAGAAACGACGGTCGGAACGATAGGAGCGCCGTTTTGCGTAGGAATTGCGTAAGTGATAAAATATTTTCACTTCAGGGATGGAAAGATCGGTGTAAGTGTTTTTTTTCAGCGAATTCAACGACGAGTCGACGTAAAGTTTCGTCGCCGAATCGTGGGCGTTGAATTTCGAATAGTTTGATTTTTCGCGTCAAAAAACTCGTTGTTATTCGTAACACCGTCCAACACGAAAATTGTTTTGAAATACCTGTTGAGTGATTCTTACACACTTTGTCATTCCAAAACCAAATCCGAAAGCAGAATTGCTCTATCACGCAACGTTTTCGTAGAATATTAGTTTTTGTAAAAATGCATGATTTTGATAAAAAATGACGTGTTACTGAATGTGAATATAACTCATATTTTTATAATTTTGTGTAATGATTGGCAGCCAATAAGACAAAAAAAATGTATGTAATTAAGCGTAGGAAGCAATACATACTTGAGTGGTACCAACGTCAACTACGCATAGCGACGGCCCTGGAGTTTTTAAAATAATAAACGGATGTATTTTTATCGCGCGAGACGTGTTTAACACTAGATCGTTTAATTATAATTTAATTTAATTTAACACTAGTTTTGCAATCTCAATTCAAAATTCCTACTGAACGTAACATTTTCTTTCCGAAATGATATCATAACTCTTGTAACCGTAACTAAAGAATCAATTTTATGAACTTTATATTATTTTATATGTATTCGTAACAAATATATTTTTTGTTATTGACACTTATACCAGTACCAGTCAAAATGACTGGTGCATGTTTCTATGTGATGAAATGACATTGGTGCAGCTGCAACAATTGATAAGTTCTGCAACGTTTTTCTGTTGCAGTGATAATGTCTATAAATCTATTTTTGTATTACAATTAATATTATTCAACTTTTCTTGTCATTTTTTAAAAGTATATAAAGACTGGAAACGCCACTAAGCACTTTTTCTAAAGACCAGTCGGAATGGTCTTGGTAGAATTAGATATACTTAAATAGTCGGTAAATCTAGTGTTAAATACTTTCGTGACTATAGTGAAAATGTTGGTGACTATTTCAAAGAGACGTTGTGTAATGGTTGATGAGAACCAGTCGTTGGAAGATGCGACTACTGGAATTGTGAGTATGCTGTATCGTGGTGCGCTGTTTTGTAATTCGTAAGTGATAAATATTTTTTTCGCAGACAGAGATCGAAAAAATGATGTTTGCAAGAGCCTGGAGGTGGGCGTCGAGAAGACTCATCCGAGAGTTGGAAAATTGGGACGAGGAATACATAATAGCTGTAAGAAAATTATTTTAATGGTCAGTTTTGGACATACGAATAAAACGAATATTGTAAACTATTGTTTAAACCCAGTGATGTCACGCGAGGAGAAGAAACAAATAGAATTAAGATACGCGTTAAAAATTCTGGAAAGTTAGATGGCGCGCAGAACAATTCCAATTTATCTTCCTGCGAGAGACACAGCGGGGATCGGTTACACCTTGAGAATAGACAAAAAGGGTGTCCAAAGGTTGTGCTAAGTTGCGGGAGGGGATGCTGACTTCATCGTAGGAGTGACGACACATTAGCTAGAAAGTATCAAGATTAAATTACGAAGAAGAGACTCTTAAATCAACATCCTATTGGAACAATGGACTGTCCATCTTATAAAAGGGATCCAATCCTTCAAAGATGATTCACTCAATCATAGGGTTTTGTTGGTCGACCATAGTGATTCTCTTCAGTTTCAGTAGAGGTTTTAGTAATAGTTCAGGGTTCAGTGAAGGTTTAAAGTTTAGTAGTGAGTTTTAAAGTGGTGAATTGGAATTGGCGAAACCTGCGACCTGCCGCTGCGATCGGTGTAAGTTTTCAATGAATTAAATTTATATATAAAGTTTTACATGCAAGGCCACATGCGAGATTTCAACTGAAATTTGTTTTTTCCAGATTGTCGTCTATCAACGCTATACTATAGTTTTTATTATAACAAATATTTTATGCAATCTACATACATTGTAAACTATTTGCAACAAACAGTGCATAGTTCCTCTTTCCATTTTTACTTTTAGTTTATCACATTCGAGGCGGTAGTTGGAAGAATCAATTTTTTCTTTGCATATTTCTCGAATCATGTTGCTGAACATTTGAATATTACATATTATTGTAATAATAATGATTCCTATAAAAATTACTACAAATACAAATTCTTATTCCAGATACTGCAGAAAATGGCGGGGGAGGGAACCAACTGGCCACCAAGGGAAACTATTATCGCCACTTATTCGAATATACAGTTATGGCTATATAAATTTGAACATAAACTAAAATCGTTTTTCCAGATTGCTGCTGATTGAATTGGAACGTTCTCCCCACTGTATCCCCATAATATGTACTAATAATACACTATATAAATAAAAAGTAATTGTTTTAAATCTTGTATTAACTTATTAATTCTACAATACTCGAATATAATTTATTATTTTTCAAATATGTACTAATAATAAACTATATAAATAGAAAATAATTGTTTTAAATCTTGTATTAAGATATTCGCAAATTTGAACGGGTAAATGACGTTTCCGTGAACGTGTTCGAATGGGTGGGCAAGAAGTGTGGGACGCTTCATCTGACCGAGAAGAAACGAAGCAGGCATGTTAATTTGCTGCTTCTGCAGGGGGGGGGGGTCATCATCATTACGCGTGCATAAGAAATTTGTCGCGATTGGTTTCGTCGCAGCTTAGCAAGAATGAACATGTCAAGTATATTTGCGACCGGTAAGATGAGAGCATTTTTTTTCCTATTTCAATCCGAAATACGTTATTATATAATTTTTTTCCTTCTCAGATGCCTGCAATATTTCATATCGCAAGAGAGATTAGAGGCTCATACGGTCGATTGTGAACGAATGAACGAATGCGCTTTGACGCTTCCTACCTCGGAGGAAGATATGTGGCTGCGTTTTAGCAACTACGCGTACAAAGAACGTGCACCGTTCGTCATCTACGCCGATTTGGAATGTTTGTTGGTGAAACAGGAGGGACAGATCCGCGGGGCGCTCACGCAGTATCAACATCATCACGCTTTCAGCATAGGTTATTATGTGCATTGTCGATACGATGCTTCTTTGTGCGGGTATCGAACTTGTTCCAAAGAAGAGGGGTGCTCGACGTGGTTCGCGACAGAGTTGTACGAGTTAAGTCGTAAATTACAGTCGATACTTGATAAAAAGGTGCCGATGAAAGCGTTAACCGAAGTAGAAAAAATAAATTTTCTTACGGCTGCGCGATGTCACGTGTGCGAGAAACCGTTCGATGAAGGAGCGTAAAAGTACGCGATCATTGTCATATTACGGGCAAATATCGCGGTCCGGCTCATAATGATTGTAATTTAAATTATCAAAGTACATACGTGATACCGGTGGTTTTTCACAATTTGTCCGGTTATGACGCGCATTTTATCATCAAGGAATTGGCAAACGCGTTCAAGGGGAAGATAGACGTGTTACTGTTGACGAAAGAGCGATACATCTCGTTCACGAAACACGTTCACGTCGAGAACAATGAGGGCGTAAAAAGAGATTATAGGAAATTGATAAAGTTTCGATTCATCGATTCCTTTAAATTTTTGAATTCTAGTCTGGATAAGTTATCATCGTATTTGAACAAGAGTAAATTGCGCGTCGTACGAGGTGAATTTGCACATCTTTCCGACAGCGATTTCAACCTTCTAACGAGAAAAGGCGTTTTTCCGTACGGCTATCTAACGTCGTACGATAAACTAAAGGACGAACGGTTGCCACCTCGCGAAGCATTTCGCAATCGGTTATGCGCCAGCGAGATATCCGACGCTAATTATCTTCACGCGAATACGGTTTGGTCGCGTTTCGGTATAAAGACACTGGGGGAGTATAGCGATTTGTATTTAAAATTGGACGTACTGTTGTCGGCAGATGTTTTTGAAAATTTCCTCGAAGACTGTCTCGAGAATTATAAACTCGATCCTGCGTATTTTTATACGCTCCCCGGTTTCGCGTGGGACGTGATGTTAAAAATGACCAACATCGAATTGGAGCTGTTTACCGACGTGGACATGCTATTGTTCGTGGAGCGTGGAATACGCGGTGAACTGAGCCAATGTTCTCACAGGTATGCGCGCGCCAATAACAAGTATTTACCGTCAACGTACGATTCGAGCGAACCGTCTACCTACCTAATGTATTTCGACGTTAATAATTTATACGGTTGGGCCATGTTACAGCCTCTACCGCACAGAGGTTTTCAATGGGTGGAGGATCGAACGCGTATAGATAATTTTAGCGTCGAATCTATTCCAATCGACAGTCCCATAGGATACATTTTGGAGGTGGATTTGGAGTATCCGCGAGAAATTCACGACGCTCACGCGGATCTTCCATTTTGCCCGACTCACGATACTACGGGGACGACGAGTCAAAGGGAGCTGGTGGCAACGCTTCGCGATAAGGAGCGATACGTTCTGCACTACAAATATCTGCAACAAAGTTTGATACACGGTTTGAAATTGAGACAAATTTATCGAATTCTACAGTTTCAACAGTCGCGATGGCTGTGCGGATACATTTATTTGAACACAAAATTACGCGCCGATGCGAGCGATGACTTTTCAAAAAATTTATTTAAACTAATGAATAACGCGGTGTTTGGAAAGACTATGGAGAATGTTAGAAATCACGCGAGCGTGAAATTACTCTCTCGGTGGGATGGCCGACACGGTGCCGAGCGATTAATAGTTAGACCGAATTTTCACAGTTGCACGGTGTTCTCGGAGGATTTTGTCGCGATTCAATTGAAAAAAACGAATATTAAATTTTATAAACCAGTCTACATTGGCATGTCCGTATTGGATATATCCAAGTGCCATTTGTACGATTTTCATTACGGTTACATGTATCCAAATTTAAATAAAAATTGCAAGATCTTATACACTGACACGGACAGTTTAATATACGAAATTGCATGCGACGACGCTTACAACCTGCTGAAACGCGGTATCGATCGATACGATACGAGTAATTATCCTGAAAACAACGCGTACGGTGTTCCGATCGCGAACAAAAAGATGTTGGGTTTGATGAAGGATGAGAACGGTGGTAAAATCTTGACCGAATTCGTAGGACTTCGTTCGAAAATGTATGCTACTCGGGTTCAGGATGGTGAGGATACCTGTTGCGAAACCAAAAAGATAAAAGGTATCAGAACAAATGCCACGGCTAGGGATATAACTTTCGAAGATTATATCGAGTGCCTTCGTAATTATACGGAGAAGAGCGTCAGTAATAACCGTATAATGTCCCTACAGCATCAGGTGTACTCAGTATCCGAAATGAAATTGGCGCTGAGTCCGTACGACGACAAACGATTTATTTGCAATAATTTGGTCAATACTCTTCCTTGGGGACATTATAGTATCAAGAACGACGACGACGACGACGACGACGACGATTTTGAAAAAGGAAGTGGTGTAGTTATTATCGAGAAGACCGTTGCAACCGCGTAGAAGTGCATAGACTTCCTTTGGAAAACGAAGCGGTGAAGCTATTAGTAAGAAAACCGTTGCAACTGTAGAAAATACGATTTATTTTTATCGGTTAAGGAAGCGATAAGACGATTACAACATTGTACAAAAGGACGTGTTTCGCGACGTTGCGCTTCAGAACATCCTTGTACATACTCGGAGCAATGCGTCGGAACCGATTGAACATTGACGGGGACGACGAGTCGCGAGTCGCGAGTCGACTCCGCGACTGCGATGAAAAGACAAAGAAACTTAACGAAAGTATAGTAAATATAAAAAACAATTAATATGTTGAACATTTTAAAAAAATATGAAATTGATTGACATTTTAAAAAATATGAAATTGATTGCAGGATTTCTCAACGATCGTCGCAGCAGCAGCTACCATCGCAGCAGCTACCGATGCAGCCGCCGCCATCACCGATCAGTTGGAATCGCGGTGCGCGGATCCTCAGCCGAAGATATTCTCTTGTCGGCATCTACTTCAAGTGCATTCGGAGGGAGCATCATCCCTCCGAACGCGTGGATCGAGCTGATGCGCTCGAAGGAGAACGTTTTCAGCATGCTTTCCCTCCGAGGTTGGAAGTCGAACGAAGGAGGTGAAGAAGAAGGTTAAGTTATCGACGCGCGGTTTTAACGCATCCTGCAGTACACACACTCTTTTACAATATTATGTGTAGTTGTTGCATAAATAGGATTGGTTTTAGGAAATGCGAAGTCGTACGATTGTTGAGCGCGAATCTGTCGAAGTTGTTAGGATTCATAATTATACTATAGTGAGCACATATTTCGCAATATGCCTGAAACGTTTGAAAAAAATATGTTGAAGTGTTTGACGCGAATGTCAATGTTGGTGAGAACTATGGAGGAGTATCGTGAATGGTTTCGCTCGTACATGGATTCATTACAGTGTTGCATGAATTATTTAGCCTGTGCGAAGGATGAATTGTCGGTGGGGGCGAAATTTAGTTTAATATCAACAATTTGTCGTTTGAAAACTTTGAACGTTTCGTTAAATCATCGTATTTTTTCATCGCACGTCGGTCGAGGTTTATACGATCGTAGCGGTGCTAGAGCTTCGTCGCTTCGATGGGAAAATGTCGAGTCAGCGTTTAAAAATCGTATATTGACAGGCATCGTTATTAACGTTGAGCATATCGATCCGAAACAATTTTTACAGCATGCGAAACGAATGGTTACGGGACGCGTTACGGATTTTTTAAACCGACATTCATCGTTGAAAGTTCGTGTAACGTTGGAGGCAGAATTCGTGCAGCCAACCAACGAGATTTCTGTGAAAAGTTTCAATAGTCGAAACACCGCATTGTTTCGTACGAGCAATTTACGACGATGGTACGAAAGAGAGGTTGCGTCCACGATTTTGATATCGTTGGAGGAGTTTCAAGAGCGGGACAGCGGATGGGCGTTATCGAAGATACTGAATTTCATCGTGAGCCAGTGTTGTGTAGAATCTGGAAGTGTGCGAGAATGTTTTGTTCGGCATCGTATCGGATTCTTGAACAAAGATTGTGAGTGACTGCTGGTGTGCAATAATTCGGTGTAAAAAATATTGGATTAGTTTACGAGTTATGAACGTGTGGCTCAAATAAACACGTTGTAAAATGTGACTTCCCGATTCCTTCGGATTATTACACACCTGCAGTCACTTAGAATCTTTGAGGAGCCCGCGAGGAACCCCGCGGAATAACCCGCGAAGGGCGCCGCGGACGAGCCCGCGAGAAACCCCGCGGAGGAACTCGCGAAGGGCCCCGCGGAGGAGCCCGCGAGGAACACAGCGGGGGAACCCGCGAAAGGGCCCACGGAGGCCCCCTCATTGTGAACAATGTTTATTACAGTTCCAGGTCGTAGGAGGAAAAAAATATAAATATTTATTTTTTAAAAAAGAGAGTTCATTTTCCTGTTTCCTTTCTCTTCCCTTCCTACAAATAAAGTAATTACAAATATAAACAATAGAATATTAATAAACAAATAATAAGTAATTAATTATTAATAAATACATTATTAATAAATACATTATTAATAAATAATAAAGTATTAATAAATAATAAATTATTAATAAATAAATAATTATTAACAAATAAATAGGGCAATGTTTTAATGAGCAGTTTATAAATGGTCAATTGTCTTTCCCAAAGGTTCAATCTACGTCTGTATAGAGCCCAAATTTCGAATTTATACCTCGTCGTTGAGTAATTTACAATATTCGGCAGCATACATATCTTACATACGTTAACCTGTACTATCGATCTGCATTATCGACCGTATTCTATCGCAACGTACAGTGTCTGCTGCGGAGGGACCGTGGCGCTACTAAGCGGAACCGCAAAATTGTGATTTTTTTTCTATACATTTTACGTCTTAAATAAGCAAGTAATCAATTAAAAATGCATACCACCGTGTTTGTACATGTCTTTGTTACGTCTGTACAGAGCCTTCTTTTCGATACGAACACTAAATCTCTCGAAATTAAGAGAAACTCTCAGCGGCGGCCATCTTGTGACGTCATACTTGCTTCAGAATTCGAATTTTCTGCCGAATATTGTAAATTACTCCACGATGAGGTAGATATTCGCAATTTGGGCTCTATACAGACGTACATTGGACTTTTAGGAAACACAATTGACCACTTCTAAACTGCTCATTGCAATATTGAAGCCGTAGTTTGTATAGATTTTGACCCGTGCATACGTATATGGATTTCAAACCATGACAGTCAAGGTCAAATGCCTGCCGGCCCCCTTAAGCAGATACCAGCCGTTGCAAGCCGGCATGCAAGCAAACTTTCATGATTTATCCGATGCTGACAAAAAATCGGCATGGTACGTTAGCAATTTCGTACATGGAATTCCATTTAAAGATTTCGATTATGAAGAATATCTACAAGACGATATATACGACGTTGTGCAAAACTTTGTGCGTACTCATGAAAATCCTGTCGTGGCGTACAAAGGAGGATGTTTTGAGAGAGACATCCTTCGAAAATTAAATATAAACTCGGTAAACTTAGAAGATTTATACTGTCTAAAATATGACGAACTAGTTCTCAATTCCATGTACCAAATTGATGATGATAACGCGCCGTTAGTAAATAGTAAATAGTAAAAGTGCGCGATCACTGTCATAATACGGGTGTGTATGGCGGTCTGGCGCATAGCGATTGCAATTTGCGTTACCAATGTACGTACGTGATACCGGTGGTTTTTCACAATTTGTCCGGTTACGACGCGCATTTTATCATCAAAGAATTGGCAAACGCGTTTAAGGGGAAGATAGACGTGTTACCGTCGACAAAAGAGCGGTACATCTCGTTCACGAAACACGTTCACGTCGAGAATGACGGGGGGATAAAATGAGATTACGGGAAGTCGATAAAGTTTCGATTTATTTATTTGTTCAAATTCCTGAATTCGAGTCTGGAATACGACTATCGTCGTATCTGGACAAGAGTAAATTGTAAGGTAAGACATAATTTTAAAAAATATTTTAAATAATTTTAAAATAATTGAAACCAATTATATACATACGTTACAGGGAAACGATCATTCAAATATATTAGTATCAGTGCGTTTTCTGACCACCTGCTGAAGTTAGCTGCTAGGCTTGGAAAACCTTGGGTTTCTTCCTTTAGGACACGGCTTACACCCGAAAGCCTCAACAGACAAAACTGCATTCAGATATAGTTAGAATACGTTTAAGTGTAATATCTTAGAATACAATAAAATAAGACTGCGAACTTGATTATAATATACTTGTAGACGTGATAATATCTTAGAATACAATAAAATAAGACTGCGATCTGAAAAAAGAAAATCTCTGGTAAAAATTTATATTCGAATAAATTAAAAATCTTACCTGTATGCTCAAAACTTATCATTCAAATAATTTTCTTACAGCTACTATATATTCCTCGTCCCAATCTTCCAACTCTCGGATCAGTCTTTTCGACGCCCTCCTACAGGCTTTTACAAACATCATTTTTTCGATCCCTGTTTGCGAAAAAAAATATTTATCGTTTACGAATTACAAAACAGCGCGCTACAATACAGCATACTCACAATTCCAGCAGTCGCTTCTTCATCGACTGGCTCTCATCAACCATTACACAACGTCACTTTCAAAATAGACACCAACATTTTCACTACAGTCGCGAAACTTGAAAATGCACATGAACGGCGAACCGCCAAGCACTTCTTCGCAATTGATTCTTACATAAACTTTTATTTCTAGCAACACGATTCAGAAAATATGTAACCAGAAAATTGATTTCATCAACTACCGTCTTGAGCACGACAGACTCAAAAGTTTTCATAATTTTTTCCAGATCGTCGATCGAGAAATAGTTTTTCCAGATCGTCGAACCCGAAGCTCTCGCAGCCGCGGGATTTTACTGTTTGGACCAAGACGGCGATTTCATTGAATGCTTCGAGTGCGGCATAGAACTGCATCGATGGGAACAAGGCGACAAAAATGCATTCGCTTGCAAATTTAAAAAACCGCCAAAGGATGCGGTTCCTAAAAAATACCCGCAAGATTGTTACAGCCAAATGTGCCCGCTTAGAAGAATGTCGCTTGCGAACGGCCCGCGAGAAACAATCTCTCGCATCTTTCGCTAAAACCATGATTCCTCTCGTGACCTTGGCAACACCGCTCCAAACCGTTAAAATCTTTTAAAACCGTCAACGGTTCCTCTCGCACAGCGGCGCGCAAATGGTTCGTGCCAAGTTTCCCATAAGGTTCGCGCCATTACACGTAGTGGCAGAACGCTCAAACTAGTAACCAATTTTTAGTTTGATTCACTAGGTAATGACACTAGGTAAAATGATTGACAGTTGGTAACATTTGGCTACAAGTTTCAGCGTTTCGCCGCTATGAGATTTTATCAATTGGTATGTGCCACATACTATGTGGCGCCACCTGGGCGAAGCAGTCAAACTAACAATTAGCTAATAGTTTGAGCGTTTTGCCACTACGTGCAATGGCGCTATTTGTACATTTTCAGTAGCAGATGATTCATGCTGCTTCTTACATGGTGTCTTATGAAAAACTCGGCAAGAATTATTTGAACTTATAATAAATCTTCAATTTTTACTATTTCCTGAACAATAAATAAACTTTTTCTATATTAGTAGGGATTATAGGCAGCTTCTAACCCATTGGGTAATTAGGGGTGTGGTGGGGTCAATCTTGCGAGTGGAGGGTCGCGTCTCTTATCAGGATGTCCTTATCGCGGTTTTGTACATCCGCTTTCGGGATGCCGATGTTCTTATTAACCCTTAACACTCGAATGGCGACTATAAGGTGCCACTAAAACTTGCTATACCATTATTCAAAATATTTTTTATATTATTAAAGTTTGCATTTAACAAATTACTAAACATTTCGATATTGTACGGGTCAATTGCACCATTCTCATATGTATAACACGAAAAATATACATATATAGAAAGGAAATATTCTAGGTCGGAAGAAATGTTTCGTTTTGGTGTTCAAATAGCTTCGAGTGCAAAGGGTTAAATCATCCGGATTTTGCATTTTTTCTTATCGACCACGTCCTTTTTTTTATGGCCGTTGAGATTTGCAACAAATGAACCCCACAACGCTCATTATCCCATGGGTTACCCGCCTATATTAATTTCCTATTTGTGTGGTATGAATACGGAAAATTCTCCTGCACATTCTTGTATCGACCAAATATCTTTTCAGCCCTTCAAATGGACGAGATCAGCGCGGAACTTTTGAAAGTGCTTTGTCGAGGTGGTCAGAACGAAAGAGTTTTCGTTAGTCGTCGTTGTTTCTGGACCCACCGCGGATGAAAAGTAAAAATATTCGGTTGAAAAAAACCGGAACAGTCAATCGAACGTTAAAAAAGATTCTCGCCGAATGTAGAAGTACGGGAAGGTGCTCGATATCGCATCACGAAACGCGCCAGCAAACCATCGAAATCATTCTCGTTCCTACGCGGTGTGCTAACACCGGGTCTACAATATAAACGATGTCGTTGTCTCGTGTGGCTGTTCGGTCGAGCCTCTTACAAAATACAGCTAAACGTGCATACAAAATACGGCTAAGTTTATCCAGCTAGTTGGGATATCGCCTAGCTAACTTTAGTAAGTAAAACGCCGGATTGCCTCGCAACTCCCGATCGATTCTTCCAAGCGACTTTCATTGTTTCCCAGCCATTTTCGTTCCTTCATTCATTTTTGCTCCTTTTCTTCCATTCGAACGCGATCACGGTCAATCTCGAATACCTGGCAGAATCGATTCGGAAATATCTCTCCTAGGACTTACGCTATACGATTCACGAATATTTCCTTCCTCTCCTTCCTTTCCTTCAATTTTCAAACGTTCCCTGCGTTCTTCGTCGGGCGTTGCTGAAGGAGGATGCTCAAGACAATATTTCTACCCTTCTAAACGCAGCTCCGGTCGCGGGAATCGGGTAAGTACGTTCTTGAAGTGTTTTAAGGCGAGTTCTGCTGCGCGGATTCGGTGGATCTTTGATTATTTCTCGCAAGTCTGAAAGAACGCGATCTTCAGGAAAATAGTTCGACGACGGATCGGACTGCGAAGTCTCGGCGCTTCACGTACCTTGCGCGTCAACGGACAGGTCGATGGCAAGTGCTGCTGACTGTGTTCCCAAGTTATCAGCGATATCACCGTCGTTCAGTCTCGGACTCTTGACTGGACGCTTCCGTGACCGGAGGCAGGTCAATGGATATTTGCCTGAAAACACAAACGATTGAAAATCAGTTCTTCGGCTCTTTGGTCGCTTCTCTCAACCCTTTGCGCTCTAATGGCGTCTCCGACGCGCAAAGATGATCATGTCAAACCAACTTTACACCACCGTAAAGTGTTTCATAAGGCAAATCGTCTATGCGGGAAGGAACTTCCGAGTTCTGCAGCCAGAATAGCTTCGAGCGCAAAGGGTTAAAGGTGAAGGAAGAGAACCATTGCCATGTACTGCTTCTACTGCTCCAGGGAACATTGTACCCTACCAGAACCCCCAATGAAGGTACAACGAATCGAGTCCCCTATTCTAGACCCTGGAAAAACGAAACGAGGGACCAACCTGCCGTTAGTTTGCCAGTCGTAGGAGTCCGGAGCAGAGTGGCTTCTTCCGGTCCGCTGGAATCGTTCGGACTTGGCGTTCCTGGCGGATTTCCTGGACACCAGTGCCTCCTCGGCCCTCGGGGACGACGGCAGCTCCAAGCTGTCGACTGCAACATCCGAGCAGGTCGCCTTGCCGCTCTTCTTCGGCAGGAACGGGTTCTGAAAGCAAATCGTTGGGAGCTTGAAGATACAGAGGGTAGGCGTTCACGGAGCTGTGAAACCCCCTCGAACTCGAGCGTTATCGATTGCCTACGCATCAAATAACGAGAGCCGGAGCCGTGGCGCCTGATATCTTATACCTTGACATCATCCGCAAGCCTACCGCGGATAGCCCCGAAATTCGTCGCTTTGTCGGTCCCCTGACTCGGGATTTTGGAAAGTACAAGGTTTTGTAGTGAATTAAACGTTTAACCATGATGGCAACAACCAGAATTTTCTGCGATACTCGATGCTACGGTAGTTTCAACCCATATCTTTATGCCTCCATTGTGAATTCAGAGAATTAATTTCTATTTTACGAGAAATAGAAATTTTCAGCATTTGTTCCAAATAGACTGCGGATTTTATGCATTTATCACAAAAATAGATTTAGATAAAAAAACGAGGAAGAAGAATTTAGTGATATTATATTTTTATTTTTGGACTAACTAAAAGAGAAAATGCATTTTCGTTGGATTAATATTTCTTATAGTTCGCTCGGACAAATTTTATTATGCAGAAAGATCCGCAGTCTAGTTATAAGATGTAGTCGGACGAGCAGTTTGCGTCTGCGGCCTGACCTCCCGCTGGAGGATCAACTGTCGGTGCTAATTGAAATTCAGCAGTTGATACTGTCGCCGCGACGAAATCGAGCGACGTTATTTGACGGGAGGTTTGAATGTAGCCCCGCCGCCTCCGAAATTAGTTCCTTAGATGCCTTTCGGAGAGGCCGCATTCGGTAAACTGGGACGCAACGGTCGACGATTCGACAAAGGGCAATTAAGACACCTAGCCGAGGGCTTGGCAGCTTTCGAAATTAGCTGCCGGGCTGCTGTTTGATACGAAATGCGTCCCGACGACCTCGGAGCCCTACGAGACGAATTAAGGCAGTCACGAGCATACCGAAAAATGCGAGCATTCCTTCTGTACATCGATAAAAGAAAAAGTTTGAAAGGAACCATATGCCGCGAACAAATAGTTATTGAGACATAAGCTTTTAAAGTTTTACTACTACTACAGTCTACTGTAGTAGAGTAACTGTACAGCAGTGTACAGTCTACTACGGAACGGAACATAATCGTATGCGTGTCTCGAGGCAAACGGAATTTAATGGGACATTCGTCGCTAGGCCTGTACCAAGTCATTGCCTCCCTGCGGATTAGGATCACATATTTGAAGTTACAGAATACGAAAGAAAACCCTATATCCAATGTTCTATATAGGAATACTAATCCTACATTATAAAATACTAATGTAAAGTACACTAAATTTTTCTGAATCTCCTGTTCCGCCGTCGTATCCACAGAACACTATTACTGACTCACGCGAATAAACTCTACACAACACACTGAAAAGCCAAGACTCCGTAGATTCGCGAAAAGGTAGAGTGACCATGTTATCGACAAAAATAGGCGAAAAATGGTTTTACGTGCCTCACCTTAAATTACGCATGGAAATATTTAAAAAAGAATGTAATTTCTCATTTTTAACATGGAGAAATTTTCAAAATGCATGTAATTTAATACTACTCGTCGTAGTCCAAAACGCTCATCTTCTTGTGATGACAATATTACAAGGGTGTTATAATACCTCATAAAAAAGCATCGATTGGTACAGTCAAAAATGTAGGTTTCCATTTTAAAAAAAGTACAGTTGCTTGCACAAAAGTGCATAAAATTAGTTTGCGTGTTGTGCACCGTCTGATGCCATTCAACTTTTTCTTATAACATTTTCCTCTATTCCCAACCGTTTAGGAGGTACAGCCTGTTCCAGTTGGATGGGACATCCTGTAGTGTAGATGTAAAGAAAAACTTGAACAATAATTTTCTTTGTTAGAAACAATTTTGCGGCGAGTTTCTTTGACAAATGTCCACCGATCTGGAGGTGTACTTTCACCCGTAGGACGGATGATCATTACTTTTCCTACACTCTGTACATTTAGCAGTATCAGTTTGGCTGCCAGAAGAAGCGATCGAGAGACGATCTCTCGTAGGATCTATTGGTCACAGCAGCGAGGAAGTTCGCGAAGGCGAGCACAGAGCTTCTGGAATTTTGCGAGGAACAGAAACTAATCATCGAAATCCGATAATTGTTGTGTGCTGTGCGCAAACTTTCTCCTCCTCCCGAGAGAGACAGAGGGGGGGGGGGGGTATGGCGCCGCCCCTCACAGTGCGGACAAATCGCCTATTTTCGGCACTTCTCCTAGTTCGGTTATTAATGCATGTATAGAGTACATATTTTACAGACAATTATATTTACCAATGTAGTTTATAATTTTAACAAAAAGAATTTATTATTAAAAACTAACAAATTTACTTTTAAAAACTAACAAGTTTGGAACAAAATTAATAATAAATTAACCACATTTAAAATTAACAATAATAAACTTAAACAAATTATAATACTAGTATAAATTCAACAAAATGCTATCCGAGCATGCTGCTGCTGCTTCGTTATCCGAGTCATTCTCAGTACTTTGATTGCGACTCAAAATCATTGACTCTCGTGATCTTGCACGTTTCGATCTATCCTTACATTCATATTACTTTTTCAATAGTTGTAAAACATACATTAAAAACAAATTAAAAATACATAAAAATTATTGATATATAATTATTGCAAAATTATATTATGCATAAAAATGGTTATTATATGATTATTATTAACAATTTCCATGCTAATACGCATGTTTTGCAAAAGAAATGTATTTCATATCGTGATATACACGAATATTGAACTTTCCCAGTAAATTCTCCACTGTAACTGTGGCGAACAAATGGCAAAATTTTTTACAACCAAATTTGTTTACAAATGTATACTTATTGTTAATTATTCACAAGAAATGAAATTTCACAATATAACTAATACATTTAACAAGAAAATAACAAATTTTCCATGATAGATCCTAAAGGAAAGGTATGGACACTTCCTCAAAAGTTTATAAAATTGAGTGTCGCAAAAAGTAGCAGACAAAGTTATGAAATTCTTAAACTATAATAAGTAATTTCTAAATAATATCTAAATAAGTATCCGAATGCATAAATTTCAGGATATATTATAAAGAATTTATATAAAGAATGCATATTCCTTGGTAAGAACTTTCCATTACACAGAATTATTATTGCACACTCATTTACAGTTAATATTACATTTTTCGATTTTTGGCACTTTAGAGAGTGCCTCCATATCCAATTTTTTTTTTAAAGGTCTAAATTTGGTTACTAATCCATATGCAATGGTAATACTTCACAAAAAATTTTTAACAATAAAATTAATAACTGGAAAAAAATTATTTTTATGCATAAAAAAATTGTTAAATAATTTTTAAATGAATAATAATATGAGATGGATGGACGGATATGTGTGTGTGTGTGGACGGATGAAGGTCGAGCGGCGGGGACGCGAGAACCGCCGAATGTTTAAAAGGAAAAACGGCAGTTGCCCCGGACAGTAAAGAAAGAAAACGAATTGCGCATAAGAAAAGCGACCGTTGCCTTGGAAAATAAACAAACAAGACGAACGTTATAAAAGAGGGCAGCCAGGGCAGCGCGAAGATTGTTTCGATAGAGATCGAGAGGGAAAGTCGCGTAGTCGTGTTTGTCGAGTCGGTAAAATTTATAAGTAGGATCGTGACCGTTATCGTGTTTCTAGGTGTGTTTCTTGATTATAAAAGTCGTGTGTGTAAATAAAAAAAAACAAACAATTAGTAGTGTCAAAATGTTGCGTACCCACTTATTCGTACAATAATATGCATTTCCCGCTAATAAAGAATTCTGCCAAAGGAAATTTGCATCGTCAAATAAAAATGTAGTGAGATGTGCGCCGACTTGTCCGCACTGTGCGCCGTCTGCATTGTTGGCCCAGCCTAATTAGAAGCCGTCGTCGTCGTCGTCGTCGTCGTCGTCGTAATAATACAAAGATCAAGTCACTTACTTGGAAACTGTGCTGCTTCAGCATCGTCTTGATGAGAATCAGGGTGTCCAGCTTCGGTATCCTGGTGACCACGCTCTCCTCGCGCACCTCCTCGTCTGTGACGGTGACCGGTAACCGGCAGTTTTCGACCTCGGTTGGCAGTGGTTCGGCACCGCGACTGGTCACCCACGGATGCTCCTTTATCTCGGATAACAAGATCCTCTCGGCGGGATTCTTCTCCAGCATTCGCGAGATCAGGTCCCGGAGCTCGTCCCGGAGGAGTGGCTCCTCGGGGAACTTTAAGGGCTCGGTGCGGACCGCTGATTGCACGCCGATTATGCTGCCGGACCCGTACCACGGCACCTTGCCCGTTACCAACGAGTACAGAGTCACCCCCATCGACCAGACGTCGCACAACTGAAACACATTCGCAATCGCAATGCTCTTTCTCTCTTTTTATTACATGTTATACGGATATTTATGGAAAATCAAAAACTCCGGCGTCGATTCTATGAAATTACAGTGGTCCACAACTTTCCTTTCTCCTTGAACGGTCTCAATAAGTTGATGGCTATACATCGACATTCTTAACACTAGAACTGCCGAGTGATAAATTCGACTGACGTATATTGTCTTGTAATGATGACAAGACTAACATTTTTATTCTAACATGTGCTCCAATGAAGAAGTTTGTTCGAAAATTTCTGATGAAAACATTTTTCAGTAATTGAGCCCCTTAATATTGTAGAAATTGGACTTTCGTGTAATATCGTACAAAAAGTAAACACACAATGTAGCTTTATTGTAACGAGATGAAGCGAAAGAATAGTAATTATATAATTATAACTCAAAATAAAATTCATATTTTTTCAGTAGTAAACAAACAGGAACGTAACGAATAATGAAGTGCCATTATTACACTGAATTTTGATACCACTTTTTTGTGAGAAAGTGACTTACGCCATATGGCTATTAATGTATTAATAATCATAAGTTACACAAATGTTATTTTCAATGCACTACAAGTATGCTGTATACTATGTATTAAAGAAACTTGTACGTAACTGGATTCTTCACCAGTTTGTTCAATTGTACTGATCTTTAATGCTTGAAAAAATGCATGATGAATTGAAGGGATAAATTTCAGCAAATCTAGCATGTCCTTCTCTTTGGCTGCAGAAACAGGGCGCACAGGTGGATATAAATTTTCCTGCGTTATATTTTTCAACTACAATAGCCTGTCGCACCGAGCACGCTGAGTATTTAATATTTCAAACTCTACATCCACAGAAATCTTAGTTTTATAAAAAATATCAAACTGTTTTCCGCGTTCATGGTGTAACCACTGAATGGTGAGCCAATGTAAAGTTTGCGGTAATGTATTTTTCTTACGTCTTGTTATTGACCGTTCTGGCTGTTTAATTGAAAAAAATTTGTGAACATGAATGACCCTCATTGGTTGTACTAAATACGAAACGATTATCGCGTATACATATACCAGTTTCTTTCAATCGAATGTAACACTACTATTCAAGATATTTTTACAATCATTTACAATTGTCAAACCTGTTTTTGTGCTTTCCTTTTATATGCGATTGTTTTTTGTGCGATTTGTTTTGTGCGATTTTCTTTTATGTGGTACATGAATGCCAACGGTGCTGGCATTGAAACACCCTTGTAATGTTTTGGACTACGACGAGTAGGATTGAACTATGTTCAAAAATATATATTATGTTTGAAAATTTCTCCATGTTTAAAATGAAGGATAACATTTCTTAAAAATGTTTCCACGTGTAATTTAATTATTTGTTTTGTTCGGAAAGCACTTTCTCGCTATTTCGTAAATCTTTGGTATATTTTCTAAGTGAGACTTTTACGCGGTCCCTGTCCACCGCATAAAAAAATTTTCTTTAATACGTTATGAAAAATATAATATTAAATATTATTTGTTATAGCTATCTATGAAGTTTCTGAATATTTTTTTGTGCGGTTTCTTTTACGTGTCCGTATCTACTGCACAAAAACAGGTTTGACTGTACTTGAAATAGTTTTGGTTGAGTCGGTTCCCACGTCTGGCATCGTTTACGTTCACTGGCCGATCGTTCTTGCCATAGACAGGCTAAACTGAGCGAGCCAGTGGCGTAGTCGATAAGGTCACATGATAAGTCTAAAGTCTAGACTATAATCTGCGAGATATACACGTCGCGACCGAGACTAGGGCAAATTACACGCTTCTCTATCCGGCAGGGGTGTAATAACGCGCCACCACTGTTGATTCCGTTGTACACTCTCGTCCAGAGGAAAGATAGCCGTCGCTCTCGTCGTTCTGATTGCGCGTTCAGACTGCCATACACGGAGCACGCTTGTTCAATTCCGAGTAAGATCCATTCCGGTTAATTACCGTCTGTCTCGGCCGATTTCATCGAGGACGTCGCGACCACTAAAATATTTTCCGTTCTAAAGTCGATTCTTTGTATACGGTTGCTTCTGAACTGAAAACACTTTATCCGCCGAAAGCTTATTCAAAAGCTACGCCTTATAACTAGACTGCGGATCTTTGTGCAAAATCAAATTTTTCTACATTTGTTGCAAGCGACAGGACTAAAGTAGAAATTTATTCCGTCTCTTAATCACATTAAAAAATTGGAAATAATTTATGGATGTTCTTAAATCTAACCCTATGTTTTTGAATCGAAATCTATGTTCTTAAATTCTCTCTGTTCTTAACTCTTTTAATCTTTTTACTCGTTCGAATAGCACCCACTCAATTTGATCACAAATGTATAAAATCCGCAGTCTACTTCTAACAATCGACAGCAGTGAATTTGCTTGGATTTTGTGCGATTTTATTATAAAATATGCTGGGACAAAAAAATATGTATAATCGTTTCCAATCGGAGTATAACGCCGACAATTACAAAATGAAAATTCTATAATCGGTCATTCTATTGAATCTATCGAATTCAATATATTAAAAGTGGACTACAGATTTTCGAAAATTGTGTAGAATCTTCGGCACGTGACATGTTAAATATAAAGTGGAATTCGTCGAATTATCGAATTTCTTGCGGTTCCGTAGATAAGAAAATATTTTGTTATCGAATTTCCTGCCGGCTCGCTATAGAAAATCGCGAGTTATGCGACAGAGATAAACTTCCGTCGCGGCCACTACGTTTTAACGGGGGCGAAGAGCAACGCGCGCGCGGCAACCTAATTTCTTGAGTGGCAACTTTCCGTACTTCAAGTTCACCTGCATATTTTACAATATCGCGAAGAAATCGATGGCGTGTACCCGAGGTGTGTGCAACTCGTTCCACAAGTTTTCCCCGTTGCGGCTCGCGTACGTGCCCTAAAACTTTTCGATGGAGGTCATTCGGGCTCCCCGAAAACGTTCTCCCTGATCGTGGAAGCGATTATTTGTCCACTAACAAGGAAAAATCGAGAAGAATCCGCGGCCAGACAAAAAGCTAACGAAACGCTGCGCAATTAGCGCCGGTCTCAGCAGAATTACAGTGATTATGTCAGAGGTGTGCCTGTCGCCTTGGAACTTTTCCGTCGCAATTATTAGGCTGGTGCATACATGTAATTGCCGTTCCGAACTATTTTACGCAACCAACTTTATCTGTTAAAAGACGTCTCCAGACGGTATTCTATTCTTGGAAATACGCTCATGTCGGTCAGAAAGTTGGACCTTCGGAAAATTACAAAAAAAGAATAAATCCCCGGAGCCCTGGGAACATCCACCGAACAAATTCCCGTTGATTCCGCAGCGGCTCGAATCGATACCGCGAAACGATTGTCGAAGGGCAGAGTGCGGATCACCAGCGGACGTAATAATCCGACAGAGGTAAACCGCTCGCTACGAAAGTGAAAATCGATAAACCGTCCACGTAATTCGAGTTAATCGTGCGATAAGTTCGCCCCCATAAGCGTTCGCTGTTAGGGTCGCGCGCGGTGTCGTCATTCGGCTTTAATTAAAATTTGTTACAAGCGGGAATTCACTGCTCCGCATAATGGCGGCGCGCCGTCGCGTCGCGTCCTAGCCGATCTCCTTCGTGGCCGGATCGAGAATGCATTAATAATTTTCGCGACGAGCGCCCGGGTCGTGGCGAATGAATACAGAGCAGGTGCATTTCTCGAGAACAAGATCACCGAATTCGAGGCATGATTTGCATGCTAATGCATATTCCCATTTCTTTGCCACTGTTGTCGAAATTCTAGAAAAATATCGGAGGAGCACGATCGGTCGACGCGCATATCGGATTCAGCGGCGTAACGAATATTTTCATCGACGCGACGCACAGTGGTCCGGATCGAAGAATGTACGGACATTTGTGTATAACTTTCAAACCGTTTGAGACATTGAAATGATATATAAATGAATATATGTATGTATATAACGCGCGGCGACCGTACTCGCCAAAACATTATCAACTTTAAACAACTATAAATTGTAAAGTAGGATGAAGTATGAAGTGGTTGTTGTACGGTCATTTAAAGGAAGTTGTACCGAAAATATTCCTTTTTGTTAGAACCTGGGATGTTTTGAAAAAAAAAAGATATCCTTTGACAAATATACAAAATTTTTTTAATCTGTCATGTATCATTCAACATTATTTTTTAAATATATTATTGTTAGTTGTTACTAAAAAAATATATGATTTATTATTGAAAAGGGATGCTCTATATCATAGAAAAAAAACTAAGAAAAAATATAACGATGAGGACATCGTAAAGAGCTTAATCAATTTTGTCTGGTGACCTATGCTATTTTCAAAAGGCTCAACTTTAAATGATTGTAGTAACTAAAATATTTATTAGACTTCATTAATTTCTTCATTTTCGAAGTCTATAGACGCTTACGAAGCAATACAAATTGATTAGTTTTCAATTTCGAAAAGTCGACTTTTTGGTCAAATGTCCCTAAATTCCTCGATCCGGACCGCTGTGCGATAGTTCGACAATCCAGCTGAACCGTAAGCCGCACATAATTGCGAGACCAGTCCGGCTCTCTGATTAATCATTGATAATGAATGTTCTAACGGGAAGTTAATTTGCTAATAAATAATTCATTTCAATTCGTAGCTCGTCGCTACATTAATTCGTTCCCCGCGGGACCGTTTTTACGCTGGCCTCGATTCATGTAAATTGGAGAGTTATTTATTATAAAAGCGAGTAATCCAAGCTCGACGTACGCAGAGAGATAAAATGAATTTGCGTTGCGTTGCGTGGGCGACGGAACCAATCACACCCCCCCCCCCCCCACCCGGTCACCAATATCAATTTCATTGTATCTCATCCGTTAACCCTTACGCAAACAGCTGAAATTTGTCATAGTCCATTTTAAAGAGCACGCAATTTATTAATATTGCGTTTCGTTTATTCGAGGGACCGTTGAATTACGGACAACACAACGATTTCATCGAATCGATTGCTTCGACGTGTCCTGAATTTTCGGATGAACTGGAAGCGCATAAATCCGCAGCGTAATCGTAACTCTCGCATGTTCCCGACGGCTGGATGGTCGCCAGTCGAGTCTAATGGATCAGCGATCGTAAATCGTCGAAAGGAAAACCGATGTTTCTGGCTGTTTTAATATGGGCAACGATACTCACGGTTCCGGAATAATGGGCGCCAGGTATGGTTGTTTCGGGTGCCGCGAACGCTGGCGTGCCGGCTGGTCCAGATAATAATTCTCCGGACGCCCTCAGTTCCGCGCTGACTCCCAGATCAGCGATCTTGATCCGACCGTCGCTGTCCACCAGCAGGTTGCTCGGTTTTATGTCTCGATGCACTATTCGCTGGTAGTGCACTGGAACGGCGAACACACGGTTGGGAAAGTTAATTAACACGCGATGTAAATGGTTTACGGTCGATGCCGGAACGTGAATCGCTGTTAGAGCAGAATGCGAGAGAGGGAAACAACGACAGAGATCGACCTATGTAGTGTCACGTCCGGTGGTTCGACCGCTCGTAAATAAGACATATAAAACTTCAGATAAAGAATTATTGTGAACTATTATTCAATGATGTCACGCGAGGAGAAGAAACAAATAGGATTAAGATACGCGTTGAAAATTCTATGAAGTTAGATAGCGTGCAAAACGATTCCAACTTATCTTCCTGCAAGACGCGCAGCGAAGATCGGTTACACCCTAAGAATAAAGAAAGGGTGTCCTATTATACCAAGTTGCAAGAAGGGATGCTGACTTCATGGCAAGAGTGACGACACATTAGCCATAAAACATCAAGAAGATTAGAAGATTAAAAATGCAAGGTAGAGACTCCTGAGTCAGCATCCCTTCTTGCAACTTAGTATAATTGGACACCTTTTCTGTTTATTCTCAGGCTGTAACCGATCTTGACTGCTTGTCTTGCAGGAAGATGAATTGGAATCATTTAGTGCGCTATTTAACTTCCTAGAATTTTGAACGCCTATCTCAATCTTATTTGTTTTCTTCTCCTCGCGTGACACCATTGGGTTTCAACAATAGTTCACAATAATTCTTTATCTGAAGTTTCACTTGTCTTATTCATGAGCGGTCGAACCACCGGACGTGACAGTAGATACGAAATTGCATCGTGAGGCCCTAGTGTTACCTCAATTTTTTAATATTCTGCAAATCGGTTCGATCGCAACAGAAATAATAGGGGTACCCATAAGTAATGAATTATTTGCAAACAATTTGTTTTGCCTTTAGTTCTGTGCCGATATTTCAAGAGGGAACACGTACTCTTTTACAGTTTTCGGAAAAAGCAGTCCGCGTTAGCATTATTTAAGAAATAAAACACTGACTTCTGTAAAAGATATAAGGAGGCACCTTGAGTCATATTTGCTTCCCCAATCCTGGATTTCGAAATTCTCCTTGATAATGATTATATAATAAATTAAGAAATAAAAACTTGAATTTACTACGTTACACAAATGTTATTTTCAATGCACTACAAGTTTGCTGTATACTATGTATTAAAGAAACTTATTCGTTGCTCGATTCTTCACCAGTTTCTTCAATTGTACTGGTTCTTTAATGCTTGAAAAAATGCATGATGAATTGGAGGAATAAACTTAATATTAATTAGCTTAATAAAATAATTAAAAAAGAAAGAAATTTTCATTTAGCTCCTGGGTGCTGGTCTTATCAATCAATGCAAATATTCTTTATTTTGCGTAAAGATCCGCAGTCTATATAGGAAGCTAATAAAAGTCGATTTTAGGCACTGGGATAACTTTCATGCAATGCTGATACATATTTCGCGAGTGTCCGGATACTTTTGAACGTTAGTGTATATGTATGGGTAGAAATGTATGTATGGGCTTAGGTGGAGTTAAATCGAAGGGTGGATTTGATGGGGTCACTTACGATATTCAACGCCCATCACGACGTCGCGGAAGTTCTTCCTGGCGGTTTCCTCGTCCAGAGGTTTATCCGTCGGAATCTGAAGTATCTCGCCCCTCTGGACCAGCTCGAAAACAAGATAGAGATTGTCCTCGTCCGGATCGTCGAGCACCTCGACCAGCTTCACCACATTAGGGTGATCCAATTTTTTCAGCAACGCGATTTCTCTGTAGACTTTCGCAAGAGGATCTGCGGCACCCTTTCTGCCGGGAGCCATTCTACCAAAGATCCCGGCCTTCTTCATGAGCTTCTTCTTGCTGAGGATCTTCATCGCGTAGTGAGTCCCGTCCTCCTCGTTGTAAGCTAATTTCACGATGCCGTATGAACCCTGTGGGCAACAACCAAATTCGAATGATTCAACAACGTTTCACGGGATTCTTCTCGTCGGAAAAGATAAAATCTCTTTTACCAGACGAAAATACCCCCTCGCATCTCTGTAATATTTTACAGTACAACCCCCATCTCGATATGATTTTTTAGATTTTTTTTTAAAGAAGCTACACAATATGTTATAAATGCTATTCTTGCGACTGGAGGCGTAGAGAAGATGTAGAGGTCACCTTTGTTTTTTCAAATGGAATGTCCAATTTTTCATACTCGATTTAGACAGATTGGTGTATCCTCAGTATAAAAGTACTAAAGTGTATTTATTGTCTTAAAATTTACCGTTGCTGAGATATTCGACTATTTTCGTGAAGAATGTTCTTCATGAAAAGCATGCCAATGTTTACATTTGACGTAGTGAGCATAACCTTGAAAATCTTCCATAATGAAAGAGACAGAATGAAAACAGTCTATGTAGTACTGTTAGCACTAGTATTGTTGTAGTGTCTATCCAGTATTGTTTGAAATAGCTAAGAATTTCAAGTGAACAGAGTTCGTGGGATACGCTGTACATTGAACGATTCTCCCATTATCAATAATTCTAATGTTTAAAACAATCCAAGCACCTGTCCAATGTTGTCCAGGAGCTTGTACTGGTTCAGCTGCAAAGCGCCCTGCCTGTTGTCGATCGACACCCTCCTGCTCTCCCTCAGTGGTCTCCTCCTGTTCCTGGGTGATCCTTGAGGACTGCCATACGGAGAGTAAGGACAATAAGGATAGATAGGCCTGGCTGTCATGGTGGAGGAGTCTCCGAGGAACTTCTGTCCGGTCGCTGGGTCCCCAGGCGAGGAGCCTTTCTTCAGCATCGTGTCCTCGGTGACCTCGGCGTAGAGGCGAGTGTTCATATCACTGGAGACACTGGCACTGAGAGTCATGGTGCTCCCTGGCTGCGAGGACACGTCGTCTTTCGACTCGGCGGTCATCATTATGGACTGTTGGGGGTCATCGTGCTTGGATATCTGCAGGGATATCCTCCTGTCGGCTAAGTACATCTCCCTGTCGGCCCTGTCCTCCGACTGGGTGGACAGCAGCTGGTACACCTTCACCGTCCGAGGAAGAACCTTCGATTGCTCGTATTCGGACTGATCCGACTCCTCGTCCTTGACGGACAACGGAGACACTTTATCGATCGGCTCCTCCTCGATCCTGATGCTTTCGGCCGAGGGCCTAACCTGCTCGAGGTTAATGCTCAGCCTGGATCGATCCCTCGCTTGACGGGCCCCCGCTCCCATGTTCCGATCGCACGATGGGATTTGCAGACAGACAATCGGGTTTGATGTGCTCGCGGACGTCGTGCACGTCGAGCCGCGATCGATCGATCCGACCGTGACGCCCGCCAATGGATCTCGGCTTCGTTCAGGAGTGGCACAATCCTTTGTCGCCTCGAGGGTTTCGCCGTCCAATTTTGGGGGCGCGCGGAGGCCTGAAGAGTCTTCCGGTGGCCGACGCGTCGAAGCATCCTCTGTGGGCACAAGAGACTTTTAACAATATACCTAAACCACGGTGCCTCCATTCTTCAAACTTTTGTCTTAAATGGTAATGTTCAGGACATTGATACAATTAGAAGAAAAGTCCTCTAAGCTAACATATTAGCTAACATATTAGCTAACATATTAGGGGTACCCATAAGTAATCAATTATTCTTTCACAGTTTTCGGTAAAGCAGCCTGTGTTCAAAATATTCTAAATAGTATAATCTTTTTTACAACCCTGTAAAAATATGGCGGCGTCTGCACCTTCCGAAGATCATATTCGTCGTTACATACTTTTTCATTTTCATTCGGAATTTAATGCAACGGTAACAACATAGAAAATCAGCATTATTTAAGAAACGAAACATTCGCTTCTGTGGAAGATCCAAGGGGGCACCTTGAGTCATATTTTGCTTCACGAATCCTGAATTTCTATAAGAGGGTGATTGAAAATTTGCAGAAAAGGTGGTAAACTGTCCTTGATAATGATGGAGAGGGACCCACAGGGTGTCCCAGCTAACTTGACCACCTTGAATGTCTCACTTAGTGTTGGTAATAGAAAAAAACGTTTAGGACAATAGTAACCTAACCGAATGGGCAATATAATGATTTGGAAAAAAACCTTTTTCAAGGTCATTGTTTTCTAGATATCAAGGTCATCAATTTTTTTAAAAATCGAACTATATTTTTTTTATCGCCACGTCAGTGACATATTATACAATGACTTTCGTGTGACCTTGGGTAGGAAAAATCTAGAAGGCATTATAGGTATTATCAGTGTTTAATTTGCTACACTAATTGGTTTGATTGAACTACTCTATTTCAATAAATATCCGAAATTATGATCACTGTTTGCAATACATTGTTGTGTACGGAAAATAAATGATTCTCTGGCTGTTCTAATAGTTTCATTGCTAATATTGGAACATGCAGTTCTAATACCCATCTTCATATCTTCAGCTGTTGTTGGAACATGTTCGTAAACAATACTCTTTAGTGTTCCCCATGAAAAGAAATCTAACGGAGTTAGATCAGGTGACCATGGAGGCCATAAAACGTTTGTGCCTCGCCCAATTTAACGTTGAGGAAACTTTTCGTCTAATTTGAAACTTTTCTGTAATGCTTTTTGGATTTTCCATATCCAAGATCACCCGAAGGTCGTTGTATAATATGTCGTTGAAGAGGTTTTCACCCCTACTATTATATCGCGATAAAAAAAAATAAAGTTTGTTTTAGACTCCAAAATAATTGATTACTTACGGGTCCCCCTAATAGTTTGTAATCTATCTTGGAAACTAGGAGCCCTAACCTGGGATAGCACACGCGTTTGATAGAATATCTTGGGAAAAATTTCAACCAGCAAGATAACCCTCAAAGCTAAGATAATTGTTCATGCGTTGAAGATGAAGGGTTTAGAGGAACATCTCGGGATGATCCACGAGAATATCTTTGCTCACCTACGCTGACGCGTTCGACGAGACTGCAGAGGCTGCCTAGGGTCTCCTTGGCGACCAGCTGGTCCCTCGGCAGCTCCTTGGCTTCCTCGATGTTAGGCATGTCTAGTCCCGCGTTGGGTAGCTTCCGGTGCAGCTCGGTGGTCGGCATTCTGTCCAGCAGAGTGTCCGTTTCCTCGGTGAGGCTGCCCTCAGCTCTGCCGACGATCACTTTCGAGCTGAGTCGTTTGGACCCTACGGAGGACCTGCGTCTTTCCTTCAGGAACAAGGACAGGTCCTGCAAGGCGTCCGCCGTTGAACTCCGTCTGTCTTCGTCGAAGGTGCCCAGGTTGCTCGCGTACCCGCTGCTCTCCCTTCTAGGTCTGATGACCCTCGGTGTCCTAGACTTCAAGATCTCGCGAAGAGTAGGCAATCCTTCGGTCTCCTCGAGGAACAGCGCGCTGTCCTTGCGAACCTCGACGATCTCGCGATCGTTACCCTCTTCAGGACTCGACGAAGACCTGGAAGAGTCCTCCTGGTCCGTGGCCTTCGCCTTGGAGTCCTCCCGAGGTAGCCTGATGGTCACCTTGCTCTCCGAGTCGCAGGATCGTTCCGGCGATCGGTCTGACGATCGATCCTTCGATCTTCGTACAAACGGTTTAGAGGTCGCAGATTCTCGCGAACGCGGCGGGTCACGAACTTCGATCCCGAAACCCAACGATCTCCCAGTTTTCTCGGAGTATTGGAAAGTGGTATCCGGCTTCCGCAGCTCGAACCTACCGATGGAGGAGAAGTGCTCGCCGGAGCTGGAGTCTAATGGAAAAACAATGTTCCTCGAGGCGTTCAAGGACACGTCCAGAGAGTCCCTCGAGTCCTGAGGAACCGGCAGAGACCGAGAGACCGAACCTGGCGAACCCTCGTCCACGGCGGTGTGCCTGAAACCAAAGAGATCCTGTTTAAATTTTTGTTGAATCCTGTTTAAATTTTGATTTTCATCATAAATGCATCAAACAGCTAGTATCGTGTACGTAGCTTAGGGTATCAGATTGTTGGGTAGCAGATTGCAAAGAGGGTTAGTAAATAGTTAGTAGTTTTAATAGCAGGATGCTGTTCCGTTCGAGCAATCTCGATGGTGGTTCATTGTTTGCGGATCGCACGGACAGAAACAGTTTGCTAAGAGTTGTTTTTTCAGCTTATGAAAACTTGATCCGAGTGTTTACGATGCTCTCGGTCTATGTAGACCGGAAAGGACGCGGGATGAATAATTCATGGGCTTGTGCTTATCTCGAGTTGAATCTTCGGTGTTTTGTGCCGCATTAACTGCGGCTTCAACGCATCAACTGCATCTCGACGACGCTCATCGCGCTCCGGCAAAAACTAAGCGAAGATGAAACGATTCCCCGATGTCAATCTCGAAAACGCGAGCCACGCTTCTCACAGTTTCTTTCTCGCTTTCGGAAAAGTCTGCGTCTACCAGTTCATCAAAGGTGTCCCGAGAAAAAACAACTTGCACGATATTCTCCAAACGAATTGTTCATCGTCCTCCAACATTTTCGAGATTGGTATCAAGGAGCTATCTTCAAGTTCGGTGGAGACGCACTTAGTTTTTCCACGGTGAAACGAGCGTCTCGGAAAGCAGAGGACATCTAGCAAGGGACTTATTCGCGAGTTCAATTTCCTTTGATGCAAAGTCAAATATTTGTTCGCTAAGAGAAGCCATTGAGAAAAGGGGAAACGTCGCCATCTTGACGCTTCCCGGTTCTATGCCGTGACTCCTTTAATTTCAAGATCGGTTTCGAACGAAGAAAGGAATTGAATTCCCCGTGAAAGAAAAAAACAGATCGCCTGTTGTTTTCGGTTTAACACGAAATCCTTGACAGAGGAACAGGGACGACGATCCAATCTGCGCCGGACGTTTGAACGATGCTTCTCGCGCGCACGACCTCGACGCGTTCTTGCGTCACTGCAATCATCCCCCAGCGTTGTCGATTCGATTGCATTGTTTCGAGATTTCGCTCGTTCCCGGCCACCAGCCGCTGATTGATGGGCTCCCGTTTTAAATGAAATATTTAACGCGAGCGATCTCTGTCGAGCGACCGAAATCGTCCTTGAAACCCACTCTCGTCCGCCTCTTTTCCTTCCTGACAAAAAGGCCGCGCCAATCGATGAAAATCTGTTTGCAAACACGTCCGCGCGCGCCCCGAGAATCAGTCGGAAAGTGATGTTGCAATTAAATTGCAAATGAACCCGTAATCGGTGTTGTACCGTTTTTGTTGCATACGCGGTGGTTGCGGAGTCCCTCGACGATTCGTTCGAAATAACTCGACTAAAGTGAGAACACTAACTGAATATTCTATATTTCTAGAGTTGATAAATTTGCACTTGTTTCGAATGTGAACTGGCATTGGGAGTGTCTTTGTTATAATACATTTATAGATTTTATTATAACATTCTGAAGATAACCTTATTGCCACACAGCGCATTATAATACAATGGTGGGTAAAGAGACCAACGGCACGAGTCTCCGAGTCTTCGCGACCCTGATTAAAACAGTTTTATTCGTTTGAGAACTTGATTGTCTATCGTGCTAACGGAGTAATCGAAATTTATCGTTGAAAGTTGAAAAATCCGGACGCAGCGTGTTTCACGCGTTCGATAAGTAGAAAAGGCAAACGATGGTCAGACGAGTGAAACAGATCGCCGACTGATTTCAGGACGAAGGATTTATGGATCGTGTTCGTCGTTATAAGCCACCCGGTATGCATCCGCGCGCAGAATTTCGGTACCTGAAGCGGGAAACCGCGTTGAGTTTTCCAGCAAGCAAGATTGGATCGGTTATTGATAATTCGATAGGAATTGTTCGCGATTCGGGTACAGCCGGGAGCAATAGCGTGGAACAATGGTCTTTAGGGTAGCAGGCGATAAATTGCTGCTGTTAACTCATTCGTGCGGTCGCGTTAACGTGGCGTAAGACAGTACCCGTTGACGGCCACAGTTCCGTCGGACGACCGAGCTTACAACCAGAAATTATCGTGACACCAGCATTGTTACCCGTTCCCGTAGAGGAGTCGTAATTGTTGTTATGATTCTTCCCTCTATCCTGGGACCGAAGATACAATACAGCTTGCGACGACGGACGTGAAGGTCAAGGTTCAAGCTCTTCCCACAAAAACCTAACCTTCTCGGACTGTATAGTTTGCTTTATAAACTCGAACAAGAGAATTCTGTCTCAATTTTCGAAACCATTCAATCAACTTGTGTTCAAACAAAAGGGAAATATTTTTCGCGCGTGTAGGTACGCCGCGGCCTCGTGTCTTCGCGAGGTTAGGCGGCGAACGTCATTTAAATTTCATATTTTCGTCATTCTAACCGGCATGATCTCAATTGCAAATCACCGTTCTCCTCTAGGAAGCATACGCTCGCTCTCTCGCAGCCCCTTCCTGCCCCGCTTCGTCGAGGATTTAATGAGCTCCGGTTCCCCGGAGGCTGAAACTTCCGTCCGGATCGCTTGCGAAACTCGTCGGAGGCCTGACAGCCGGCTGCATCCTAAATGCGAATCGAATCGTTCGCCGTTTCCCCCTCTCTCGAGCTATCTCCAACATTTTTTGGCTGACTGCCCGTAATAATTCGTACTTAACGTTAATATTAGGGGGGGTCCATAAGTAATCAATTATTTTGAAATCTAAAACAAACTTTGTAGTAAATTCAAGTTTTTATTCCTTAATTTATTATATAATCTCCATCATTATCAAGGACAGTTTCGAAATCCAGGGTTGGGGAAGCAAATATGACTCAAGGTGCCTCCTTACATCTTCCACAGAAGTGAATGTTTTATTTCTTAAATAATGCTCCAGAGATCTGAAAAGATGATAGTCAGAGGGAGCAATATCCTGCGAGTACGGGGGGTGCGGTCAAACTTCCCATTGCAATTCTTTGATATTTTCCTGAGTGAGTTTCAATGTATGGGGCCGGGCATTGTTAATTTGCAGTATCACACCTTTTCTGTAAACTAAAGATGCCTTCTTTTTAAATAGTTCTGAATGCAGCCGTTGTAAATGCTGACAATACAACTCAGCAGTAACTGTTTCTCCAGGTTTCAACAACTCCAAGTAAACTATACCACGAGAGTCCCACCAAATGCACAGTAACACCATTCTAAGTGATAAGCTAGGTTTAGTGGTTGATATTGCGGTTCGATTTGCAGAAAGCCATTGCTTCGAACGCTTTATGGTATCATAAAGAATCCATTTTTCATCTTCGGCAACGATTCTGTTAAGAAATTGATCTCTACGGAATCTGGATAGCAATGAAGTGCAAATTGTTCGACCAATATTCTTGTTGGTCCCAGATAATTGATGCGGTACCTATATTCCTTGTCTATAAACCTTTCCCATTTCGTGTGAGTGCCTTTGTATAGTTGACCATGTGGACCCAAGACTTTTCGATAATTCTTGTATACTTAATTTTGGATCTGCTTCCACTAGAGATTTTAGGGTGTCATAATCAAATTCAACTGATCGTCCATTTTGATACCTGTTAGAGAGACCATGATGATTTGTTGTTACAATTGCATTAAATCTCGCATGAAAACGAAAAAGTATTCAATGTCGAATATGATCCTCGGATTATACGGACGCCGCCATTTTATTGCAGGGTTGTAAAAAAATTGTACTATTTGGAATATTTTGAAAACTGTAAAAGAATACGTGTTTTCTCTTTAAGGATCGGTACAGCATTAAAGGCAAAACAAATCCTTTGCAAATAATTGATTACTTATGGGTACCACTAATAATTTCCTACGAGAAAAATAAAATTTTCCATTTTTAGACGATATTATAGGGCAAGGAGTTAAGCATTTGCTCCTTAAGATAAGCATTGTCCTAATAATCATTTAACCAGCTGAGAGCGCAATTGGCTCCATGGAGCACCGCTGTGGTTCAATGGGAGGGCGGAGCAACGAGGCAACGCCCCCTTGGCACGCTTTAGAGGGGAGGAACCAGTGAATTGAATAGACCAGGCTCCACCTCTGTGGGGTTCAGACGTTGTGTGCTCCAGAGCGATGACCTTAAGAGAAAATTGTTCTCTAAAGACAGGGGGCGCTTATTGTTCGTACCAGAAATGAGTCGTTTACAGGCCCAATAGCGCAAACGATGCTTAACAGTTTTAGTTTCTTTATCAATTAATCTCAACACCTCTGTAGACATGCTATTCAATAAATTTCAACTTCTCAAATGACAGTAAACGAAGTCTGTCGATAAGAGATAAAATATGTTAAGGAACCCAATTACTGGGGGGTGGGGGCAATTACTGTGCCTATATTAATTATACTCATTTTGAAGTACAATGGATTTTAAAAAAGAGATATATAGCATATATATTAACTTTTTTTTAACCCATTTGCATCATTAGCGTATATATACGCTCAATTTATTTTTTCTTATAATGCTGAAATATAAAGATCTTTTACTTGCAGTCATTGTTGTACTTAAATATAATAAAAAAAAAGTTTAGTCATAGAGGCCTTCTTTTCATATATCTTTATGATGCAAATGGGCTAACGAGAAAAATTTGATATCTCTTCTTTAATATTATAATGCTTTGAAAATAAGTATAATTAATATAGGGCACAGTCATTGATAACCCCACAGTAATTAGGTGCCTCATCCTAGTACAGTTTTAACTCAAGGCAGAAAGATCGAGGGCAGACACGCTTGTCAAATTCTGTTAGAGATGCTCGGTGTAAAAGGATGAAAAGTTTCGCAAGCGACCTTGACGAGCCGATTCGTTTCGCATCTTCGTTGACATACGTCGGCAACACGTTCGTTGCCACAGCCGCGCATCGTTCCACAGTTTTTGCGCCGGCGCGTACGCAGAACCGATAAGGCGCGATCGAAAAAAAGCATAAACGGAAAATGGCTGTTACGCGACTGCCCGCAAAAAGCGAGCGTTACTCGGCGACAAATTGCTTGAATAATTTTTAGCTAGAATTCCGACGACTCGGTGAGCGCACGTTCCCTGTACTTCTCTTTCGCGCGCGCGCGAGAGAGAGGGAGAGAGAGAGAGGTAGAGAGAGAGAGAGAGAGTCCATCTTTCTTCATATTTTCTGGACCCGTCGCGAGCATATGACGCTCGGAGAAGGATAACTCTTCATAAAAACTTGGAATTACTAATGAACCCGGAAAACGGAACTCTCCATGCGAGCTCGTGAAAACAATATTCAGTCGGTCAGCGAATAACAACAATCATTCGAGAGAAAGGAACATAATTAATTAAATAAAACGATCGAATAAAGTACGAGAGAGCACAATGGGATAGGAAATGATTTCACAAAAGAGCAGGAGGTTCGCGGCGGCTGCTGGAACCGATGCAATTAAATTCGACGATACAGGATGAACGAAAAGAGATAGAAGGAGATAGAAGGAGAGAGAGGTAGAGAGAGAGAGAGAGAGAGAGAGAGAGAGAGAGATTCTACCGTTCGAGTAACGCCTAAGCTGATTACGCGGTAGCTAGGATCGTGGCAGACCTTTTCGAAGCGTTATCGCCGTCATAGCGACGACGGGGAAAAAGTAGCCGGAGGATTGCGGAACGAAAGCGCGTCAGAAAAGCGTCGGTTCATCGTGACTGTCGCGTTTATGTATGACGAGCACGTAACGGAGAGGAATGCTCGTCTCGCGCGTTCCCCTTGATCAGCACCTGTTTGACTGGCATGTGTGCACGTTGCCCGCTGCGAAGCAGAACTGCTAACGCAGAAAACCGATCAGCATCGTTCCGATCACGTCATCGGCCTAATGAACTCTGTTTAGAACAATCGAACACACACACACACAGAGGGAGAGAGAGAGAGGGAGAGAGAGAGAGAGAGAGAGAGAGAGAGAGAGAGAGAGAGAGAGAGAGAGAGAGAGAGAGAGAGAGAGAGAGAGAGAGAGAGAGAGCCTAGACGAGAGTCACGTTCCAGCCTAGGATAGAGGATCTAGCTTCTTCCATCGATCCGCTGCTGGTCTCCGGCCAGGAAACAAAAGGGGGAAACGTCGCTTATCTTTGACCTTCTCGGGGTTTCGTATCTCCGCTATAATGAACGATAATAATTCGCGTTAGCGTTAACGGTAATGTTTTTGCATACGCCGGGGTTCAACCTCGGGATTTGACGCGTGCACGCCAGATAGCCATGAAAAACAAGACACCGCGGTGACATCACGCGGCGGCGCTTGAGATATTGCGTGAACAAGCCTCGCAATCGATTCCAGCTGAGGAACCGAAAGTCACCGTTTAATTAGCGAACGTGGGCTTGAGCGGAGCGCACTGTAGCCGGGACACAGTCGATTCCAAATCTACAGAAATTCGGGGTCTTAGGTCCCTAGATTTATGGGACTGTAGGATTCCGAGCGCTTCAACTTATCGAACTTATGGGCTCTGCGTCTTTGGGGGCCTAGACTTATAAGAATTTAGGACTCTGGGCCTGTGAGACTCTAGAAATTCTGGGGGCTCTAGGCACTGCGGGGTCCTAGGTACTTTAGAGCCCTCAGGATTCGGGGAAACTCGGGAATCTGGATTCTCAGAAGTCTAGGTCAAAGAATTCTGGGACCCTAGTACTCTGGGAGCCCAGCATTCTGCGCTATGGAATTCTGGAGCTCTAGGACTCTGGGAGCCCAGAATTCTGGGATATAGAATTCTAGGACCTTAGAAGACTGAGAGCTCAGAATTCTGGGGTGTAGAATTCTGGGGTATAGAATTCTGGAACCTTAGAACTCTGGGAATCCAGAATTCTGGGGTATAGAATTCTAGATTCCTAAGTCTCTAGGTGCCCGGAATTCTGGGGTATTCTGAATTCTAAGACTCTAGGACTCTGAAAGCCCAGAATTCTGGGGTATAGAATTCTGGATTTCTAGGTCTCAATGTTCCCAGATCTAATGAAGCCTTAGGTTCCTGAGTTCCTAGGTCCATAGGAATTTTGGATCGCTAGGCTCCTAGATCCTCAGAACTTTTGGTTTCTAATTCCCTAAATGCTTAGATCTACGAAATTTTAGAACTCTAGGCCCCTCATGCCATGAAACATTTAACAATGTGGATATCTAGATCCATAGAAATGTGCAACTTTTGATCCGCCTGTTTCCGTATTATTCTGGAACTACGAAGCGCAGGGGGAACGAAATGCGGGTAAATTTCGGGAATTGCGAATTTGGTTGACGTGGTCGGTTGGGTTTTCCGACTAAAGGAACAATTGTTTTAGGAAGTTCGGCGCCGGAGGGGTATTTTCCCCGCTCATCCGTGATAACATCCGCGCGCGCAGACCGGCAACGTATGTAAATTACGTCGTATCGACGTCGGTCGATATTTGTTCATTCCGCGAAATGTAACGTCGGAAAGTATTTGCTTGATCCGGATCTACTCCCGGTGTTCCCTCTTCGCCCCTCTGTCTCTTCTTTCCTCTTGAAACCGCTTTCACGCTATTCCCCATCGAACGCAATTTCCTTTCGACGTGTGCTGAATCGGTTACGAGGCGAATGTGCAGTTACGGTTTAACGTGACCACGGGGATTCGACAATTGTGCAACGTTTTAGGGGTGGCTGGTTCGCACGATGTAAGAATTGCACTACTATGTGAAACTGCGGGACGTGATACAGCGATTCTCTGTTAAGGGAAATTTGCTGACTCCGATACTCGAGGAAATAAAGACGCAATTGATCTCGAGATCGAAGAACCATTTTCTGAAAGGAACTCCTGCGCTAATTGATTAGGGCAGCGATTTTCTTGGAAATCTCGAGGTATCTCAACAATCCATGTAAAGCTAAATGCAATTCTGTGAGTGGAGCCGTTCATTTTTTGGGAAATTATTGAATTATCTTGAACTCGTTAGGATCTTAAATTTAATTTAAATAAATTTCCCTAGATCACCGATTCGGTTTGAACTCGAAGGATTTGCGTTTGACTTTTTTAATAGTCAGAGATGTTCGCACCTTAAGTCGCTGGTTGATCGAGGAAGTTGATGTTAACGATGCAACCATAACGACTGCAACATCTTCGTCCGAACAGCTGCCCAGTTTCGTGCTCGTTCCAGGCATTATCGTTCGCTTACGTTTTAACGCGGTCGTTATCGTCCTCATTATTTCGAGTAATGGCGTCGATATTAATCCGTCCACGTCGCGGCAAGGTCGTCGATGACGCAATACCATCCAAAAAGCGTTTGAACGAGGACAGGTAATGGTTGAAACGCGGCTGAATTCGACGTCAGCGAGCGACGCTTTCATTCGCACCGGCGATATGAAGAAATATTTATGTGTTCAATATCGACGTTTAATGGACTGACTCGGCAGACCGTGTGTCGTCATAGTTTACAAGCCGGTAGCATGACCTAAGCCCTCCTAAAAGCAGAACTCTCTGTGGCCCTATATCCACCCCGCAATTCCAATTCCCCATACAAAAGACTTCTAAACCCCTACAATTCTATACAGCTAGAATTCCCTATGAGTCCTGAATTTAGGCACTAGAAACTTCCAAATGTATGCAGTTCTACGAATCCAGAATTCCCTATGACTCTAGAATTTAGGAACTCGAGACTTCCAAATGTCTGCAATTCTACGAATCCAGAATTCTCTATGACTCTAGAATTTAGGCACTCGAAACTGCCAAATGTCTGGAATTCTACAAAGCCAGAATTCCCTATGAGTCCAGAATTTAGGCACGCGAGACTGCCAAATGTCTGCAATTCTACGAATCCAGAATTCTCTATAATTCTAGGCACCTAGACATCCGAAACAGTAGCCGGCCAAATCCATGACCCCGGACTTCAGCTACGCCATCTCTCGACAAGATTGCCATAGCAACTACAGGGAATCCCTTGCAATAGCAATGGGATCTTGTTGTTCCCATAAATTTTCAACGAGCCCGTCGAAGTTAGGTTTCCAGATCGCAACGAGCACTAACGCAACCAGTGCGACCCATGGGACCCATCGTTACGCGACGTTGCCTGGCAGCCACATAAATTTGTACGACTTCACGCGACACTCTTGAGATCCATACCGACCTGACACTTCCACGAATTAAGCCCAGTTGCCCCCGTCAACTACGAAAGATCTTGAACCAGTTAAGAAACAAATCCCCGTCCGGAAAGCCCTGTATCGAAAAATACTCCACAGAAGCTAACACGTTAAGTGTGCCAAGAGTCTCGCCACGACACGTTATCATTTTACCATCAAAAGTTGCATCTCTGGGGCTTCAGCGTAGCGTAAACGTCTACCGAGTTCCCGCTCTGGGAAACTTGGCCGGTTCCTAATTCACGAGGCACTTTGCGTTCGAAGAATTTATGTCGCGGTCCTACCGATCGTTGCCCGCGTCGGCCGCCATTAGGGAAATTCGCGAACGCGCGCGTCGCTGCACCGAAAACTTTCGGACAGCCTGGGAGAAAAGGGCGCACGTGAAAGTTCACGGCTCGTCTGCCCGTTATCCTACAACTTCCGTTTCCAAGCCATTGTTAGGCGAACTTGATGCACGGCCACTCGGGGAGCTCCTTCGATCCTCTGCATCCTCGAACCCACGGCACGGCACGATTAAGGTCACCGTGGCGTTACAACTATTTAGATAACCGGTCCCGGAACTTTGATGAACCTCGGTCATTTGGAAACATTGTCTTCGGCTAATTGAAACTCCTGCCAAGTACCCGGGGTTCTGCGCACGTCTTCCCATTTCAAGTGAGAGCCTGTTAGCTGGGATGTCTATCTAATTAGAAGTTTGCATTCCTAATTAAGGCGTCGCCGAGGTGAATGAGAAGTAAAGGACTCCAGGAACACAGATCTTTGGGATTTCGGGGATGTGGAAACTCCCCAAGATTCTGGGACTCTGGGGCTGTGGTAATCTCGGGACTCTATGACCTTGGGGGTCTTAGAGCTCGGGGGCTCTGAGACTCGGGCGGGGGCCTAGATCTCGATAGGTTTAGAAATTGGGGGACCTAAACTAGGAGGACCCAGAAGTCGGGGGGCCTAGAACTCGGGGGGCCTAGAACTCGGGGGGACTAGAACTCGGGGGAACTAGAACTCGGGGGACCTAGAACTAGGACGCTTAGAGCGCGGGGGGGGGGGCTAGAACTAGGGGTCCTAGAACTCGGGGGCCTAGAACTCCGTGGCTTCGGGAATGTGGAAACTCCCCAAGATTCTGATGCTCTGTGGACCTTAGGACTCTGGGGGCAGTAGAAAACTGGGGACTCTAGGACCTTGGGGGTCTTAGAACTCGGAGGCTCTGGATCTCGGGCAGAGTGCCGAGGGCCCGAAGGGTCTATCAATTGGAGGATCTAAAACTGCAGAGACCTAGAACTCGGGGGGGCCTAGAACTCAGGGGGCTCAAGGATCCTGGGGACTCTAGGACTTTCAAAGCCTAGGGATACTGGAAGCTTAGGGACTCAGGGACCCCTGAAATTCTGGAAGCTTAAGGTCCCTGGAAGTCAACGGACTCAGGAACGCTAAGTCTATAGAACCCCTAGAAACTTAGGACTCGAAGTTCTAATTCGAGAAAGAAAAATTATAGTTCTTCTTGGCCTGCTAACACTCAAATTTCCACAAGATCGGTAACATATTCAGCTTTAAAGGTATCCGACATCCTAATTAGACCCTCCAAGTCCTAATGAAAGGTTGCACGGTAATGTCTTCGCGATAGTAGCTGTAAACTCGGTATTTTAAGACCTCATGGATTCTAATTGCAGCTTCCAGGCCCCAATTAGTAATTCAAGTGGCTCCGCTAACAATGAATTATCAGTTCGTGGATGCGGTGCGGTGATCCCCGGAGTAGTCGATGACGACAGAGCGAAGTATGTATTTGGTCCCGTATCCCCGATTCGGTCGACCTGATTTCCTACCTTTCGTTTCCGCGGACGCCGATCCACGTTGCGGCGCGCGAGAGTAACCGCGGACGGATTAAGTCGGATTCGCAATACGCTTATCGTTCCCTCAACACTTGTCTGAGATTTGTTGGCGGTCCGTGTGGCTGCCACTCGAAAGCCGCATCTTGTCCGTAGTAGATACAGCGCGTTGGGCCGAAAATAGACATCGAAAACTTTCCTCGAAGTTGAATCGACGAGAGCATTTCTTGGTTTGAAATCAAACAGGAGAAAATGCAGAAGAGACCTCGGCGACGAATTCGAAACCGTCCGACACCAAGGTGAACCGTGTTCAACAAGTTTGCAGATGGAAACTAATACCCGTGACGTTCCCCGGCACACGTAGCCTGTTCGTGCGCGATATTCTCTTAATTAGCTTCGAATTTAAATTCTAACTCTCGCGGCGGACACGCCGGAGGGATTTGTAATTGAATTTCTTCACGCAACATTCGCGGAGATTTATGGCTACGCCAACCCCGACCACGCGAGAGCATGTTCTTCGCCTCGAATGGTTTCCAAACTCCGGTGATTTATCTCTCTTAGCGGTTAGTACGTCGTTCGCTGCACCGAGTTTTTCAAAGCATCGGCGAAAAACGTCGACCGTATCGGGACACAGAAATTTAAGGCCCGAGGGGTCGAGCGTGGAATGTTTCTCTGTGTTTCAGAAATTTTATTGAAAAAAGCTGATCGATTCAGATCGCCTCTCGACTCGACTCGGCTTGACTCGGCTCGGCGCGCAGCTCCCTCGGAAACGGAAAATCAACGGGAACACGTCAATCTCTGTCCGCCTTTCGCAGAGAACCCGTCGATGATCGAAACGAGCGCGGGAGCGGAGACGTTAATTAGCTTCGTTAATTGATCCGGTCGCGTGATAACCGAAGGTGAAAATATCGTGGATGAAAAGCAGAACGGTGCGGTGTCGCGTTTGCGCTTTCCTTGCGAGACTTGCTTCTGACGCATCGATCCGGTGATAATTGGATTCGTTAATTAATCGGGTCCCAGTTGACCCGGGAATCGCTCGCCGCTTGGAACTAATCGCATCTGTACTTTTGAGCATTTCCGTTACGACCTCTGAGATCCCAAAACTCTAGGCACTGTACGCACTCTGGATCTCTAGCCACTTTGGCATTCTGGGACCCCAAGAATTCTAGTACTCTAGCGACTGTTTGACCCTAAGAATTTGGGACATCAGGAATTTGGGATCCTAGGAATTTGACACCCTAGGAATTTGGGACATCAGGAATTTGGGACCCTAGGAATTTGGGACATCAGGAATTTGGGACCCTAGGAATTTGGAACCCTAGGAATTTGGAACCCCAGGAATTTTGGTCCCTAGGAATTTGGGACCCCAGGAATTTAGGACACTAGGAATTTGCAACCTTATTGATTTGGGACCCTAGGAATTTGGGACATCAGGAATTTGGAACACTAGTAATTTGGGACTCTATGAATTTGGGACCCTAGGAATTTGCAATCTTATTGATTTGGGACACCAGAAATTTGCAATTGTCGGAATTTAGGATCCTAGGGACTCTGGGACTCCGATTTCCTCTGAGATCGTAGGAATTTGGGACCCTAAAACTTTCATCAGAAAGAAAGTCACGTTACCGTAAAATTGGAAAATCAAGGAAAAAGGATTGAGAACCAATTACTCGCGGGACCATCAAACTGCTCTGACAAACATAAATATTGATTTCCATGTTGGAGGCCGACCGAATTCCAGTCTAGAAACGTTCAAGATGTGTTTTAGAGGTACTCGTTCGATCTAGATTGAATTCCAATAGAATCCCCGGCGATTCATTCGACTGCTAATCGATCAATCTTCGCCATTCATCGTGCGCTTCGACGTACGAGTTCCATAACGTACGAAGTGGCACAGAATTGTTGTCGCGAACAAAGAAGCAATGATAGTAAACATGTGCGGTTAATGCTCACCGTTTCTACTGTTACAGAATTTATGCAAACGTTGACAAATCTCATTTAATTTCGAAGATGTAGCGGTCTAAATCGATGTAGCAATGTATTCGCAGTTCTCTAGGAGAAAAAGTTATTCTACGTTTTCGTCTCGCATTGAAAGGTGGAAACGTCCGATTATGGTTGAGACAGCCAGTAATCCGGATTAGGCGTGCTGCACCGCCGGAAACGACACGTTTCATATCGATCACACACGGGACCATTTCTCTTTCCCCGTGACATCGTTCCCGACCCTTGACAGATTTAATAACGTTCTGTTGGTGCGCCGATTAAATTGATATCGATGCTGTGTGGTTGTTTACCGGCATGATGAGTCACCCCGCGGAATTCCGATCGCGTTGCGAGCTCGCACAGAGGAACTTTCGCCGAGCAAAAGAGGGACTCTCCGTCCGCCTTTCGCACGTACAGAAAACCGACATTTTCCCGTCAAAGAATGTCAAAGTTACACTTTAGCATATAGATCGACGGGTATACATATAAATAGGTGAGCGCGGGTTATCGGTGACCGCGTTTCGAATTTTAATTAACGGCGGCGCCGCGCGACTGTAATCGCGAGATAATGAATATCTCCCGCGAAATAATTCACCGGCCTCGTATTTTCGTGCGGCCTTTCGAAACCGCTGTCGCTCGCAATAAAACCGTATCTCGATGCGAAAGGTCGCCGATGTCTCCAAATAGAAACGTAATCTCTCCGTTTTCTTGAAAATGTTGCTTGTTATCCGTCAATTCGACTTGCTGGTCTGACCAACTGCAGCGAGATCTAGATTTGCTTCATATCAACATTCAGAGCAGTCATTGATTCCGTTGAGATAGTTGTTCATCAATTTTCTTTTAACACTAAACTTACGGTGAAATCGACCTTATCAAATTTCTGTGTACAATTTCGAACATACAACATTATCGCATCACTATTTATCTTTACCACTTTTCTGAAAGTATCTAGGGGGAGGTAGCCTAATTTGGACCACTATGATATCCAAAGATTGCTGAAATCTGTGCGATTTTGGACAGGCATCTTGTTATACGTAGATATAGACGAGGTTAATGCAATCGTGTTTGTGAACAAACGCCTCGTGGTTACACTGAGAAAAGAATTATTTGTTTGGCAAAGTAGAAAATTAGTGATTTTGACATAAGAGTGAAAACCGTTAATTCATCTAAATGTAAGTAATGACAAGTCTTATTATACCATCACAAAGCTTACTTATTTATCTATAACTTGCAGTTACAATTTTAAGAGGTTATGTTAGATTTAGATTTTTATACAATATCAAATATTAAACATTTGTTCCAATTGTCGTTAAGAATGCTAATGGTCCAATAGCGGTTCAATTTAGGAAACCGGTTTCCTTATTTGGACCGATGACACGATTTTTATTAATTCATTTTTCACGGTTAGAAATGTTTCTTAAAATTTAATAGATGGTATTATTTTGAAGGTACACTTAGCGAGCTTAGTTTGTACTACCTAATTTTTATTGACACTTCTTATGTATCTCTATATACTGAAACATAAAATTGATCCAAATTAGGCTACCTTCCCCTATACAATGTACTTTTCAGTATTTATTTCTCGTTTTATTATTATTTCTTTTTGAGAAATATATGTATTTTGTCCTACCTACCGCGGCCGGTCTCGATAATAATGTTTCATAGCAAATGTATCCAAACCGCAAAGGTGGATGACACAGTAGAATTTTGTAAATCGAGGAGAGAGCATCGCAGTATTTTTTGTAAAATTGAAATTATATGAAAATAAATTCGTATCGTCATTTTATGGAAGTTGTTCTACTAATTCATTCGGCAACGAATTGACTATTATCAATAACTTCTTTATTGACCGGTGATTTTGACCACACATGGTAGGAACAGGTATACAAAAAATGTCAGTAGGTTTAGTGTTAAATATTATATCTGCATCCATTTGTTTCCTTGTTGCACCGAATCACACGACCTTTCGATTGAAATTTCGCGCGCACGCGATTACCGTGATTTCGGAGCATTGTTAATCATTTTTCTCGCTCGTCAAAGGACCGCTTTTCAGTAAAATGGTTGTAGGAAGTTGAGACGTTCAAATCAAACGACGCGACGGTTGGACTAAATACGTACGAAATCCGATCTAACTGATCAGCGGTTGACCGCCGACAGTTAGAACCCGAATTGTAAACGCGCGCAGAACGAGTATGAGTACGAGAGTGAGAGTAAAACGTTAGGTGCGATAACCGTGAAATCCGTGTGTGACAGTGAAAGAGAGCACGATGGATATATTTTGCGAGGTAGGCCTGAAAGGCAGTTCTTAGCTGGAACAGAGCGAGAGAGAAAAAGAGAGAGAGAGATTCCGCATTGTGCGTGGCGAGTTATTTTTGCATTACATTATCCATTAATAAATAGTTCTTAATTAACCTCGTACTGGATCTTCCTGACTCTACATAGTTATTATTGTCATGGTCCGTCTAGGCAAGATGGATGCCTGACCGAGACCCAAGGGTTTGTAGCACAATCAAATCCAATTATTGATTCCACTTTCCGTCGGAGCTCGGAATATGGCGTTTTAATGGCGACCATAGAATTTCTCGTAAAAAGCCGAGCGATCCGAGAAAACACGGATGGCCTTTTTTTAGCGGTGGAGTGAAGCGACATTATCGATATCGCGCGCTCGGTCTCCGCTAATTAGTTTTCGAGGGAATCTACGTCTCTCTCTCTCTCTCTCTCACTCTCTCTCGCTCTCTCTCTCTCTCTCTCTCTCTCTCTCTCTCTCTCTCTCTCTCTCTCTCTCTCTCTCTCTCTCTCTCTCTGTCTCTGTCTCTGTGGAGGAGTTGTTCGAAGATAGGTTCGACGCGCGACAGCTCTTGCGGAGTTTCGAGACCACGAATTTGCATCGCAGCGCACGTTAAATATCCGCAACACGTGTGTCAGCGGCCACGTGACACGGTCCTACACAGCTGCGAAGGTTAAACAAACTGTTGACACCGCGATATCGATCCGCCGACGCGGCCCGTATTTGATCGAGGAAAGTTATCGTTCGGCGGGTTTCTTAATTGCGGTGTCAAAGGTTCCGCGAAACGTTCATTAGCAGCCGAACAAACTTACGGAGAATTTTTCGATTCGCGGCGCCCAGTGGACTGGAAATACTTTTTTACCTGACGAAAATTATTTCAACGTTACTTCAAGACAATAGATCGCTGAATTCATCTCGACATCAGCTAGAACGTTGCGAAGTCCCATGTTGTTTATAAACATTTAAAACATAGAGGTGACCTCCAATATTTTTTATATTGAAATTTGCAGAACGGCAAATACTGATAGACTTTCGTTGTAAACATTTTCTTGTCACATTATCAGAAACGTCCGAGCTACAACGAAACTGTGACGAGTTCTTAGAGTAATTTGTTTCGCTTTAAGTTTCTGAATTTTGGATACAAAAATTTGGTGATAAACACGAGACTCGAGAAATTGAATTTTTCCCACGAAAAACAGTGCGGCGTGGCAATCGAGCCCGCGTAATCCAGCCTGGCGGAATTTGCGCCGCGAACAACTGCAAATATTGAATCCCGTTTATCAGGAGTAATCGTCATTAAATCCAGTTATTTTTATCGTAATCGCTTCGACCCGGAAAGGCTAGGTTCCTCGTTTTTTTATCCCACTAGCTAGCCGATGTTTACTATTTTTATGAAAACTCGAAAAAGTTTGCGTTACCCCCTCTCTGTTCCTTTCCGTGGTTGTTTCCGTGTCACGAGAATATTCCCGCGGATTTTACTATGGTCCGGACAAAAAGAAGCGGAGGGGGATGACGAAAAATATTTTGTAAACCATCGGGGATTCGCGAAACCCGTGTGTGCAAACGGATTCAGTGTAAATATCGTGTCTGTTTGCATTACCGGACTGGTGGTTCCGAAGCAAAAACAAGCCAGCGCTCAAAATATTCTGGGAGAAGATTATATGAAAATGTATTTTATATTTTCCACCTTGATAACGTAACCGGAGGGACCAACAAAAACCGTATAAATCCCCGCGTTCCAGACTCCGCTGCAAAAATTACCGTCCGCGCAATATCAACCTTGTTTTCTATCCTTTAATCCAGTCACTCAAACTCCTCGTTAACGGTTCCTTTAAAGCGGAAAACACCGATCCAAACATTTCCAGGTTCACAGACGCGATTTAACAAAACAACACCGGCCGATCCCAACTCTTATTAACAATTCCTCAACAAAACAGGAACGCCAACGCAACAAAAATTCCCGCGTTGTGGCGTGTTGTTTTCCACAGAATCCGGAGCAACCCACTCTTTTCGCTACTCTCGGGAGATTTCTAGACCCCGTGTAAATACTCATATATTATTATTCATAGATCGTTGAAAACAGAAACCCCAATCCACGAGAAATTCAACAAATACTCGCGTGGGAGGCGCCATTATTTATAAAATCCACTGCAACCCACTCCACTCCACTATATTCCACGTTATTTGTAGGAGATTGCTAAGTTACATACAAACACGAAGTCCAACGAATGGGGTGGGGGTGGGGGATCCCATTTCCACGAAAATCCACTGCAATTCGTTATGTCTGCTTTTGGAGAATCTCTAAATCAAACACGTACTCTAATTCGTAATGAACAGATCCCGCAGAACCAAGATACCAACGCAACGACAAATCCAATAAATTTTCAGGCAGGGCGCCCTATTGTTTGAACCATCCACCGCGACTCACCCCAATGCCAACGCCTGGAAGACCCTCGAATTGCACAGCCGCTCTCCTTATTAACTGAAACGGATATCCTTATTCCTTTGAAACGGATCTCGGGCACGATGCAGTCTTAATCCACTTATATTTAGCACCCGCGTCGCGACCGACGTCTCTGTCAGACCGCTAAAACTGATCGAGTGAAAGTCCCATCCGGTCCGGGAGACAATTATCCGAAGATCAGAGCCGAAGGACACGTGGTCACAAGTTCAACGTCCACCGATGCGCGAAGTAGTTCTACATATCTCTCGAGCCGTGCAGCGCGATTGGATCCGAGGAACGCGATTCAATCGTGAGAGAGGGGATCTCGCGGCGCGGCGGTTCGGCGTCCGCGGTGGATCATCATCAACTGATCGAGACACGGAGGATCCCCGTCGAATATATAGATCCCGTCTAGTTGTTTCGACACCGGATCCTCGGGCAGGCGAGACCGCCACTTCCGGCCAGCAGCCGCACCGGAGGCAGACTCGTGGCTTCGTTGTCGCGTTGGGTCGCGATGAGTCGCGTTGCGTCTCCGCCACAGAGTTCCCGTTTCCCACCACAACCAGCACGAGCCGCTCTCGATCATCGCAGCCTGCTGTGGATCGCTGGCCATAGAGCCTAACCTAGCCTCCGACCGGGCTCGGGCCGCTTGCGTAACCGGCCAAAGGAAACGCCGGGCAACTCTCTTTCTCCGAGGTAGACGCGACGCTCACGTGGGAACATATGCTCGGTTACACAAGACGATTTTGACGAAATCCTTATGGCAGACAGCGGTGAGATCTTAGAACGGTGTACGCGTAGCTTTTTTTAGATCGGCGTCGTTTGCACTGAAGGGGTGAAAACAGCCCTTGAAGGTAGAGTTAAAATTCTTTCCATTGACCTGATATTTTCGAGTACTAGAGGGACCCATAAGTAATCAATCATTTTGAAATCTAAAGCAAACTTTGTAGGAAATTCAAGTTTCTGTTTCTTAATTTATTATACAGGGTGTCCCGTAACTGGTGGTACAACCGAGCAGGGGGTGATTCCATATGAAAAACTGAGAAATTTTTTGATACAAGGCTTTGTTTTCGAGAAAAATGAATTTGAAAATTTGTCTAGTGCGCGTACACTCGGCTTACTTGCGGATCAACGGATTACAGTGCCCCACGTCTGAATATCTAGGAAATTGCCTTCGTACTTCTAGATATGTTTACAAACATGCGCATGTTCACATGTGCCTCTTGGGATTCTAAGAACGCTAATTTTTCAACAGGATGGAGCACCACCGCACTACAGTTGCGAAGTAAGAGGTTTTTTAAGTGAAAATTATCAGTGCTGGATCGGTCGCGGTGGCAGAGTACCTTGGCCGCCACGATCTCCGGATTTGTCACCGTTAGATTTTTATTTGTAGGGACAGGTGAAATCGATTATGTATCGTGATGACATAACGAGCATCGAACAATTACAACAAAAAATTGTGATAGCGTTTGAACGCTTAAAGCAACATAATAATTGCACATTACAAGAGGTTCGAAGGAATTTAATACGAAGAGCACAATTATGTCTACAACAACGTGGACAGCACTTCCAGCAATTTATGAATGAAAGGAATTCCTCAGAGGTAATTCTAACATTGTAACCTCGACCTTCGATTTATTCGATGTATACAAACTTCGAAAACGTTTGCGAAAAAAGGTTGAGGTAACACAGAATACAGTCCGTTGAGTCGCAAGTAAGCCGAGAGCATGCGCACTAGACAAATTTTCAAACTCATTTTTCTCGAAATCAAAGCATTGTATCAAAAAATTTTATTCTGTATTTTCGACTCAGTTTTTCATGTAGAATCACCCACTGCTCGGTTGTACCACTTTGTAGAGTTGACCATGTGGAACCAAGGCTTCTCGATAATTCTTGTATACTTAATTTTGAATCAGCTTCCACTAGAGATTTTATTGTGTCATAATCAAATTCAACTGGTCGTCCACTTCGAGGCCTGTCAGTGAGATCATAATCACCATTGGCAAACCTTCTGAACCAACGTTGACACTTGTTGAGCTTCAATACACCTCCATAAATATCGCAAACATTCTTTGTTGTCACCGTTGCATTAAATCCCGTGTCACGTCCTATGGTTCGACCGTCAATGAATAAAACCTCAGATAAAGAATTATTATGAACTATTGTTCAAACCCAGTGACGTCACGCGAGGAGAAGAAACAAATAGGATTAAGATACGCGTTAAAAATTCTATGAACTTAGATAGCGCGCAAAACGATTCCTACTTATTTTCCTGCAAGACACGCAGTGAAGATTGGTTACACCCTGAGAACAAACAGAAAAGGTGTCCAATTATACCAAGTTGCAAGAAGGGACGCTGACTTTGTGGTAATAGTGACGACACATTAGCCAGAAAACATCACGAAGATTAGAAGATTAAAAGATGCAAGGTAGAGACTCCTGAGTTAGCATCCTAGTGAAACAATGAACTGTCCATCTTATAAAACGGAACCAACCCCTCAAAAGGACCCCTCTCCCCTTCGTTCCGTTAAGAAAGTTCGAACAATTCGCTACGTCGTTTAAAACGGTAGTTCATTCAGTTATAAAGTTTTGTTCGGTTCAGTCAGTTAGAAAGTTCGCATCATTAATAACAGTAGTTCCCTCCCCAAAAAATCGGTTTTCGGAGAAGTGCTTGTAAAAGTACCCAGCGACTCCTACAAAACCGACTCGGTAATACTAACATTATAGTTATTATTGTCATAAACGAAAACACTTATAAGCCCTCTAGTATATGCACTAGCTATATAAAATCCTTATTTGTAAAATCAAACTTTAAATACAACTAATTCAGCACCTAATATTGAATAAATCAATAATTTTGTTGTTTTTTTTTTTGAAAAATAAGAATACAAGTTATTTAAACAATCCTCAATTTCCCGAACCGTAGCCGGTAAATGCAGATAGGTTCGAAACTGCCTCCTATCCCCTAAAAATCATAATCCGTCCCACTCGGGACGTAACAAGAGCAAGGAGTTCAGAATTTGCTCCTTAAGATAAGCATTGTTTCATTTTTTAATCATTTAATCAGCTAAGAGCGTAATTTGCTCCATGGACCGGGAATTGGCTTGCGCAGTTGCATTCCTTATTAAATAATAAACAATTTTGCTACATATACCGAGCCCCTGGCACGAACTGTTTCCTAGATATCTAATCAAATATGGCCGTCTTCAGAAACTGTTTTCTTTCGCCAAGCGCAGATCTTCGTGCAAAATCAGGGTTTCTGAAACCAACTTGAAGTAGCAAATATTTCGCTAGAAGTCCATTTCTCGTCTGAACGTTTTCCATTGGATTTCTCTTAAAGTTTCCTATTCTATGCTTCCTCGGTTTTTTCCCGTTCCTCTTTGCAGCACAAACTCGAACAAACCGTCGCATTGCAGAAAGTGCACGTCCCTTGCGGACCCGCGTAACCGAAGAAAGCGAAGGGTAGTTGGCGAGGTGGTCGCATCGAGGGGTTAATAAAAGCCGGTGGAAGATACGGGGTTCAGTGGGTGTAAAAGAATCGACGACCATTAGCTCTCGTCGCGTCGCAAGAGCGTCGTAAAGACCGACTTTAGCTCGCGAGTCGTTTCGAGAACCTCGATCCTGGTTTCCGAGCCGAGGCACCACCGTAACTCGTTTATTTCTCCCATTGGTTTCGACCGCGATCGCGGGGCCATTGTCTTAATTGACCGATCGACGTCCCACTACAGTAAATTAATAAAGCTCGTAAAAGTCCCGAGGCTTTTAGCCAGCGGCCTCTGCTCAGGCCGCTCTCTTTTCGTGTAATTGCGTCGCGTTGGATCGAGCGAAGATTTACAGGGAGAATCGCGCTCGTGGAAATTAACTACATCGGCAAAGAGAAGGGGGGGGGGTGTGGACGAAATCGCGTTGCAAAAAGAAAACGAAGCAATTTACAACTCTGACCCGTTTGGCCAGGCGCCATTAGCTTTTCGGCGAGCGCAGAAAGCCCCGGGAAAACCTACTCGACCGTTGCTCCATCTACTTCGCCTTTTATCCCAATCCCACAGGGCTCCCTATTCTGCATTGTTTTCCACCTTCAGCGATCAATCTTCTGAAAAATGAAATATGACAACGCTTTGTCTCGCCGGGTCCGGGCCGCCGAGCATCTGTCTGCGACGATTGCCTCTAATAAATGGGCACACGTGTCGCGAAACGACTGCCATGTTCGCCGGGAAATGCGCCTCGAATCTGTGGTCCACTTCGTAACGACGATATTCGAGGAGAGAATGCTCCGAAAGAGATTGCCCTGGTTTTCCCGTTCGTTCAGTTTTAATTGCGTTCGAAACGATCTTTCCACGAATGGCTGCATTTGCCGTCCGATACAATAATGCATCGAAACTGTCAGCGAAACTGCTACCGGAAATCGTTCGTTATTTCGAGCTATTGTAGATCGCAATTTCGTCAAATCGCGTCTCTCCATGTGCTCGCGATAACTGACGCTCTACCACGTCTTTTCGGAGGGAACGCTTCCCTTAACCCATCTGCATCATAAGGAAATATGAAAAGGAGGCCTTTATCACCAAACTTTTTTCACCACTCCACAAAACTTCAGAACTTCATATTTCAGCATTATAAGAAAAAATCAGAATTACTAATTTCATCCCCAACAACACCGTCCATTTCTATTTTTTAGCTAACGAATAATGATAGTGACCCACTAAGTTGAGTGTACATATGTATACGCTCCGGTGACAGTGACCAGGAAAATTGAGCGTATATGCAAATATGCTGGTGATGCAAATGGGTTAAGATACAAGTGTAGTCACGTGACTTTTGCAGAGTCAGCAGGTCGGCAAAAGTTGAGGAGAAGTTGAGACATGTGAAACCATTTTTCGTCTATTTTTGTCGGTAACCTGGTCACTCTACCTTATCGCGAATCTACGGAGTCTTGGTGCGGAATAATAATTTTCTTTTACTTCAAGATAAAGAAGTTAGCTATACGTATCTGTGTCTAAATCATTTTGTCATCTTGGAAATGATGTAACGCTATTTTTGCACGTTGCTAATTTTATAAACATTCAAAACATCCATAAAAATTGTCTGCATCGATTCAGAGATACACAAGCTACATAGACATTTATTCCTGTTCTAAACCATTTCAGCGAATCGAGAATCATATAATCATGGAATCGTTTGTGCCTAATTCAATCATTGGGCAGAATTTTATTCGACAAGCTTCATTTTCGAAAGCAAAATGCACGACCAATTTCAGCGGCCACAATAATTCTATATAAAGATAGCAAAGATAATGTCACCGAAGATTGTAAAGGGAAGCAACGGGAACGTACACGATAAAGATAAACAGAATGACACTCGCCGGGGCGGACACGTCGATGGAACTAATTATCGGCTGGTCGTTATTCAAATTAATACGTTTCGTTCCGAACCGCAAACCTGATTCCCCCGCGACCGACGGACCAGTATGGAATTCTGTTTCCATTCCCGTCGACGAAAGTATCGACGGGCTAATTATAATAGGTGATGAGGGATCGGTGTCTGCTTTGTCGTCCGCTGAATCCCCTGCCAGTCGAGACAATCACTTACTTTAATTATCGTGGCGTAGGCTGTCCCTATCCAAATACTTCCGTTAGAAATATTTCCACTGTCGAGCTCCGTTCGGCGCTTCACATTTAAATGTTAAAAGGTCGGAACGGGTTACCGAACGTATATACCGAAATAGAGAAAAGTGGAGGCATTGCACAATAGTTGCTTTGTGCATTTTCAACAGGAAAATAGTTGACAGAATAAATTTTAGCGATAATGCTGCGGATCTTTATGCGCATAGTATATGCTCATGTTTTTAAATAAAAAAAAATATATATGATAATTAGACTACGGATTTTAGGCATGTATGATAAAAACGGGTACGCAGAATTTACGGCAGCGGCCGCATTGAAGAGGTTTAAGGGCCTCAGCGTATTGGTTTCGGTTTAATAAAATAATTGAAGGAAGACAACATTTTTTATTTGCCTTCTGTGCGCCTCCAGTGAATGCAAACATTTTTTAATTTGCATAAAGATCCGCGGTCTAATGATAAAAAATCTCGGAGCATTTGTACTCTGCGAAGAATTTTTTAGGTAATAACTTTTTCATGACTCTTAGAAAATAAGTCAGGGAACTTCGAATTTGCAAGATCAATATTAATTAGGATTTAGGACATGGAAGCGAATAGTACGATTCGATCCGATTTCTTATTACGAGTCGTGCATGATCTCGATCGCTATCCCACTGAAATGAATTCGGTCTGGCGATACGAGCAACGTGTGTTTTCCGAATGGATCACGCGAGGCCGTGTCGCTCTTAATTAAAAACCGCCGGCGAAACGATCATTTTTAACGGGCCGCGTAGATTAATCGCAGAAACTCCCGGAGAGCAAACATTCGAGAGCACCGTGTTTTCCCGAACGGGAAAAATGAAGAGTCCGGGTGTGTCGCGTGGGAAATTTCCGAAGGTGTCACGCAAAGATGTAAATTCGCGAAATTCCCGTATATCTCGATCTAAAGCGGCGCGCGAGTCGCACGGCGGACGGCTCGTAAATTTTCATGAATTACAAGGATCATTTGCATCGGTCGCTTCGAGCGCGAACGCTACGGGAATTTATCGTATAATCATTCTACCCTAACAGCTGCACTAGAGAAAACAGCTACAACTGCTCTTAATTCTTGGCTCCCCTTGGCCGAACCGGCAATTTACGCTCGTTTCACGCGATTCGAATCTTTCCTCTTTTTCTGTGGCGACCTGTTTGCCAACACTTTCGATCAATTTGATCGATTTTTAGAGCGCACGAATATTTTTCAACCAAATAAAAATGACAATCAAACGTTTCAAACAATAAATTCAATGCTACATAGATCTTTGCATTTATCGAGTAAAAATAGTCCAGTTTTTGTCTTCATGCTTTTCAACGCTAGAATTATCGAACAATACACGCGATACATTGCTTTACAACGACGACAAGATTAAGTAAATTTATACAAGCTTCACACGATTCTGATTGCAATGTGTGCTTCATACAATCTCGTATAATTTCCATAATTTTACAATTAACAAAGTCGTTTCGACCCGTCCCACAGTGGTCGGAAATCGCCAAAACGTTGCCAAAATAGGAAGGAGTATTCAGATTTAGTTCAAAATTGATACTCTAGGGTTTTTCGGGTCGCTGATTATGAATCAGATGTCAAAATTACAAAAAACAAAATGGCTAATTCAATATGACGGATGCGTAACACAAAAACTTGTCGGACTCTCTTCAAAATTAGTATTCCCACATTTCCCGTGCCGTTAAATATGAATCTACTGTCAAAATTACGAAAAATAAAATGGCGGGTTTTATATGGCGGACGGGTATGTGAAAAAATGATTTGATTTCCATAAATATTTAGTAACAGTATATGTTCGGTAACTCTACGATGCTGAACTTAAAATTTCAAAAAAACAGAATGATTTCAATTTCCAATTGATTCTTCTCAAATTTTCAAGTAAAAATTTTGTTAATAAGATAATTTATCGTTTGATGAAATGTTTCGTAAAATTGTGTAGTTTATATGCAGTAGAGGTTATACATGAAAACGCTATCTTTTGACATTTTGGCCATGTTTTAACGTTTTCCGGGTACTGTGCGTCCGGTAATTGTAATCGTTAATTTCCTGGAACAATGGCGGGGGTATCTAAAAGACAGACTTCACATCGTTCGCTTGATTTATAAGCGTCTGCATTCAAGGATCCGCAACTTAGAATTTCACGAATCACAGATTCAACAGTGACATCAAGTTCGAAACGGCAGAGGGAGGACAATTTTTCGAAAATTGCAGAATACATGATGCGCAGAGATCTGTTATCTCTCCTGGTTTCTCGAAAATAGGGAGCGGGAGCCGAATCGATGGAAATCTGGAGCACAGTCGTCGCGCGAGAGGCGAGAGGCGTGTTTGAATAATCGAAGAAGCTCCGCGAGACAACTTTACCTTTGTAAATCGCTTGGTTACACAGACCCGCTTTCAGAATCCGCTCTCAGCCGGACCCATGCGTCGACATTATCCTGCACACACACACACACACATACATACACAAGAACCATGTCGCACCTCTCCCGACAATACGATCGTCGTTCCTTCAAGAGAGTCGGCCGGGTCTTGATGAAACACTGGCAAATTGCGGAACGTGAATTACCGTCTCGCGGGCCGCGGATTGTAGATTACTCGAAGCTCTTTCCATTAAGCTAATTGAGTGGCGTGCTCTGTGTCCGAGGCGAGGACTTCCCAGATATGAGCGGCGATTTCGAGAAACAGCGCCGTTCTTGCGGCTTTCGTTCACCGAAACGTTCCCAGAAGAGCCACTCCTAACAAATCTTCCGGTTACAAACGTGGGACACCTCGGCAAAACCGAAAGCAAACTATACCTGGAAGTCGACCATGTTCGTTTCATTGGAATTTTAAGGCAGTCATTTGGGGGAGAAGAACGAGCCGTTTGTCAGGGGTGGTTCCTCGAGCAATATTGATGCTTGTAAAACAAGGGGGACGCTGGAATTGTTCACAGTTATTTCCACAAACAGGACACTTTAGTTGAACGTTGCTACGAGCGACTTTACGGTGTGCGTTAATTTTCCCAAGTCCCATAAGTCAGAAAAACAAGGGAAACAACACTGGGACTCGTTTACAATTATTTTGTAGCGGACGACTTTAAACAATAATAACGCGTGATATTGGACGAGATTGGATATAATTCTTGCACGGTTATATAGAAGGAAGTGTGCTGAACACATTCCATTTTGTAAAATTCCATGATCTCTTCTGTCTTAGAAGATATACTGACCTAATGGATAAAGTATACTGAGGTATCCGAGAAGCTATGCGCATAGCCGCGCAGACGACTTTAAATAATAATAACTTGTGATATGGGAGGAGATGGGAAATAATTCTTTGATGATTGTGTAGAAGAAAGTATGCTGAAAATACTCCATTTTGTAAAATTCTATGTTCTCGTATGATACGAGAAGATATTCCTCGACAAGAATTTTTAAAATTTTCTACATTTCATTTACCATAACATGTTTAATACATTATGGATAGTAATTTTTAATCGACAATGGCAATGTACAGCATAAAGATAAACCGTCCATTTAAAAAAAAATTGTAGGGAAACATTTTTTCCATGAAAAAGGCTACTTTCTAAACTTCCAACTTCAACCGTTTATTACAGTAATAGTATTTATTAAATTTTATTAATTTTGTAATTTTCAAGGTTGGTGGATATTTAGAAAGCAATAAGCATTCAACATAAGTAAATATGAGACAATTGATTTTTTGGCAAAACGTAACGTTTCCAGATGCGTTGTTTTGGGGGAGGAAACTTTTTCCATGCCTTCGTGGGGGTGGAGAACCTCATTTGAACGGTTTTTAAAAGTTCGTCAACAGGCCCAGAGAAACCAGAAATCAGAAAGTTACGTTCGTTCTGAGAAAACACATCGTGCTGCGCTTGCGACTTGCTGGTCTCGTTTGACGATCGTTGTAGCATTTTCTCAGTTGTCATTTTTTGTATTAAACAGTTTCGATAAAACACACGGGTTAATTCATTTATTCTACAACGATGTTCTAAAATTTCTAAAAATTTTAGTAGCTGTCCGACACTGTTCCGAGAGGCTTCACAGCGTGCGATAAATTGATTAACAGTTCGGATCGCGTAAAATCGTTTAGGGTGAATCGAACCTGATCCAGTTCATCTCCGGGCGACCATAATCGCCGGGAAAGGTGTCTCGAGGTCTGCACACCTGCGCACAGTTGACGGACCATTGGTCCGACGGGTTTTAATCACGGACGGGCGCTAGGTGTACCGGCGAGGTGGGCAAATAGAAAAGAGGACGAAATGCATCGAGGTTAACCGCGTGCATGTTGCGCCAGTCTCTGGTTCGCTGAGCTTGCAGCGGTCCGCGGAGCTTCTAGCTCGATGGACCGCGTTAAACCGAGCTTTTCATCGACCCACACCCTCTGCCACACACCCGGCACCCTGGTCCTCTTACTTTTTGTCCCACGGTCGAGTGACTTTCGGTCCCGAGGCTGTCCAGACGCGACACCGCTCGTAGAATACTATTTCGATAGCGGTCGTCCGCATCCGGATGGCTCGGAGTGCCCAATTATGGCGCCGCAGCTTGCAACACCTCCGGTTGCTAACCTAAATTCTGTTGGAAGTGTCTTCAATTGTGGATTCTGCTAGTCCCAGAGTCGATTTATGTCACAGGCGGTGTAGAATATTATGGAGACCCATAAGTAATCAATTATTTTGAAAACTAAAACAATTGCAGTAAATTCAGGTTTTTATTTCTTAATTTATTATATAATATCCATCATTGTCAAGCACAGTTTGCCACCTTTTCTGCAAATTTTCAATCCTCCTCTTATAGAAATCCAGGGTTCGTGAAGTAAAATATGACTCTAGGTGCCTCCTTGCATCTTCTACAGAAGTGAATGTGTTTGTGATGATTAGACTAAGGATCTTTGTGCGAAAGAAAAATTTTAAAACTTGTTGGAGCTTCTACTACATAGTATTATCTTGCAATTCTAAAAAAATTAGCTGCCCCTAGGTGCCTCTGCGGTCGTAGCACTGTTTTTTGTAACGCAGAGTAGGTATTTTATGTGCTTCCCTTGCATTTCTTGTCAAACTATGAGAGATATGCACTATGTCTTTCTGTAAAATTTAAACAGATTTTGAATAGAATGTCAGTTTTTTAATAAAAATATCATATATCCGAAACTTTTTAAAATGTTTCAAACACGAACGCTGTTTTTATGTCAGCTGTTCATTTGAAAACTTTGCAGCCGAATATCTCGAAAAGTATAAAAAATATTTAAAAAGTGTGAAACACGTGTCCAAGGCAGTATTAGTTTTTTATTTGGATGGCGTTTTCAAGGCCATTTGAAGGTCAACTTTGTTTTTTCAAATGGAAACCTATATTTTTTATTATGGGATCTAATTATACGTAAAAAGATCAGCAATTCTTCAATTCTTCCTTCTTTGGAAACTGTGAACTGCGAATAGAATATCTACTTTATACAATACAAAGGGTAGAGTTTGCTATCCGGAGAATTAGTGTTTCCTCTCGGCCAGGTCAATGTGAGACAACGAATTTTCTAATTTCAAGTTCAGATTCGTGATCAGCAACCCCAAAAACGGTCTAATACCAACTTTCAAGCAGAACCAATAATTTTTTAATACGTTGTCAGATTTTGACCAAGTTTTGGTGATTTGGGACCGCTGTTGGACGCCGCCATTTTATTACAGGGTTGTAAAAAAATGATACTTTTTAGAATATTTTGAACACAGGCTGCTTTACCGAAAACGTAAAAGAATACGTGTTTCCTCTTCAACGATCGGTACAGAACTAAAGGCGAAACAAATTCTTTGCAAATAATTAATTACTTTATGGGTACCTCTAATATTTAGACGTTAGGCTAAAATCGAGTCTATTGCCAGAAAACTCGAGGACTTGTAACGGTCTTGATACCTAGAACGAAAAAAACACCTAACGAGATGGTCCTCTATAAAAAAGGATTGCTTTACTTTCCAAGTGGCTCATTTGAATTCCAACCAGCCAAGCTTTCCGTAAAACCAAATTCTCCCTCGATATACCGTTAGGACTTGATGGTCGACAGTCTGGAATCGAGTCTACGATAAAGGGGGTTGCTTAGAGGTCTCTCGGTTCTATAAAATAGGGTCGCCTTGCATTCTAAGTGGCTGATTCGTGTTCCAGATACGCCGCCTCCCACCAGAACCAATTTTCTCTCATGATATCATAGGACTTCGTGACTGATAGCTTAAAATTGAGTCTTGCGAGGGCCGGCGACACGGTCAAGAGTCCTGCTGGTTTTATAAAATAGGGTTCCCACGAACGCTTTCTCGAAATGAAATTTCCTCTGGCTGCACCGTGGGTCTGCGCAACTCGTACTGGTATAGCGTGCAGGATAAGGTTTAGTGTCCCGAAAGGGGATTGCGTCCCCAGGTATAACAGAGTAAAAACAAAATGAATTCACTCCAAAACAATTTACGAACTTTAACGGTACGAACTCCAAACAATTTAACCAATAAACGGATCCGCTCTGTGTTTCACCACCAAGCTCAACAACCCTTAATCCTCGATTAGACTGTAATCTTTCCGACAGAGCGAGAGAGAATCAACGTTCGCTTGGAAAATCGGTAAAAATCGTCGAGAATTCGATCGAGCGAGTTGTTGCGCCGGTAGAATTCAATTTCGGCGACCGTTTAAAAGTTAACAATGCTTAACGACGACGACAGCCTTCACCCGCTATCGCAACATCCCAGATACGCCGGGACATAAATCCCGAAGACTCCGGGAACCGTGTTACTCGACGGAAGCCGAGTTCTAACAGCCCTAAAGCGACGGTTTCGAGAGTCCTGTTGGCGACCGGCCAACAATCGCCGGTCCAGCGGTTCGTGCGAGACCACAACTCCGCGCGCATTTTACAATTTCGCGAGACAACAGTCGTCGGATCGCAATAATTCACGCGCTACGACAAAATGGCTGTCCCGCTTCCCCCTGCCCTTCGCGAGTTCTGCCAAGGGCAGAGTGTCCGTCGGTTTCGCGTTTATAAACGACCCGAGCGGTTTGTCCGACCACCCCGGCGCCCACACTCCGTTTCGTAATACGTTGTTTCACGTCCCGATCCGACGCGTACGACCCCACGAATGATCCCCGTATGTCACGCGGTACTCCTGCACCGCCCGCACAATTATTGATCACGGATTATCCGAAGCGATCCCCGGCCAACCCTGATTTCCAGTGGTTTACTGCGATCGCCGTTACGCACACCAACCCTTTCCAAACTTCCGGCTTCGAAGAATCCGTTTCCACCCCTTCTACACCGCGTTCCAATGTTTTTCTATCCTCCCCTTCGCTGGACTGTATCCGATGCTGGTGTAAATGCCCCTTTCGGTCGCTTCTACAATCTCTTCTAGTATTTCTCTAGCCTTGTAAGGATTTTCCAAAATGTTAAGAATATTCTCCTGCTCTTATAATTAAATTCTATGTTTGCAACTTCAATCGTCATCAAAAGATTAACACGTTCGCATTGATTTCAGCAGTAGCCATCATAGACTTCGCGACAAAAAGATAGCACATTATCTAATTCTGTTAATTCTCGCAAATATACTCGAATAACAATAGTTGACGTATTATATATCACTGTTCAGTTAGCAATAAGTTGCATCTGTTCAGGGTAAACACTCGTTATCTGTTTATACGTCGAACTTTAAGTCGAAAACGTAAACAGTAGTGCTGACTGCTGCGTCAAAATGATAGCACAAAGTCAAAATTGTGTATTTTCCGTCAGCGTCAAGGCGCCAATCTGTTCACACCGGCGAGTGGTTAAGATTGTTCGTGTTGCGGTGTTAAAATATTGTGAAATTTTCAACAATGGCTCGAGGTAAAGATCCACTGGTCCTGAAATATTAATAATATACAATTTACGTACAGAAAATCGTTCTATCAGTAAAATTGTGAAACTGTTGAATCGTAGTCGTAAGGTTATTTACAATTTATTAAAAAATGTAGACAAATACGGGGAAAAAAGGGCACAGGTCGTCCAAGAGTTACAATTGATCGTCAGCGGCGTGCAATTTTAAGAACTGCCTCAAATTCTGCTGCTACTGCAGGAGAGATTGTAGCAGATGCTGGAATAAATATCAAAATATGTAATGTGCAATGTATTATACAAGAGTGTAAATACATAAAACGCCAAAAATTAATGCGTAAACCACCGCCAGCAAAGCAACATAAAGAAGCACGTTTACAATATGCTGAGAAGTATATTCATTGGAAGAAAAAATGGCAGAAAGTTATCTTTATTGATGAGAAGAGATTTACGTTAGATGGACTGGATGGCTACCGATGTTATTTCCACGGTTTGCGTAAAGTACAAGAAACTTTATGTAGTCGGCAATACGGTGCTGGTGGAGTAATGGTGTGGGCGGGAATTAAGTTTGTAAGTGGTAAAATGAATAGTGCAAAGTATATTGATTTAGTCGACGAACAATTGAAGAGGCATGCTGTAAAAATTGCGGGCACAAACTTTATTTATCAGCAAGATAATGCAGTTCATACAGCTAAAATTGTAAAAGAATATTGTACACGGGAAAATATTAAAATTTGGAATGACCAACCAGGTTTCCAAATTTAAATATTATAGAAAATTGCTGGATCCATTTAGCCAGTTTAGTATATGCCAGTGGGAGACAATTTCGAACTCTTAACGAATTAAAAATCTGTATTGAACGAAACTGGGCAGCGTTAAGCAGGAAATTTGTTAAAAAATTATATAAATCTATTCCAGAATGTTTAGTGGCTGTTATACTAACGAAAGGCGGAGATACGAAATATTAAAACATTATTTTTTTATACATATTCTTATATTTTAGCTATTTTAAGAAATTTTTGCTATCATTTTGACGCACCGATTTTTCGTTTAATGTTACACATTCTCCGATCGAATTGTTTCTTCACGTAAGAAATGTGTTAAAACATATTGAAGTAATTGGTTATTCTTAATACGCAGTCACAAACCATTGTTTGTACATTACATTTAATGTACTACTTGAAAAGGTAAATACCATTTATTTTTATAATGTAACTATTATACACTCCGTGACAGAAAGATAGCACAAGTTCCCCGAATATCGTGCTACGCATTAGAATGATGCATAAAATTAATTTGATTCTCTATTCATGCAATATACAAAATCGTCACGCATACGTGACACTGGTCGCGAACGTGTTTTTCGCCTGTTCGTCGCTGATTAATCATCGGCGGATGATTGAAGCGTCGATCACCCAGCCCCCTGGCACAGTTCTCCGTGTCGTCAGCCCCCTCTTTGGATACGGGAGAAGGAAGAAAAGAGGAAAAATGAAACACGCAACCGCAAAGAGGTAAAAACCATCGTCCCCGATACGCTCGATGGATAACGGATCGTCGGGGTGGGGGTGGGGTAGTGAGGTCTACAAGGGACGAGAGGGGGAGAGGGGTTGTAAGCGACACGACGACGGAAAAAACATTGGAATCCCTTCTGATGCAAGCGCGAAAGAACACGAAGAGTCCCTGTGTCTGACGTCGGGGGCGGCAAAGGGGTGGAGAAGAGGAGCAATTATTTAGACGAGCTCCGTGCCGCCTTCGCGGCTATCGATCGCCTTCGAGACAAGGTTAAAAATATCTATTTGCATGTCGGGCTGCATTATGGCAGATTAGGTCGTGGTTCTTGCCTCCGCCCGTCAGATCAACCCCCACCTCTCTTCTCCTCTGTTCGACCACCGCGCACCCCCTTTTTTTTCTCTCGCGTCGACGATGGAATGGAAGATTGTACCATCGAAGGTCCGGGTTAATCGAAGCGAGATTTATGGGCGACGACGAGACGCGTGTGCATTTAACCAATCCACCCCCCGCCCAAACCCCCAATCACTCTTCGAACTCCTGAAAAGCTCCGCGCGCTTTTAGATAAGCACGACGCAAGTGTACGTTCCCATATTCGTTAGCATGCATTTCCTAAATGTACAACCGAGCCGTTTAATGAAAAAGCGATGTAAATCTATATTTAACACCAACCAAGGGTTTAACGTTAAATCTGACGGGTTTTATATCCTGCGATGACTTGTAAAAATTCATTTTTGGAAAATATTGGTCTAAATTTCCTTGTCCAAGCATCTATTACACAGAGTGTTTCACCTGAATCGAGCATCTAAAACGTCTCGCTTGTTTTTGACATTTTGTCCTATTATAAAAGACAAGCCAGATATTTTAGATGCTCGAGTTAGGTGAAACACCCTGTATATTGAAAAGCTTTGAACTTATTTTTCCCTAGTAACGTTACTAAAGAAACATGGCGTACTCACTTGGGTATATCGCCGATCTTCGGTGGCCGACATTTTCGCGGAGGAACGTCTCCCCATATGTTGTACGCTGAAAAATAATAAAAAATAAAGTCAATTCGGCCGTTTTCCCATTAGAAACGATCCTGGTTGCAACCGTCCGACTACCGTTGTTTTCGAAAGTTTGTTGCTATCCGAAGAATTGCAAATGGCGAGCACCGTCTGGGGACTTTAGCCGAGACGTTCGCGCAGGAAATGAACGTTTCATCGCCGGCATTCCGTCCCGGTTACTTTCATCGTACGTAACAGTTGTAATACGATTAGGAAACGCGGTACTTCCACCATCGGACCTTTTAATCAATTATCTCTTAGCGTGGGCGATAACGCAATAATAGGGCCTCCCCAGTCTTTGGCGGATACGGAAGGAGCAACGATACGATTGGATCGTTACATATGAACCGACTGTCTCGATGATTGCCACATTCCGCCCCACGCTTGCAAACAATCATCGAATCAGTCGACACCTATAATCCGCCGCGTCGTTTCCATCAAACGCTATACTAGACCCATTTCGAATTCGCGAGCGTACTCCCGTTCCTTTCGACGTTCATTAAATAGATACAAATGAATGTTGTGAAGTAGGAATTATTCGGGCGAAGTATCGCACGAATAAAAATAGAGATTAGAAATACGACACTTCTATATCAGCACGAATTGAACATTTTTCCTCGGAGAAATTGTCCGAAGAATCCTGCGACACCGGGTATAACGAATCCTCGAGTATCTTGGAGCAGTACTAACGCACCGGAGAGCAGAACTCGGCAAACTCGATTCAACCGAAGTCTAAGTGGCCGAGAGCACTCGTATATACACCGGAACCGTTCAAAGGGTGAACTTTATAATTAGTAAATGCCTGTGAAGCCGCGCGATCGATCCAATGAATGGAAGATGCACCGTGGTGCGGTTCTCAGCGTGGCGCGGTGCAACGTGGCAAAGGGATCACAGCGTGGCAACAATGAGCCGCAATTAAACCGAACATTCCGGCCAGCATCTTTATCATCCCCAATCGGTATTTAGTGTGCAAACGAAACTCCGGGGAACAATATTTACTCGGAACGCTATCCACGGAAACAGCGGAAAGAGTTCTTCTTTTTGCGTTTTCTTTTTGTCCCTAGCAATTTTTATTTTACCTTTCGAGCCAATCCTTCGTCGTAGAATAAGCGCAACTGGATGATACGGGATGATAAAACTCTTAGAAGTTAGGGCACTCTGAGATCGAGAAATGAAAGATTGTAGGTTCAACGATTGATAATATCTATTGTTGTAGAAGGGCACTCTCAGACGAACTAAAGATGCAAGAGTCTATACAAGGATTAATCATAATGGTAACTATTATTAAAGAAGACGAAATGCTCTAGGATCGACAAATTAGTAATCAAGGGTTGCTGCTGCAATGGTTGTCATTGACAGTAATTATTCTAGCAACGATGCTTATGAGCCAAGACTCCGTAGATTCGCGATAAGGTAGAGTGACGAGGTTATCGACAAAAATAGGCGAGAAATGGTTCCACGTGTCTCAACTTTTCCGTATTAATTTGAATAACGACCAGACCATAATTAGTTCCATCGACGTGCCGCCCCCGGCGAGTGTCATTTTGTTTATCTTTATCGTGTACGTTTCCGTTGCTTCCCTTTACAATCTTCGGTGACATTATTTTTGCTATCTTTATATAGAATTATTGTGGCCGCTGAAATTGGCCGGGCATTTTGTTTTCGAAAATGAAGCTTGCCGAATAAAATTCTGCCTAATGATTGAATTAGGCACAAACGATTCCATGATTATATGATTCTCAATTCGCTGAAATAGTTCAGAACAGGAATAAATGTCTATGTAGCTTATGTATCTCTGAATCGATTCAGACAATTTTTATGGATGCTATGAAAGTTTATAAAATTAGCAACGTGTGAAAATAGCGTTACATCATTTCCAAGATGGCAAAATGATTTAGACACAGATACGTATAGCTAATTTCTGTATCTTGAAGTAAAAGAAAAGTATTGTTTCGCAGGAAGGTATTAAGAGCCAAGACTCCGTAGATTCGCGATAAGGTAGAGTGACCAGGTTACCCACAAAAATAGACGAACAATGGTTTCACGTGTCCCAACTTTTCCTGTTCTTATATGAGAATATTTTTCGGTGGGAAAGGGCTCGTTCGAAAGAGGAAGGTGCAACCTAGAGCGCGCTGGTCATCAGCTGACGAAATTATGCGAATATTTGGTAATACACGCGTTAGAAGTATGCCAAAAATTGACGATACGCATGCCGTGGAATCCAAGCATTTTTATGCCATGGAATGAGTTTTCTGGATGAAATCGAAAGTAGCCCGCACTAGAAAATATTTCCAGCTACGAATTGAGATACATTTTGTCGTGATTCTCTGCGAAATAAAGCCGAAACCTTGAAGCAGGTTTCTGGCGTCGGAATTCAAATATCGATAATATAGAGCAAAAAATGTGACAAGTTTAGTTACGGACATGATACCCGTCGGATCAGGACCAAGACGGATCTTAAGTCAGTTTCTGAAGGCTGCGAACGGAAATTATACAGCAGTTACCGACCTGCTGGCTCTGCAAAAATCGCGTGACTATCCGTGGTTCCAAATAACGTATCGAGAATCGCCACCCCTTGGTCCGGCAGCGAATCAGTCCTGGAAAATTGATCCGCGTCCGAGCAGTGAAATTTTTCGCGAAACCCACCCAGTCATACATAGAAATGTAATAACGATTTTCGAATTTCAACGCAGCCGAGTGCTCGTTTACTGGACAGGTCAGCCTACGGCGACTGAAATGTACGTTCGCATAATCCGACAGAGACATTCATCGGATTGTAGGGCCACAAAGAATCTGGGCTGGCAAACCAAATTCGAAGCGCACGGCGCAACAACGCTCGGCCGAAAATATTAATTGAATTCTAGCCGGCTGCACAAATGCGAAATTTATTTATGCGACGCACCGTTCGCCGAAATTATTTCGACCAAAGCCTACGAACGAAAAATCCCGATTCTCTGGAACTGCAGAGCGTAAGTCAGCGGTTGAAGACTGTGAACGGAAATTATACAGCAGTTACCGATCTGCTGGCTCTGCAAAAGTCACGTAACCATCCTTGACTCTTAAGACACATAGAGGTCGAAAACTGAGAAATGAGTGATAGAATCACAAGCTTCAGTGACCCATTCGAGGATTAATAATAATTGTTATTGTTACAGAAGGAGTTCGAGCGGTCCGAGCTCGAAAAATCAAAGGTTGAACCGTCAAATCGAAAATTCCATTTAAGTTTGCGGTCTCGGTGCAGCTGAAAAAGATTAGCGGAGGATTGAAGGTGCACCTATCGATCGGGAGATTGATAATTGTTGGATCGATGGGGAAAGGTCAAGAGTTCCTTCGACGACGGCGGCGTCGGTGTCGCGACGCGCCAGTTGATTGGAAGTAATTAAATCATCAACGAGATCAGCACCGCGATTAAAAAGGGACGGCGAAAGCAGCCGGGGAGTCGGTGAACCAGCTTCTCTCGAATCGTCTCGACTTTCCCTTTCAATCTCGCTGCCGACGGATCGATTATGCCGATTTGGAACGGCAGGCACTGACGCGTCGTTGCCGATAAGCATCGTTAACGAGCTGGCAAGATAACTCGCCCGACGATCTGCGAAATTGCGAGATTTGACTCGTTACATTGGAAATCCAGCGATAAAATGGTATTGGATTCTGCCGGTTCGTCTGTGATCGGTATCTCTTTTTGTTTATTAATACGGTGCAGATTGCAAGTGGCTTCTTTTCAAAGGCGGTTATATATGTACATTTACAATGGGTCATTAGACTCTGGATTTTTATGCAAAATTGTAGAGTTGTGGATACGACTGTGGTAATGGCAACATGGCACAGTGGTTCGAAAATTAGAGTCGAGTTTTCAATACCGTTCAAATTATTTGAAATTTTATAAATTCTTATGTGTCTGAAGTCAGTTTTGATATATACGTGGGTGACTCTATGTCACTCAGAATTTTTTTGCAGAGCGTTGAAAACAGCGAAAAAAGAAGGATTATATGTCCAGCTGAAGTTGGTGTAGTTGGCCTCACTATGTATTTTGTGATTGATTGGAAGTGTCAAAGAGCAATCTTTTAGCTACACGTATGTAAAGATGAAAGGGATAACAATAATTTTAACCATTTAAACAATATCCTTTCCTGAATCCCTTTTATTTCCTACTTTTTAAGATTTAACTGGACCTACAGAAAATCATTTATCCTGGGTTACGATGGATCTTACACGAGTGTATTCGTTAGAACCTATCGAAGGTGACTGGTCAGTAATTGGTTGCAGCCGCTTGCAGCTGCGAAAATTATAACAATATTTGTGCAAAAATCCTACACCTTCATCCATACGGTTTTGTCGGCCTGTTAGGATACAATTGCTTCGCGAAGCAGATGAAATATCGAGACGTGAAGAAGCATATATAAATAAACAAATTGGTGCTTTAAAATCATTTGTGACGAAGATAGGTGAAATACGATTTTCCTTGCTCCACGCAATGATTGACAGATGCGGTGTTGCATTTGCAACGCTACGATTTCCCAGTTAAAATTCCCAGTAAAAAGTAAGAAATGTTTTTTATGATTTTTTATCTAAATAAATCTATCTATAAATTGTCGAAATCGTGCAAATTACATTATATTTGCAATAGGACGAATTCATGTCGCAACCCAATGTTTCTACGGTTTGATGCACTGCACAATTGCAGGAATGGGACGACTTTGAAAATCTGGATTTTCCAACGAGGCTTTCGATTGCAGACCACGTCGGAAACGAAGTTTATCGTACAGCGGAGATGGGGGAGATAAAAGTTGAATATGGTTGCGGGAACCGACCTCGAAAACTTGCCGACTGCGAAACAAAGTTTCAGTTAAAAAACAATTTCCGAGCTCGGCATATTTTCCGCGAATCCACCGGTGTACCGGTGGAAAACGGCGATCCTCAGGTAAAAACTGTTAATTAGACAGGAACGGCTTTCAATTCGTGATATCCCGGCCCGTTCGAATGTGAACAATGTTTCCTCTCGCAAATACAACATCTCGCATGACGGGAACGTATTTTTCCAAATGAACCGGAATAATTGCACGGCGGCCGACGAGGGGAAACTCCTCCAGGAAGTTCCGTTTCATTTGCACGAATCGAGAGAGACAGAGTGTGAGAGAGAGAGAGAGAGAGAGAGAGAGAGAGAGAGAGAGAGAGAGGAGCTACACTATTCCCGTTCGAGGAAAAGCGAGAGCACCGTTTCGGAGAAATACTTCTACGGCATCGAAGTTGCACGGCGCGCGATGCGTTTCGCGGCAATTAATTAAAAGCGCAACGACGGAAGCTTCTGCCCGGCCTCGTAATTCCTAATTGTGAGCGATCGATCCGCGCCGAGCTTTCGTTGACACACTTTCACTGGAACGGTTTAATTGTTTCCGACGACACAATTCACCGAGAACAGCGCAAACGTTCTCGTTTGAAGCCCCACCCGGGAAACATTTCCAAAATGTTGACAACCTTGGCAAAACATACCGGCTCCGTTCAATTGTCAGAGAATTGTCGCGCGGGTTTGTTTAACACCGTTCCATACGCGAAAATAAATACGCGAACTTGCGAACCAGCACTGTAACCACTTGATGATGTTTAACACACGTTGAGCAAGGTTCATCGATCGACTGAAGGATCCTTGGATGGTGTTATGGTCGTAAACGGCCCGTTTGGAGGGGGGAAATTCACATACGAAATTAGTGACCTCGACGGTCTCGACGCGTTTCTAATATTTTCCTTCCTGTTCTGATGGATAAACAGAAGGTTTTTGTGTGTTTAGGATACCACTATACTGTAGATTTTGCATTTACAACGACGAGTATAACACGAAGGTATGAAAGAATTCCAGAAAATTATTTCCATTTTACCGAAATGATTGAAGAAAGGACGACAATTTTCTTTAGCTCCTGTTCCGCAGGATCGAGGCAAACAATTTTTATTCCGCATGAAAATCCGCAGTCTAATAATCACGGTTGCACGGAATTACAATTTAATTCCTCCAAGAATCATAATTACAAAGCAATTCAATTACATCGCATTCGTCTGCGTTGTGATTCGAATCTCTCGATCAATTAAAGCACACGATACCGTTTACAATACACGCAGGTTCGTTAAATATTTAATAATAGCATTTCAATGTGATTTTGAGCTCGAGGAGTCTCGCAGTAGACGAAACAATTGTTTGTTCGTTCCACTTCCTACGAAACGACACGGAACAGGAATTCAGAGATCTTCTGCCTGATAAGAAAAATTTCGCCGATTTCTCTTACCCATTGTTACGTTCGAAAAAGCGAATAACGAAAGAATTCTACTCGATCAGTACGGGCAATCTCGAACGATCCTTCGCTGATTGAACTCTCAGATTCCTTTCTCCTTTCGGTCGGATTCGTTGCGACTAATCGCGTTAAAAGCGTTGAAACGCGTCCTCCGCGTGAACCTGTTGCAGAGAGTCCGACGCGTCGCGTTGCGTTGTGGAACAAAATTTCGTTAGCGCATCGACGCAACCGACCGGCGGTAATTAAACGATAATTAATCCCGCAGAGGATCGATGGCCGTTAGAGTTGTTCGTATTTTTTGGACGGACTGCCGACAAACGTCGAATCCAATGGACAGAAAAGCGACGGCGCGTTTTTCGAGGGCCGCGGTTGACATTTTCAATCCCTTCCATCTCGATCTCCCGCCGATCGATAAACATTTTCCAACTTGACCATTGTTGATTACAAAATTCTCATGCGATTTTTATTAAAAATTTTCTGCGATATTGCACGCATATTTTTCTGCCACGAATGGAAATTAATCTGCGCTCGCTAGACTGCCGGTCTTTATGCGTTTATGACAAAAATGACTAGACAAAATGCGAAACCGAAAACATTTAGAGAATCTAATAACGTTACTGTATTTATGTATAACCAGCTGATTAAAATTATTACAAAAATAAATAAATCAATCTATCAATCTCCTGTGCCTTGCGATAAATGCACTGAATTTTCTGATCACCCAAGGACTTAAAAATCTACAATAATTTTGCTATTCGTCAACAAAAACATTAAAGAAGATTTCAGGAAAGAGATTGAAGATGGTTAGCCGGATGGCCGATTATTGACACAAGGATTAACGTGTTAACTCTCGCGTGAAACGTGTGCAGATGACACAATTTTTTCCCGGTGACACATTCGGAAAATCTAATAAAGTCAAGGCATTGTTAACGAGACAACGGCATCGTGGAAAGGGTTAAGAGAGGCGGATCGAAACGATGAATCGGACGGTCGAGAGTGGTTAAGTGGAGCGATCGGTGTCCCCAACGATTATTTAACCATCGTAGGTCTCGACATCGGGATCGATATCGTTTGTGTCAGTGGAGCAGAGCAGAGTAAAACAGAACAGAAGAGAAGAGAAGAGAGTGGCGGTGAAGTTAGCCGGCACCGGGTGTAGACTGAAAAGAGGATATGACCGAGATAATGCGGACACGGGTCCGGCCGGCGCAGAAACGATTCGTGGTCCCTTGGCGATTTAACAATTGACTTGTGCGCCTGGAACGTCGTCTGCAGAGTAATTGCGGCCGACTCGATGTCGTCGCTGCTCGCCGAGTCGGCTACAGTCCCCGCTAATGGATTTCTCGATATCTATGCGCTTCGAAAACCACCCCGGCGAAACGCCTTTCCTATCCACTACCGAACACTACCTGGATCTCCCTAACAACTATATCAAAACAACCAATTAACCCTTAAAAGTCTTGTAGGAATAGGTTAGGTGAAAGCCAAGCGGTTAGGTGTCACAGTGAAGTTTGCTTGATAACGTATTTATGAAACTCTATTAAACTCGTACAATTATCTCTCGTTTATCTCTTATAAACGGTTCTTCTCTCAACTCTCTCGTGAAACTATTAAACTTCGATTCTTCAACTCTAATTCTTTAACTCTCGCTCTGTGTCTCTTTTCGCGACCGCGACCTACCTCAAATCGCTCGGCAGATCGTCGTCAAAATACATAAACAAAATCTACATCGCTCGCGATCGTTGCATCTTTCTTATTGCCTCTCTCACACACTCATGCTCTCTCTTTCATACTCACTCGCACACGCTCGCTCGGGCATGTCGTATCGACGACTTCAAAACGCCTCGCTGCGTTCGACAGTTTTTGCATCCCTACACTCGGAAATCATGCATTAACGTTCGCCCTCGAACGTCTTGTTCTTTGCATCCCCACAGTCTTCGCAGAGTCAGCAGGTCAGTAACTGTTGTATAATTTCCGTTCACAGCCTTCAGCCACTGACTTAAGATCACCAGTTCCAGAGAATCGGGATTTTTCGTTCGTTGGCTTCGGTCGAAATAATTGCGGCGAACGGTGCGTCGCATAATTAAATTTCGCATTTGTGCAGCCGGCCGGAATTCAATTAATATTTTCGGCCGAGCGTTGTTGCGCCGTGCGCTTCGAATTTTGTTTGCCAGCCCAGATTCTTCGTGGCCTTATAATCCGTTGAATGTCTCTGTCGGATTATGCGAACGTACATTTCAGTCGCCGTAGGCTGACCTGTCCAGTAAACGAGCACTCGGCTGCGTTGAAATTCGAAAATCGTTATTACATTTCTATGTATGACTGGGTGGGTTTCGCGAAAAATTTCACTGCTCGGACGCGGATCAATTTTCCAGGACTGATTCGCTGCCGGACCAAGGGGTGGCGGTTCTCGAAACGTTATTTGGAACCACGGATAGTCACGCGATTTTTGCAGAGCCAGCAGGTCGGTAACTGCTGTATAATTTCCGTTCGCAGCCTTCAGAAACTGACTTAACATCCGTCTTGGTCCTGATCCGACGGGTATCATGTCTGTGACTAAACTTGTCACATTTTTTGCTCTGCATTATCGATATTATGAATTCCGACGCCAGAAACCTGCTTCAAGTTTTCGGCTTTATTTCGCAGAGAATCACGACAAAATGTAGCTCAATTTATAGCTGGAGATATTTTCTAGAGCGTGCTGCTCTCGATTTCATCCAGAAAACTCATCCCATGGCATAAAAATGCTTGGATTCCACGGCATGCGTATCGTCAATTTTTGGCATACTTCTAACGCGTGTATTACCAAATATCTGCACAATCTCGCTAGCTGATGACCAGCGTGCTTTAGGTTGAACCTTCCTCTTTCGAACGAGCCATTTTCCATCGAAAAATATTCTAATATAAGGACAGGAAAAGTTGAGACACGTAAAACCATTTTTCGCCTATTTATGTCGGTAACCTGATCGCTCTACCTTATCGCGAATCGACGGGGTCTCAGCTCTTAGAGCTGCATAACTTTTGCTTTCGTCTCGAATCGACAATCTCCAGTATATTGTATAATAAAATTGAACAGGTGCAATTTAAAATAGTGAAATGGTTACATAAAAATTCAAGAACGTCAATATTTTCAATATATTAAAATTATTGACTCCTGTAGCCTGCTAATCACCGTGCACGTAAGCAGAGGCTGTCGACTACTGAGATTGAAGTGTCAAATCTCTGATTAGGCGTTAACGCAATTAACATTAGGTTTACGGAGCACTAAAAATTATTATTTCACGTTACTTTATAAAAATAACATGATTGCATCGATCAAAGTTTGTAGTCATTTTTTTAATAATGTATACCCAAAGAAATCAATTTGTTAAATAATTGCTCATGGATGCATTTTTATAATCTCAATATTCGAAATTTAAAAATATTAGAATCCGTCATTTTTACGGGTCCCGTAAATCTAGTGTTAGTTAACTGAGTAAAGGATCGACTGAAGGAAAAACTTGGAGACGCGGCGAAGGAAAACCGATTTGCGGAGATGGGCAAACGGAACAGAAATAATTGTCCTGTTCATCGGTCGGCCGTAATCGCCGGCCATATCGATTTCCGGAAAATATCCGGGGCGTCGACGTTCCGCAAACAGAGGAATCGGTGGTCCTCGACGGTGTCCAAATACTCGCTGATGAAGCCGGTGTTTACAAGACCTCGTCGAGGATCGGGGGAGTGGGATCGGAATCGGAAATGTCGCGTGTTTCGGCGCGATTCTACACCGGCCGTGCGCTACAAACCGGAAGCCCTCTCCGACCAGCAAGCAGGCGGCCGCCATTGTTTGCGGACCGACGCTGTTTGATCTGATAATGGAAAATTTTTCATCGCTCCCGAGGAAAATCTATTTACTTCCGTTGACCGTAAAAGCTCGAACCAATCCGGGATCCGGGATTGTCCTCCGCCCGCTGTTTGAACGTCGAGGACGTCCTCTGGCGAGGAGGCGCGACGATATCCTTGCAGATCCGCGAAAAACCAGCCAACTGACGAATCTGGACGTTCTCTGGCTAACGGATGCGAATTGATGTTCAATGCCACCAATTTTATGGGAATCATTTCTAAGCAAATTAAACAGAAATAAAATAAAATTCTGTTTCACTCGAGTTGGTTGCAATTCTGGTGGACAATTTTTACTTTGCATAAAGATCCGTTGTCTAATTATATCCAAAAAGTTGTTTATCTGTGAACTCTTTTGCAACTTCGTCCATGAAAATGTTAAAATATTCAGAGAAACCGAAGTTGCTTTTTCTACTTTTAAACATTACCGAGTTCCAAAGTCTCTCTCACCTTTACAACGACCCCTCGAAAGTTGATTTACAATTTTTTTTGTCGTTATTTCATCAAATGAGATTAACATATTTATAAGACGTCGCGATTAAACGATAGTAGGCGTCCCTCGAACCGGAAGTTGTCGGGGATCGACGTAAAGTGGATGGAAACGCGCACCCGTTTCGAGAAAGTCTGAGGGTTCCGGATTAATTAATGTTAGCGAATCGATCGTCCGGCGAGCGATGCGCTTGTCTGATTAGATTGCCGATAATATAATCAGTCGTGCCATTACGTATCGGTGAGCACGGGTGCACGCTTGTTAATCCGTGCACCGTCGACGAGTCCGATCGCAGTTGATTATCTCGCGATAATTTCGCCGCGATCATGCCAAGGAGCAGTCAGGCTCGAACTCGATGATTACGCGATCCCGTGTTGCATTGATGCGACTCCCTCTAATTCGATTGGTCGGCTTGCTCTCCGGGGCCCTTTAAACCCTTTGCACCCTAGCCGCGTCCCCGGAGATCGCGTTCCGACCTCGGGAAACAGCTTTGCGTGTGTAACTTTGTTCCGCGTAAGACGCGAGATCAAAGCTCCTTTGAGACGAGGCGTCGGGTTCACCGTTGAAAAAGCGCGGCCAGTTCGAAAACCGAGACACTACGAAAGCCCCCCGGGAGTCTTTGATACCATTACTTTTGTTGTCTGCTGGAACCAGAGTTCGATCGTGCCCGGGAAAATGAGTGTGAAACAGGAAAGCAATCGAGTTTCGCAACGCTGGCCGACGAACCGCGGTTTTTTCCGAATTAAATTGCAGTAAGTCCCACCGTCGTAGTCAGTCGAATTACACCGTAGTTTGCACACCTGACGCATCCTCGTTTCTGTTTACGAACGCGATAGAATTACCTCGACTGGATAAAGCGTGACGTGCTTCGCGTTTAGAGTTGATTACGCGAGTTTAGAATAAACCGTGCCGCTACGTTTGATTACGTTCGCAGCACTCCAGCAGACACGCTGCTCGAATATCTTGCTCGGAGTAGACACCGGCGGATTAACAGAGCCGTTCAACGTCGAATGAAAGATTATGCTACGCCGCAGCGAAGCATGGAATTGTTAACGTCGTCGACGCGACGAGGGACGTCGATACATGTACGTGCAATTAATACTGGCTGCGACCAGATAGAAACCGCTTGTTGCTCGCGATAACAATTTGCCAACGCGTTTTCCGGTTTTCTTCTCTTCTCCGTCGACGTATTGCTCGTCGTCCTCGACGGGTAGATTAACCTCGCGGAAGGATAGATTCATAAGTCCGAAACCGATCGACGTCGCATCGACTGCCGATTAATATTAATAGAATTGTAGACGGAAGACTCGTTAACTTCGCAGCGGGATGGACGGATTATGCGGCTTCAAGGTAGAAGCGATTAACCAGCGCCCGACGTGTTTGCGCAGAGATAGATTGACTTCGTGGAGACACGTTCATCGTGCGAACCTGCATTCCGATTTCTCACGTGGAATGGAAATTTCGGGAGAAATCGATTCATAGATTATTCGGCTAAATCTGTCGGTGAATCTATCTTTCAACTTCTGACTTCTAAATCTGCTTTCCAAAAGGGACATATGAAGTGAAAGCGAGCTCAATCTGTCAACGAATCTGTGTTCCAACGTGTGTCCTACAACTTCAAGGGGACAGATTCATACAGAAGTGGTCTCCGTAAGAAACTATGTGCACTGACAGCACAGATGGATAGATTAGTAACCGTCAGATTGGAATAGATTAAATTCAGTTTGTAAATTTAGAGATGACGTCTACAGAATTCAAACGATCTGAAACAATTAGAAATACAAAGCACAGATTCGGCAGAGGGCGATAAAAGATAAATGCACGATCACTGATAGATTAACACAGAACTCTAAGAAATTGTCTTCAATATAGATAAATTGTATCGAGACTAACAACAAATAGATTTGTGGCGACAGATAGATTAACATAGATTTATCAACCACAAATGAACTCCAAAGATCACAGTCACGGAAGAGTGATCACCGCCACGAATGACCTTTATAAATTGTATAGAGACGAAGGCAGATAGATTTGTGGAAACAAATAGATTAACGCTAACATTAAGATCATAAAGGAACTACAATGGACACGGACAAGGACGACCTTCAGCGCAACGGGTCTTTGGAAACGCATGCCAATCAAGGAACAAGGGATAGATTGCAAGATAGAAGGATCTTACCTTCCATAGTCATGTTATCGCCGAGCTTCATTTCGATGTACGTGTTTCGGGTGGTCCCTCGTTGTAGTAGCTCGCGTGGCGCGGCGTTTGTCGCCGTTCGCAGGCACTTTGTTCGATCAGTCAGTATATCGAGGCTCGATCATCGCTCGAGCGTCGCCGGCTCGCTTCGTTGGCTCTGGATCACTGGATCACGGTGGTGGTCGGGGTACGTTTTCGACATCTACGTGGTCTCCTTTCGCTTCGGCCGACCGGTGATCGCGCTCGTTAGGCGCGCGACTCGCGGATGTCCGCTCCAGGCCATGATTAACGTCGTCCCGCGAATCGAATTATCGGACGGTCAGCCGAGAGCAGCCGGCAGCCAATAAATCACGATTCCCCTCGATCGGCGAGGCACGCGGCGCCTTTGAGCCCCGAGCGGTCATCCTATCGGAAATTGGCTCTCTCTCTCTCTCTCTCTCTCTCTCTCTCTTCCGGCGAGATTCTCTCCTCTTCCCGCAAGATGCTCCAAGGGATTACCTCGGCGAGGCTGGAACAGAAAAGTCGAGCGTCGGCGTTCAAACCCCCATAGAACGTCGCCCTACCTCCAACAATCACAATGTTGCTCTAACAGTCGACAGTCGCTGCAGACTTCAGACTTTATCATTCAAAAGACGTTCTAAGATTTAAGAACATCAATGGGGTCCTAAAGTTGGTGAGAAAATATGTTGCGGTACGATGCTTCTCTATATGTTCAACGCTGGTCCGAAACACTTGAACATGTAGAGAGGCACCGATATGCTATAACTCTTTCGTCCCTGAATATAGAAATTGAAATTTTAACAATTACAATGTGATGGATACGAGAAGTTGAACTAAAAATAATGGATTCCCACCCTCAAATCTTTCCTATCACGGTAGGGGTAGAGGGTGAAAGCTGGTACACATGTGTACCATCAGGGTTTTTAGGTGGTGTCCCACACCCGGTGTGGTACAATCGCCATATGCCCACATTGCTTTCTTGGCCTTTCAGTAATTTTCGGATCAGGCTGGTACATATGTGTACCGCTCGGGACGAAAGGATTAAGAGCCAAGACTTCGTAGAGTCGCGATAAGGTAGAGTGACCAGGTTACCGACAAAAATAGGCGAAAAATTGTTTTACACGACTCAACTTTTCCTGTCCTGATATGAGAATATTTTTTGGTGGGAAAAATCAACTTTTCCTGTCCTTATATGAGAATATTTTTCGATTCAACCTTAAGCGTGCTGGTCATCATCTGACGAGATTATGCAAATATTTGGTAATACAAGCGTTAATGCTTGTATCATAATGGTATGCCAAAAATTGGCGTTGCCCATGCCGTGGAATCCAAGCATTTTGATGCCATTGTACGAGTTTTCTGGATGAAATCGTGCCAGAAAATATCTTCAGCTACAAATTAAGCTATATTTTGTCTTGATTGTCTTCGATATAAAGCCAAAAACTTGAGGCACGTTTCTGGCGTCAGAATTCATAATATCGATAATACAGAGCAAAAAATGTGACAAGTTTAACACGTTGACCGCCATGTCACCCATATCTGGCTCGTAACGCGATTCTAAAATGAAATATAGAACGATGAAGTGTGGGAATGATTAATCTGCAACGTTGAGAGTCTATCTTTCTAAGTGGTGGTTCTCTATACGTTCATTGTCGGGCCCGTTTAGCGAACAACTAGAGAGGCATCAGTACCTTTCAGCAGAGTTTTATCATTTGAAGATGATGAGAATTTATGTTTTCAGATACTTCTTCGGATGCTCGTCGCACGACCTGTTTTATAAAAAAACTAGCCGGAGGCGTGGGTACGTTTCTGCTTTCAAAGGAAAGTATTTAGGAGATCCGACTAGGATCTTACGGACACAATTTTAATACGAACCATAGCACGACGGGTTTAAGATCCACGATGCAAAGTTCTGACAAACAACCAACAAGAGGATCCCGAACCGTGGTAGAACAAAAGCCAGATAAGACAAACTTCGAGGTCCTAAATCCACCAGCGAACAAACGAGACAGGATCCTGGGAGTTAGGGCACCGCGAACCGGTTTGAATTAATCTCCTATCCGACGCGAATTAATAAATCATGAATATCGATTAGGAGGCAACTTGATTCAATGGAAAGGGCGGAGAACCGTGAACGCGTCTCGTCACTCTTCCGTCGGAATTTCGCGTATTTAGTACGTTCGAGGCATAGATCGAAGGGATACACGAACCTGATCAGCTTGCGTCACTAGACACTCGACGGTGAAGAGGTTTGTTTCTGGCTCCAACTGTGTGTGTGTGTGTGTGTGTTGTGTGTGTGCAAAAGCATCGCGATAAACACTGTGCTGATTGAGGAGAATCGATGAGCAGCTATTAATAAAGGAACTGCTCGCTTCTGTGCGTTCTGGCGATTAACATAAACAAAATGTAATGTTCTGTCGTATAAACCCTCTGCGAAGGGACATCTGTAGACCGCGAAGGTCAACTAACCACCCGCGGCATAATGACCATGACCGTCATAAAAAATCTGGCATAATTTAGCGTAGTGGAAAATCCGAGAAAAACTCAGCACATGCTGAACTGCGAACCATTCTAGTACCTAGATTTATAGTTTTATAGCCATAGCCGCCTGTAACCAAATGTACCTTCTACTCCCACTCTTGCTAATTTTCCATCACTTTCAACACCTTCCAAAAACACATCCTTCAACCAGTCATAGACAACTACCTAAAACCACACCCACATCCGAGCATTCCTAATGACTATACCATTGTAACCAAGTCCGAACTGCTTCAAGAACCGATCTGTTAAAAACACCGAGACTCTAATAGCAAGCCAAGTCTTGCTATATCGCAATAAAGACCAGTTCTCCGGAGGTTGACAATACAGTTCGCCGTTAAACCTTTACCTAGTCGCGATACGATTTGTCCCAATTCCGGGATTGACGCGACACCACATGTAACATTGCGAATCGAGTCTCTAGAGCAACGGCTCCATATTCCTTTCTGTTCTTCTAACTGCTGTATACACCGCGGATATAACAGTGGATTTATTATTAAAAACATTAGAAGAATTTAAAAATATCGGATCATTCTGTCAAATCTGTTAAATTTATTAGAAGAGACGAAATATAATGAATTTATATTCAACTTCTGACCTATTGACACAGAACATTTTTATTTTGCATAAAGATTCCCATTCTACTTATAAGTTCGCATCGATCCAAAGTAAGCACATACGTACGATACGATGATAAAAATTACAGTGTCCCATTTTTAAGAAAGTGCAGGCGACCCAGAAAGATATTTAAAGAGCCTGCAGATACTTTCAAGCTATCACTGTAACCTGTATGATTTTCTAACAATTTCTACGGTCTGATAAGAAAATAAATCCTGTTTAAGAGATACGAGAAAATATCATACTGTTTAAAGGAAGATAGGTGACACAGAAAAACATTCGAAGAGTTCCCAAGTAACGCGTTTTCAAGTTATCGCTGCGGCGTTGTACAATTTCTTAACACTACATATACATACAACATTATCACATCGCTGTTTATCTTCACGACTTTTCTTAAAGTATGTACACAATCGATTCTTCAGTATTTATTTCTCGTTTTATTTTTTCCCCAAGAAATATATGTATCTTGTCCTACCTACCGCGTCAATTTGACCGCACGAGATAATATGATGTTTACTCTTCTAAACCTAAACAATCAGTATAAAAGAAATGCTATTCTCAATGTGGCATGGTCAAATTAAAATAGATGAGTCGCCTTATTGAATGAGACGTTGTCAAGTTACGCACATGCCTGGTCGATAATAATGTTTCATAGCAAATGCATCCAAACCGCAAAGGTGGACGACACAGTAGAATTTTGTAAATCAAGGAGTGAGCATCGCAGTATTTTTTATGCAATTGAAATTATATGAAAATAAATTCGTATTGTCATTTCATGGAAGTTGTTCATCTACTAATTCATTCAGCAACAAATTGACTATTATCTACGTTTAATTTATTAACAATAACTTTTTTTAAGTACCGGTCATTTTGACCACGCACGGTGGGAACAGTTATGCAAGAAGTGTCGGTAGGTTTAGTGTTAAAAATACATCGATTTTTCGTTGTCGGTGCTCGTGTGGGCGGCTCGTCGTATAAACACGGTAGAAAAATATTTAAATAATCCATCTGTCCCCGATGTGGAGCGGCGTTTATCGCGACGTTTCACCGAGTGTCCTGGTTAGAGCTGGTTTCACGCGACACCGTCTAACGCTGCGTGTAACCGAAGAATCTTTCGGGTTCACCTGGGATATCGGTTTCATTACCGGGCACGGCAACGTCGAGAACCGTATATGCAGGGTGTCCCGTAACTGGTGGTACAACCGAGCAGGGGGTGATTCTACGTGAAAAACTGAGTCGAAAATATAGAATAAAATTTTTTGATACAAGGCTTTGTTTTTGAGAAAAATGAGTTTGAAAATTTGTCTAGTGCGCGTGCACTCGGCTTACTTGCGACTCAACGCACTTTATTCTGAGTTACCTCAACCTTTTTTCGCAAAGGTTTTCGAGGTTTGTATACATCGAATAAATCGAAGGTCGAGGTTACAATGTTAGAATTACTTCCGAGGAATTCGTTTAGTTCATAAGTTGCTGGAAGTGCTGTCCACGTTGTTGTAGACATAATTGTGCTCTTCGTATTAAATTCCTTCGAACCACTTGTAATGTGCAATTATTATGTTGCTTTAAGTGTTCAAACGCTGTCACAATTTTTTGTTGTAATTGTTCGATGCTCGTTATGTCATCACGATACACAATCGATTTCACCTGTCCCTACAAATAAAAATCTAACGGTGACAAATCCGGAGATCGTGGCGGCCAAGGTACTCTGCCACCGCGACCGATCCAGCACTGATAATTTTCACTTAAAAAACCTCTTACTTCGCAACTGTAGTGCGGTGGTGCTCCATTCTGTTGAAAAATTAGCGTTCTTGGAATCCCAAGAGGCAAATTTTCCAATAATTCCGGCAACACGTTTCGAAGAAAATGCCAATATGCTTCGGATGTCACATTTCCCCGAAAGAAATAAGGGCCTATAATTTGGTCATCTACTATGCCAGCCCAGATGTTCACACTCCACCCTACTTGGAAATTTGTTTGCAAAATGGTATACGGGTTTTGATCTGACCACGTGTGCGAGTTATGGACATTACACGTACCGTCTCGCGGAAACTTCGCTTCATCAGTCCATAAAATTTTTAGTAACAAATGGACGCCAAAATGCCATTCGGGGGACATAATCACTTTCTGTAAGCCCTTGCACTCTACGAATGTGGTAAGGATACAGCCCATTTTGATGTAGTATTCGACTTATGTTAGATCGGCTGATATCGTATTGTGAGGCAAGGTTCCTTATGCTGGTACTTGGATCGTCGTTTATGTTTTCCAAAATCCTCTCTTCCACCCTCTTGTCAATTCTTCGGGCACGTCCTGCATGCTTGCGAAGTTTTTCAAAAGACCCGTATTCTGCGAGAGTCCGTTCGGCTCTTTGAATGACCCATCAGGATGTCGACGATTAGGCAACTCATCTTTGTAAGAAGTAGCCACTGCTAAAGCACTATCATTACACGCACCCGACGCAATAATCACATCGGTATACTCGCGATTGCTATAAATTGCCATTTCGACGGTATACTGAGAACTGGAGGCGTAATTTCATAAGGATGGGAAACGAATAGGAGCGATAAAAGTGATATCATTATACTGACAATGTTTGTAAACATATCCAGAAGTACGAAGGCAATTTCCGAGATATCCAGACGTGAGGCAGTGGAATCCGTTGAGCCGCAAGTAAGCCGAGTGTACGCGCACTAGAAAAATTTTCAAATTCATTTTTCTCGAAAATAAAGCCTTGTATCCAAAAATTTTATTGTATATTTTAGACTCAGTTTTCCATATAGAATCACCCCCGGCTCGGTAGTTCCACCAGTTACGGGACACTCTGTGTATCGGCTAAAGAAAATACGTTCTCGTTGTTTGAAACTCCGGGGCGGAAGCTCTCACCGGAAGCACAGCTTCGGATTCCCGTTTAGACATCCGTATCGCGTTTAATTAACGACTCCGATATTCGGCGCGCTGCTGCGATAACAATAACGGTGCGCGACGCCGATTTTTTTGCGATCTGCAAACCGGTAAACAATCTCGACGCGTTTTAACACGAACGTAGGTAGTAGAGGCCAGCTCGAAATCAGTGGCTCCGAGAGAAACCCCGGAAATCTAACCGCAGGTGGAGGAAACTCCAGGTGGTGGGGAAAGTTCACATTTTCTTATCGCGGTTATGGCTGCAACGTTCTTATCGGAGATCTAAGTCCTTTGTACGACCATTGCAGTCGAAACCGACACATCCGCGTGATAATAGAACATTGCAGCCAAAACCGCGATAAGAAATGAGAACTTCCGCACCACTCTGGGTCCTCTCCATACCGCGATTAGGTTTACTCGTGCTCCTGAACACCCAGACCGCTGAGTTAGAATCGGCCAAACCTTAAAACTAACAGTGATTTATGTTGTTTCATGAAAATGGCAAGATTGAATTTATGTACTGCTAAATTTATTTAATCGTTCACCCAGGAAAGCATCTTTAGAATTTCAGTAATTTCGAAATGAAAAATTTGAAACCGGTTATTTACAGCGTGATAGGTTCAGATTTAAAATTGGAAAAGTGTGTCAATGTTTTAACGTCAGAAATTTTATCCCGGTGTCTCGCGCCCTTTGAACATGATTTGCCGCTCGCGTGTAATATCAATTAGATGAACTTAGTATCCGACCATTTGAGGCGCGCCGTGTTTCGTGATTTCCGGTGGCTCGCGCAGGAATGATAAATATTCGACGACCGGGACGAGTAATATCGTTGCCGTGCGCGTTATACAATTTTATATCCGGCCCTCGAAAACAGCATCGCGAGAGCGACGCGCGTATCGCATAAAATTTGCAAATACTTGGAAACTGCCTTGACAGGGCGGAATCCTTTTGAGCGCGGTTCGTGTCCCGCTGAGACTTGGAAAGTAGTTTATTCCGGAAGCAAGAACCAACAACATCTGGCAAGATAATTGCAAAACAATTTTTTCTTCTTCATTCTGATTCCCTATTGTAATTTGTCCGATTAACGGACTTTCCAAAGGATCGAGTCATTTCGGACAAAAATAATAATAACTGAGAAAATCTCGAAAACAGGCCGAGAATAACGAAGGGGAAAAATCGAGTCGATAAAGACGTATAAATCGTGTTACACGACGTGTAATTGAACGCAATTGAACGCAATTTGGGGCGCGTTTGTCCAAGCACCTGCTCCAGATTAAAAACGAGGGAAACCAAAAGAAAAGCGGAAAAAGGAAACCGGTCACGTAGATAAAGGTAATACTCGAAGAGTTCATGGAAGAAATAGGAAACGGCAATTTCAACCGCATTCCCCAGCGAATGTTATACCTACCGCGAAAGAAAGATTTCTTTCCTGGATAAAAGAGTTCACTTATTTCCCATTCTCCCGGATAATTGGCTTTGTACTGCCGCCATGTTGTCGCGCAAAAGAGAGACTGAAATTACAGATTAAATAATGAATTTTCATTGTTTTCCGAGAAGCGCTACACTTTGACAAAATCTTTCTTTCCCGCGGACGAAAGTATCAATTTATTTCCAATTGTACCAGATACTGATCTTCACGTGTCGGCCATCTTGTCGTTCAGGAAGAAGACTAAAAATTATAGATTAAGAATTTATTAGAGGGACCCATAAGTAATCGATTATTTTGAAATCTAAAACAAACTTTGTAGTAAATTCAACATTATCAAGATCAGTTTGCCATCTTTCCTGCATTTTCCAATCCCCTTCTTATAAAAATCCAGGGTTCGTGAAGCAAAATATGACTGAAGGTGCCTCCTTGCATCCTCTACAAAAGCGAATGTTTTATTTCTTAAATAATACTCCAGAGATCTGAAAAGATGATAGTCAGAGGGAGCAATATCCGGTGGATACGAGGGATGAGTAAAACTTCCCGTTGCAATCCTTTGATTTTTTCCTGAGTGAGTTTCGCTGTATGGGGCCGGGCGTTGTCAATTTGCAGTTTTACATCTTTTCTGTGGACTAAAGATGCTCTCTTTTTCAATAGTTGTGAATACAGCCGTTGTAATTGCTGTCAATACAACTGAGCAGTAACTATTTCTCCAGGTTTCAACAACTCAAAGTGAATTATGCCACGACAGTCCCAAGGTTCTTGATAATTCTTGTATACTTAATTTTGGATCAGCTTCCACTAGATATTTTAGGGTGTCATTTCAACCGGTCGTCCACTTCGAGGCCTGTCAGAGAGATCATAATCACCAACAGCAAACCTTCTGACCCAACGTTGACACTTGTTGACCTTCAATACATCTCCACAAACATCGAAAATTTTCTTTATTGTTATCGTTCCATTAAATTCCGCATGAAAATGAAAAAGTATGCAATGACGAATATAATCCTCGGAAGGTACGAACGCCGCCGTTTTATTACAAGGTTGTAAACAAAATTGTACTTTTTAGAATATTTAGAACACAGGCTGCTTTACCGAAAACTGTAAAGGAATACGTGTTTCCTCTTCAAGGATCGGTACAGAACTAAAGGCCACTAAAAGTAATCAAAAAGTCCACTGGGAATAGATTCACAATTTTTACAGACTCAAAGAGTGCTACAATGGCCATTGAAGATTTGGATACAATTGATGAATGTATACAGGAAATACAAGAAAGGCGGTTGAAACCGGCAAATCTATTACTCTTTGCTGGATTCCATCGCATATGGGTATACAAGGTAATGAGAACGCTGATAGAGCATCCAAATTAGAAGCATGCAACACAAAAATGAAACAAATCACCCATTATACCAGACTAAAAGATCTCAAGAACCACCTAAATAAAATTTTCAGGAAACAGGTATTTGACAAAATTAATAGGAACTATATACAAAAATATCATAATGGAGGAGTGGATTTTGAATGGCATAAATTTCCAAGTCCAGTAGATCGTCCAACTCAAACTTCAATTTCTAGAATCAGAATTGGGCACTCAGAAATAACACATTCATTTTTGTTAAATAAGAACGAAAACACTATCTGCGATATATGTAAAGTACCAGTTAGCATAAATCAACTAATAATAGAATGCAAAAAATATGAGAATGAAAGGAAAAATGGTAAGTTGCCTAGATCCTTACCTATTCTGTTAAGTTCTAAGGAGTATATCTCCGGTATATCTCTAAGTATATCAAAGATACAAATATGTATAATATATTGTAAGAAAATGTACCGTGTTGCTAATGACCTTTGATGTTGAAGCAACATTAAACAAATAAATAAAAAAAAAGAACTAAAGGCAAAACAAATTCTTTGCAAATAATTGATTACTTATGGGTACCCCTAATATTTAGACGAACATATTTATTTCCGATTGTCCCGAATACTTGTCACGGTGTTTTCGCCATCTTGCCGTTCAGGATGAAGAGGACATAATGTTTGGCGGCAGAGTGGTTAATCTTTTTCCTAGGATCGAGCTTAATCCGGTGCAAACTGCGAAAAGGAAAGAACGGATTTCCATGGAAGGCAATCTCGCGATCTATATCCGTCGCGACCATTCCCATTCTACACGCGCCGCGTTTTACGTGGGATAAGGATATCTGTCAGGATTAGCTCCTAGAGCACCGACGGATACGTGACCTCGGTAAAAACGATCGCAACGGACCGGAGACGCGTTCATCCGTCCCGAACCACGCTTTCCTATCACCCGACCGTTGCGTCGGACATACTCGCTGCGCAATTTTCCGTTTTTGCCAACCAATTTACGACCTAGAGGAAAATCTTATTTCCGGGTGAAAGAGTATCGAGGCAAGTTGAATTCTCGTGGAATTTTATTTAGCTTCGTGCTTCGCCGTTTCTTGAGCTCTCTCTTCTCTCCCCCTTTCTGTCTCTCTGTACTTGTAAGTGATTTAATTAAACAGTGGGGCTGCTCAAGAGTTTAAACTGTAACAATTCTGTCCGAGGATCTAGGTTTTACCGACGTATTTAAATTTTAACGTGAAAAGAAAGTTGAAGCGGTGGCATTCTGTTTGGCTTCGTGTTTTGTCGCTTCTTCAACTTTTCCTGCACTCCGAGGGATTCAATTGAACATTTAAATGCCAACGGAGATGTCCAAGCGTTCAAATTGTAATGATCTTGTTCGAGCGTATTTGAGTTTCAATGCTTTCAATGAGCTATTTAAATTTGAACAAGAAAAGATCGATTAAAGTTGCCGTTTTGCCGTGTTGCCGATGATTAGGATTCTCGTGGCCGCGATTTTTTGGAGAACCTGTAGGGTGCTGCGGCTTTCAGCAACGATGTAAACGAAGCTTATATAATAACATTTGCGATGCGGTCGAAGCTCGTCCGACAACCCGATATTCGCTGAACAAGGTTGATAAACGCCAATGAAATGCTATTAGAATGACAAATCAGCGAACCCGTCTGCGAACTTTAAACGTTGGGAATAAAATTGGTCGCGACGAGTCCATAAATGTTTATCGAATCGTCCGAAACTACGCGATATTGACGAATTTAAACACACACTCTTCTTCTTTACTTATTCCCTCGGACAGCTCTGCACTGTATTAATGTTTCAATCTTGACACGTCCATTCATCAACAAACCACTTCGAATATATAATTCAGCCTGTTGAAATGTTTAGATTTTAATATTTCAGTTCAAATATTTAAGCACTATTCCATTTGAGCTTTCAAGTTTTCAAATTATTTAAATTCTAACGATCCAGTTCAAATATTTAAACTCAAACGAATCATTGAAAAATGTATTGCTTACTAAATTATTGAAATTCTAATGCTCCACTTCAAATATTTAAACTCAAACGATTCCATTCGTGCATTCGAATTTTAGTTGATTGACTCGTATATTGAAACTGAGGCGGACCAGCTTAAATACTTAAATCTTGTCGCGCCTATTAAATTATTTAAATTCTAACGATTCAGTTCAAATATTTAAACTCAAACGACTCCATTTAAGCATTCAAATATTTTAATAGATTCCCTACTAGATTATTTAAATTCTAATGCTCCAGTTAAAAAATTTAAACTCAAATGATTCCATTTGAGTACACAAGTTTTAATTGACGGATTAGCATGTTGAAAATGTGGTTAAATTTAAACGTTTAAATGTTTAAATTCTATCGCGCCTATTATTCGATTATTCTAATTCTAATGTTCAAATTTAAATATTCAATTCCAAACGATCTCGTTTAAATATATTAAATTCTACCGCCACTGTTTAATCATTTACGTACGAAACTGTTTAGATATTTAAATTTTGATGGACTACTTCAGACATTGACATTGACAAATCAGGTTCATTATTCAAATATTACCTGACCTATTTAGATATGTGGATTCTAGTATCCCGGTTCAAATATTTAAATTCTAACACTCGCGTTGTACCATTTCACTATTAATGGATCAGTTTAGATATGTAAATTGTAACGAGTCAGTTCGAACATTTACATGCCAGCAGGTCAGTTCAAACGTTTGCCAACCCATGAATTTCTCGATACAAGGTTTGGCTTCGGACACGTATCAGGCACGTTCGTGTCGTGCACGTACCTTTCACGATTCGACGTTAAACTTTCCCGAGCTAGAATCGTGCAATTTTGAACCTGGGACGAAAAGCAACTCCTTTGGATGACAATCGATCTCCGCACACGCGTCTCTCCAGGATTCACGAAAGCCACGCAGGGGATAAAGCTATCCCGAGGCGACCTAGCATTCCGTCGAACGCTCTCGCGAAAAGCTCACGAAAGCTTGCAAAAGCTCGCGAGGAATGCCGAACGGGGCAGCACACTTGACATGACGCGGCGACACGAACGCGTTATGGACATTCAAGTGTTCCCCTCCGGAGAAATTCGATCCCGTTCGCCCCGGAGCTCGAGGCACGCGGGAACGGTTTCGCGAATAACCATCTTCCCCGTTAAGAGCTAAGATCCCGTAGATTCGCGATAAGGTAGAGCGACCAGGTTACCGACAAAAATAGACGAAATATGGTTTTACGTGTCTCAACTTTTCCTGTCCTTATATTAGAATACTTTTCGATGGAAAGGGCTCGTTCGAAAGAGGAAGGTGCAACCTAGATCGCGCTGGTCATCAGCTGACGAAATTATGCGAATATTTGTTAACATACGCGTTAGAAGTAGACCAAAAATTGACAGCCTAGTGCGACTGAAATGAACGTTAGCATAATACGACAAAGACATTCCACGGATTATAGGGCCAAAAAGAATCTGGGCTGGCAAACCAAATTCAAAGCGCACGGCGAAACAACGCCCGCCCGAAAATATTAATCGAATTCCGGCCCGCTGCACAAATGCGAAATTTAATTATGCGACGCACCGTTCGCCGCAATTATTTCGACCGAAGCCTACGGACGAAAAATCCCGATACACTGGAACTGATTGTTTCGTGAGAACGAAGCCTCAAACGGAAAAACGTTATTCTTTTTGGTTTTATTTTTTCATGTAGGTTCGGAGATTGGTGACATCCTGTATAATATGGCCATCAGTTTAACAAAATGATTGCAGGAAAAACGAAATGCGGATCCAGCTTCGGCCAATTAATGTAAGGAACTTCTATTTTGCGTGAAGTAGTAAGACTAGTTATTAACTGTACAATTTGGCACACTTCGGATCATTTTCTGATTGATCGATCATGTTTCGAGTTATCGCCGAAGGCGGTTTCGTGTTTTCGGGTTCCTTCTGTCAATGCAGGAGAATTATTCCGACGGAAAAAAGATAAATCCTAGCGGAGAGCCGGCAGGCCAATCACGAAGCAGGAAAACAAAAGCTGTTCCACGATGTAACACCACCCCCGCACACCCCTAACACTTTTTATATCCCGCCGTTTCCCTGCGCCCGTGTGCTTTATCGTACGGCCGGACGAGTTCCTCGTCTTTTGTCTCCATACTCCGTTTCCAAACATCTCTTTCATCCCCTTTTATGCGAGCCACCCCCGCCCCGTCACCCTCCGACGTCCCCTAACTCGGATCTAGACGCGTCCTCGTCTCTCCCGAGTGTGTACCAACGTTTCCGTGTATCTACGTGTCCGTGTGTATGTGTGCTCTGCTATCCCCTCGTATCTTTTACTGCGTACAATACTGTCAAACGCAAGAAATGGCAACGAAGAGGTCGAGGTCACCGGCTAACGTCCTCGGAACGTTATCTTTTTCAGCGGCACGTCCACGTGCACCAACAAGGCCTATTTAATCATGGCGCCAAGCTCACATGCTCCCTTTCCCGGCTCGGAACGTGTACCGCAATCGATAAAAATCGCTCCTCGCCGGGAATCACACAGACAATTTTAGGCGACGGAAAATCAGAATGATATGGACGATTCCGAAAACTACACGGGCTCCTACAAAATTTTTAGAGCTTCTGAAAAGTATGTAGAACTTTTTAGAACACTATAGCATCTTTAAAAAACAATTTTAGAGGTCCATAAAAATGTATGGAGCTTTTCAGAATCCCACGCGATCTACAAAAAAATGTAGAAACTCCAAAAGAGATTGCACGGGCTTAAAAAGAAATTGTAGAGCTTCCGGATACCGTGTACAATTTGCGAAAAATTTGCGGAGTCTCTAACGAAATCGTTCAGTTTCTAAAAAAATTCCAGGTACCTAGAACAAAAATCTGAACATATTGTATGGCCTACGAAAAAGAACTGAAGGTTTCAAAACAATTGCAGGGCCTCCAGAAAATTCTGAAGGTCACGGAAACCTCTGCGGATCTGCGATGCTTTGCGCGACGTAATAATAAATAAATGAACGCGTCTCGTTGGTAGGAGGTCCAAGAAGATTTTCCGAGCTCTCGGTGTTCGAAAGCAGAAAATAACGGGTAAGGATCGTCTGACGCAGACCGCCCGTCGCTATTGTCAATTTGTTCGTCGATCGTCCAATATTTCGAGCCTCAGACGAGACTCACCGGGCCGTGTTCATTTTAATCATCCCGTCGTCCGCCGGGATGTATAAGTCAACATTTTAATTTCACGGTCCCGTGTGAACAGCGCGGAAGAACGATTGAAGAAAAATACCGAGGTTCCGCCGGGAGACGGGGAAACATCGCAAAAGAAATGCTTTCAAAAGCGGGGAACACAGGTCGGTCTTTCGTCGTTGGAGAATACACCGGTGGAAAACCGACTTCTGTCGTCGGTCGCCCCGGCGATCTAATTTTATTTGCGCAACAGGGTACAACGGGGTACGACACGCGTACCCGTAACCGCTCCGATCTGCACATCCGGCGTCATTAAAATTCATAAAAATCTCGAGTGCCACGTTGCTCGTACGTCGCCGCAACGAAAGACACAATTCTTCCTCCGCCTTGCTTCCCTTTAGGCGAACGCAGCCAACCGTAACTTCGGAACGCGTCGGAATGGGAGCAGGCCGCACGGAGACGTCGCCTTTTATCATTTGAGTCGACAAAAGAGGCTGGAATCGTTGTTTCAAGCGATTCGCGTGTTCCATGTCTGACTTGATAATTCAATTATATTACTGAAACTCCATCAACGAGCCTATATTCAATTTTAATGTTTCAGGTAGATGGTTCAAATTCCGATGGTTCTGTGATTTGACTGTACTCGCTAAAGGCATCGGTGGCCTATCGAGATGAATCTTGGTGGATATTAATTAATATTACGGGGGATAGGGAAAGACCTCAGATATATAATTTTAGCTTCGGCAATTTAGAAGATACAGGCTCTCAATTATAAATCCGTCATAATAATTTTTCGATGCTTTGGACGCTACACAGTGAATTCTCGGTATATGTCAACAAGACGGGTCTTGTCAGCGCCGCATATATGACGCGTCATGCGTTCAGGAGACATACCCTAGCCGTGTTTACCGAGGCCTCTCGAGCTTCGAGGCTGCTCACAGGATATATGCCGCGGTAGTGGGGATAATTCCGCGAGGTTTATCATCCAGGATTTGGCGCCATATATAGAGATCACTGCACTCAGCAACAATATAAGAACGCCTGAGGCATATGAATGCATGTGCGTATTATGACTAGACTGCGGATTTTATGCATTTATGAGAAAAATGAATAGGTGCAATTCAAAACGGTAAAAATATTAAAAGAGTCTAACAATGTCGATATACCATTTTTAACATATAAAAATTATTAATGAGCAAAATAAATTTTGACTTTGCTCCTATAGATTGTAATTGATGAATAAAAATTTTATTTTGCATGATGATCCGCAGTCTAGTTATGAATGATGGTGTAGTGTGATCTGTTTATGTTTTCTTCGTTGGAAACGCGATGCGTGGTGCGTGAGTTATTATTTAGGGTTAGAGTTAGGCTGGTTCTATTTAAACAAATTCGTGAAAGAGTACGATAACAGCAAACGATCACAGTGATCGAGCGGTTTCCCCTAAAGTACCTGTATTTTTTAAACGGTTGAATTCTCCAGGTTAAAATTTTATATCTGAGGTCGTTCCACATTCCGCGTAACATGCTCCAAATTTCATATCGATCGGACACCGGTGCCTTTCGGAATAATATTTAAATCCTGAAGCACCAGATCAAGTATCTAAATTCTATCTTTACTGACGTTTGAACGTTTCAATTCGAACGGGCCCATTCAAGTATTAGGGAGACCCATAAGTTATCAATTATTTTGAAATCTAAAGAAAAACCTCGTATTAAATTCAAGTTTTTATTTCTATAAACTTATTATATAATCCCCAACATTATCAAGGACAGTTTGTGTTGATGTTCGTGAACGATCATTAAGAATACAGGTTCTCTGTGCCTAGGACCGCGAATTTTTATGCAAAATAAAAATTGTCTGTATTGACTGTTAAAGCCTGGAGCCAAATAAAAATATGTTAAATGGTTTAAACATTTTCTAGAGTAAGTAATCAATCATAAGTAATCAACTATTTTGGAATTTACAAAAAACTGTATAGTATATTCAAGAAATCCAGGGTTCGTGAAGCAAAATATGACTCAAGGTGTCTCCTTACATCTTCTACAAAAGCGAATGTTTTAATTCTTAAATAATGCTCCAGAGGTCTGAAAAGATGAATTGAATACTTAATTTTGTATCAGCTGGAGATCACTAGAGATTTTAGGGTGTCATTATCAAATTCAACTGGTCGTCCACTTCGAGGCCTGTCAGAAAGATCATAATCACCAGCAGCAATCCTACTGAACCAACGTTCACACTTGTTGAGCACATCTCCATGAATGTCGCAAATTTTCTTTTCTGTTACCGTTACATTAAATCCTGCATGACAATAAAAAGGTATGGAATGACGAATATGATCCTCGGAAGGTACAGACGCCGCCATTTTATTACAGGGTTGTAAAAAAGAATACTTTTTGGAACATTTTGAACACAGGCTGCTCCACCGAAAACTGTAAAAGAGTACGTGTTTCCTCTTCAACGATCGGTGCAGAACTAAAGACAAAACAAATTCTTTGCAAATAATTGATCACTTATGGGCACCCCTAATATTTAAATTTTAACATTTCAGTTCGAATGTTCAAATTCCGATGGTTCTGTTTCATCAGTTCATCTCAAATTCATCAGTTCGAATATTGAAATTCTGTCGTCCTGATTGAAATGTTTAAATTCGGTCCAATCGGTATAATTAAATTCCAACGGTCCAGTCCAGACATTTTTATTCTGACGTCGCAGTCGGAACGTTACCGATCCCCTACAAACACACCCATTCCAACTTCTCGGTTCGAACGTTTAAGTTCGATCGTGTTCGAGCGAAATATTACTCAGACGTGATCATTCCAGTTTCAAAAGTTCTGTTTTAAGTCCGATCATTCCAAGCCAAACATTTCGTTGTTATTGTTTCGTTTCGTGCGTGAATATTTGAAACGTTCGGTTGATTCTGAATAATTAAATGGGGAAGGGGAGATTGTTATCTATGCAAGCAAACATCGAGAGCCACGGAATAGGACGGAAGATGAAAGCACGCATGCCGTCCTTGACTAGCGCAGCCCGAGCCTATCGATTTTCTTAAGACATCTTATTCGTTGAATGAACTGTGCGAAACTTTCTTTCCAACTTGACACAGTTTTGTTTTGTTGATCCCTCCACTTCCCGCCCTCGAGAACTTTCGAGGAGGAATTGCCAAAGCGGAAATGCGGCCCGGTAAGTGCGCGCTGAAGAGCTAACCAATTAGCACCCGACGTATTCACTTTAGTGACACTGCCAGGTTTAATATTCCGCTGCTCCTCGCTCGCTACCCTCGAGAATCCAAAGTTTTCGAGAGGGCTCCGCAGAGTTTGGAAAATCAGCGTTTTGAAGTATCAGAAATGAATACGTTCAACGCGTAACCGGTGTTAATTCTTTTGTTTTATCAGGAAGCGTCCGCACGGACGGCTCCTCGCGTGCCTCATCGCCGCCGCCTAACCTCGATTTATTCGAGTAACGGCGCTGGCGACCAGCAATCTTTACATAATTGTGCTGGAATGTGTTATTAAATTGCGACGGTACGTGGAAACCAAGGAGAATGTAATATAATACATAATTCCAATGGCGAAGCCGCTGTCTATCTATAGTTCCGCAACGAATACGAACAAACAGCGCCAGACTGACCAAATCCGATACCTGACCGCGTCGTTCTTAATTAATTCAATCTCAACGCGACTTCAAATATATTCAGAATGCGACATTCGAGTCTCGATAATGAAATTCAAACAACCAAACCTTGCCGGGTCAACTTCGCATTTCTCGGGTTTCAAAAGAGAACCACGAACATTCCCAATGGTTACGTTTAACAGACAATTTTAGAGTATATCGAATGCGAACCAGTGAACATATTTTAAAAAGGATGTTCGTATTATTTTCATCACATTAAAACTATTAAGCAAAGAAATAAATGTAGCTCCTATACCTTTCAATTCCCGCAGACAATGTTTACATCGCATAAAAATCTGCAACATGATGGAATCGGAGAGGCAGGTCGATAGAGACGTAGGTTCAGTTTTGTTTATGTAAAAGAACCGCACCGCGGCCAGTGTTCTTCAACGTAACTGCATTATCGCGGCACGATGCGCAGCAGCGGGAAAAGGTTCAAGGATATGCGGTGAAATTCCGGACCACGTTGCCAGCCTGTCCGCATGAGTTCGTGTGGCCGTGTAGGCCCGATATGCGACGAGAGCCGATGCAAATCGCGCAGCCAAGGTATCCTCGCGGCCAGATGTAGCTGCTGTATACCGTGTTGCGCTGTTTAACGGCGTGTCCACGAGCCGGGAGGAGACGCAGACGTCAGCCTCGCTCCTTTTCTTTTGCTGCGAGCCCCGACCAAGGGGATTGAAACGCTTGAATCTGCTTTGACTGGAAGCGGAACGTTACGTTTGCAGCCGTGCACACGGCGACACACAGGCCACCGGGCATTTCGTTCTCAACGCGGGGATATCTTGCTCTCTTTATTTTTCGTTAACCCAGATACTTTCTTCTATTTCGTTCTTCGGATTCTTCCCGAGAGAGATAATCCTTTTGATCTACGGTTGGATTACGCGTGGTTTACGGCCGAGTGGAAAGGGCATGTTGTGGTCAGACGAGAGAGACGATGTCCGGAATTGTTATTTCCATTCCATGGTTCGCGGAGCCCCGAGGGTGACTATTTCACATTATCTTGTAAATACAACGAGAACCTGTCTGTTACACATTCTCAGCCATTTTGTTGTAATACAGAAATAAATTTGTTAAATAATTCCTCGTAGATGAAACTTTACAATCTCAGGAATTATAAATTAAAAACACCTGTTAAATGTCAACGTCGGGCTCGACGAAGGAGTGCAAACGGTCAAATGTATTTGACGCTGGTAATAGCGCGTTATTCCACTGTTATTGAAAACTGTACAGCCTTCAAAAAATTTTTCAGAGCTCCAGAGAAAATTGTAGAACTTTCTGCTGCACGGCTCGCAAAGAAATCTAATCTCCAGAAATAGTTTCCCGGCTTTCAAAAAGAAAAAAAATGTTTAAAGTTTCCAGAAACTGTCCACAGTTTACTAAAAAATGGTTGAACTTCCAAAAAAAATTGTGCAGCTTCCAAAAAATTTTTCAGAGTTCCAATAAAGATGTTCCAGAAGTTCCAGAGCTTTCTGAAACACTACGTGACCCACGAAAAAGTCTGGAGATCAATTATCGAAAATTGTCTATTTAAATGGTAATTCTCCCCAGTGGAAATCGTCAGTGTTTCTTCCAAGACGTAGAACTGGTCGTTCGTAGCCAGACACAACGAAGAAATACGTCCTCCGCTGTTCTGCTCTATTTCCTCTATTTTCAGCGAATTCGCCTGAGTTAGTAATTCGTATTCATAGAAGTGGAACGGTGTGGCCCCGGATCAGACGTAGAATCAACAACCTGGCCGAAAGAAAAATACGGCAGCGAGTTAAATTAATTGTTCCATTCGGGGGATGGCTGCCCTGCCAATCTGTGTTATATCGTTCCGGCCGTCGAATGAAAGAAAAACGCGGGAACGAAAGATCAACGTGATTTCCCGGCTTCATCTCTCTGGGTGCCTCGAACGCTGTAACGGGCGGTTAGCCCACCGCCGTGAATTTACTGCACTGTTAATTCAGCAATTAAGGCGATTTCATTATCGGATTATGCGTTAGCTTCAACCCTCCGAACTCCTCGCGGCTATTTCTTTGCTCAGGAATGAGACAAGCGCAAAGGATTCTCCGCGGCTGATTCAATTACAATTAACAAGTAGAGGAGGTTATCAACGACATCTCCTGGATCTTTTCTATTAACGTTGATCCTTAATAAACGTTTGCTCTACACGCTGGTACAATCGTGCCGCGAATCGCAAAGAACCGGAGGATCTTATCGCGATGATCGCGAGACGTGTCTGGCGATGGTCGGCCCGTTCCACTGATGCTACACGATTAACGCAACGCTGCGACCGAGATTATACTGCCTTGAAAAGGCTAAGAGAAAATTACAAAGCTTTCGAAGACATTGTCGAACTTCCACAAAAATAGTACATCTTCCAAAGACTTTATGCGAGCTATAAAGAAATTATCGATCTACCAGAACATTCTAAATCTTCTGAAGAAGATATACACGCGCTACGAAAATGTTGTCGAGCTAACAGAAACATTCTAAAGCTTCCATAGAAATTGTACACCTTCCAGAAACCCTATACAACCACTGAAAAAAATGTAAGATTTTAACAGAGAATTATACGATCTCGACAAAAATTGCAGGCTCACCGGAAAAAACTGTAGAGCTTCTGCAAGACTGCGTGCTATCTACGAGAAAATTATAAAGTTCTAAAAAAAAAAAAACAGTACAGCCACCGAAACATTTATTGTAGCCACAGGAAAAATTGAGGAATTTGCAACGATGCTGTACGACCTACAAAAAATCTAAAGATTCCCAAAAAAATGATAGAGCTTTCGAAAAAATTGTAGAACTTTTAGGAACTGTGTAAAATTTAGAGAAAAATTGTTGAGTGTCTAAAAAAAATTGTACATCCTTCACAAAAATTGTAAGCCTCTGGAAGGAATCGTAGACCTTCCCAACATACAGACTGATAAAAAAATCTGGAGCTTCTAAAATCATAGCGAGGCTTTCGGAAAAAAATTGTAAAGGCTACCAGAGGCTCTGTGCGACCAGTGAAAAAAATTGCAGAGCTTTAAAAAAAATATGTACAGCATACAATAAAATTGTGGCTCCCCCAAACGTTTACGGAGCTCTCGGATACAATAGCAGATTGTCCGAAGGGATTGTAGAGTTATAAGTTTGCGTGTGTGCCGGGATACAGAGTGATACATACAGTACGAACGGGAGACAGAGAGGAATTCGGGGAGGGCTAATATTAATTGGAAAGTTTGCCGTCGATCGGGGAAACTAATATTTCGTGGGCAACACAGCCGGGTTCCATTTGCTCTTGGTTGTTCGCCGATGGAATCGACAACTATCAGTCGCGAGATACAAAGAGAGCGAATGCGGCGGAACAAAATAACAAATACGAAAGAGGCAATCGAAGCGCCCGCCGTGCTGTGACGGGTCTTGCCTCGCTTCGCCTCGCCTCGCCTCGTCTCGTCTCGTTTTGCCTCGTTGCGCCTCGTTGCGCCGCGGGGGGCGGCCGATCGAACGGCGTTCAATTATCAATGAGTTACGTCAGTACGGCCTCTTTATTTTCCGTGGCAAATGTCAAAACAAAAGACGAAGGAGGCTTGCTCGATGACGCAAGCGAGTATCGAGCACGCGACGACGCCGCGAGAGAGCATCGCCGATCGAAAGGTGACTGTCCCTCGATAAGAGAACTATGAGAAAAGAAACGAAAACGAGAAAAATAGAGAAAAGAAAAACAGTAGGCGAAGAGAGAGAGAGAGAGAGAGAGACCGTGGGTCGAGTGCTCGAGGATCCTTCAAACAAGTAGTTTCATCCGTGCAAGGTCGGCCGCGACTCGATAAGCCCACCGGATATGCACGTCCGAAGGTCAAGTATTTAGGGACCTTCTTTTATAATTGAATAGACTCGAGAAAACCAGTCACGAACAGGCGATTTCTCAATGGCCCCCCGACTCACACGCCGATCTCAATATTTCAACCGTACCGAACGTTCAAATTTCTGACCCATCGATCCCGTATTGGCAACAGTCACGTTCGTCGACCGGAAATTTCAACGTTCCGATCGGACCTTACGAATTTTAAATATTTCAATACGACCGCCGGAATTCTATCCTTCCAAAATTTCCAACTGTTTTTTGACCCGGCTGGAACTGCATTTTAAATCAACCCGCGTTGGAATCCGAACACACTCGAGAGCCCGAACGTTGGCATTTTTTCCGAGGAATGTCGAACCTGACCGTTGATATTTGGACGATCAAATACAAAGATCGTGAACTCGACTTCGTATCTGTCCACCCGACGCCTGAATAATAAATGTCGACAGTTGAAATATGAATATTCGAATTTGGCCGTCGCCTCGGACAGAGACGAGCCCGAATTTAAATAATTGAATGGGATTGCGCCGCGGCCGGTTTACGTCTGCTCGGAATCGTTCAGCATAAATCAACCTGTAGAGTGTGGTATAGTTGGGAGGATCGTGATTCGACGGTCCCGTTTTTATTTTGATTCGTGCGAACAAAGGATTGTCCTAGCGATCGCGCGGGGCTTCCAAGGGAAACCTATCCATCTCGACAACCGTTACGCTCGCATTTCTTCTCGCTTCCGACCTGCTCTCACATGATACATCACTTTGTAATAAAACCAACCTCGGCTCTGACTGATGTCGCCGGACGGCTGATGGATTTCTGATTGAACCAGTAAAAGAAAGAAATCGCCATAAATCCCGAAACATTTCTTCCCGGCCAACGACAATTTTATCTGCTCCGTCGGATCAGCGGGAATCGACCTAATTCCTTTCAATTCGGAAATTCGGAAAGTAATCTCTCCGGTCGAGGTTGCTCCGGCTTCGAAACACGGATATTTTACCCAGTTCTGAAATGTTATACTACGAACGAAAAAAGTTCAACTTATGAAAGTAACATGATCCCGTCCAGATGCGATTGCGACTAGCGGATCTTTATGCAAAATTTTGCTGCATCGATTATAAGAAACCGGAGTTATATGAAAATGTATTTCTCCTGCTAACAGCTTCGACGAACTCGAAATAATATTCGATTGATAAAATATTACGCTGCGGTCACGACCATCTTGTACTTGAAATGAACGAAGATCCGTTACGCAACTACGAAAATAATCGTAGGGCTTCCGAAAAACACTGGGGAGCTTCCACAAAAATTGTGCACCTTCCGAAGCTGTGTACGACCTACGATAAAGTTATCGAGCTACCAGAGACATTCTAAAGCTGCTAAAGAAATTGTACCTGTTCCAGAAACTCTATGCGAGCTACGAAAAAAATCGTAGGGCTTTCAAAAAACAGTGGGGACCTTCCATAAAAATTGTACACTTTCCAACGACTGTGTACGACCTACGAGAAAGTTATCGATCAACCAGAAACATTCTAAAACTGCTAAAGGAATTGTACATGTTACAGAAACTCTATACGAGCTACGAAAAAATTGAAAAATCTAAGCAGAAATACCCTGAAAAAAATTTACAAGAAATCCAGAGGTCCCAAAAAATTGTACGGTTTTCAGAAAAAATTGTAACAACCCCCCCCCCCCAAGGAATGGTAGACCTTCTGAACATACTGTGTGACTTATGAAAAGAATTTGGGGTTTTGAAGAAATTGTTGGGCTTCGAGAATGTTTGCGAATCGAAAATTCGCAGGATTGAACCCGGGTTCCTTTGAGTTCTATTTCATTTCGTACGTATGAAACCAGAATATTCGGAATGGAACTATCCCTGGAGGGAATCAATGTCGCCGAATATCATCCGGAAAGGACTTCAGGCTCGATGACATAGACGAGTGTGGGTCCCGTCGTCCTGGAGAGCATGGTTTCATAAAGGTTATCGTTTGAGTTCACGTTTGTCAAAGAACGGCAAACCGCATAGATTGCGGGGTCCGCGCGTGGGGACGTAACGTATCTCGGTTAGGGTATATTCGGCATACTTTCTGCTCGACTTGAGGAAAGCTATCGGTCGTTGCCGGAAACCGGATAACTCTGTAACGCTAAACTTTATCAATTTACAGTGAATTAAGCTTCGCCTTCGACCAACCACGATTTTTATCCGAGCGGCGGCGGTTGCGTGACCGGTTCGAGAAAAACCGCACTTAAAAAGTTTGCTCGGCGAAAAGATTTGATCGAGCTCGCCATACAATTTTGCAAATCGTGTTCTCGAACGCACTCGGAAACTTTCGGATAATCGTTCAACTCGAGACCAGCCAACGTGATTAGACGCAATCTTGACCGTCACACTACTCTGCACTCACCGCGCGATATTCCGCGTAGTTTTCTTGCTAATTGATCCAGTTAAAGATCGGGCAAAGCTGGTCGTTCTTTTCATACGCTTCCTGCAATTTGAATGCCAAGGTTTGGCATTTAAAAAAGAAATATATAACGAGATAAGACTAAAATCGTCTACAGGCTCTGTAAAAGATGTGCAACATCGCTCAAAAGTATCCGGACTTTTGCCAAATATGTATTAGCATTGCCTAAAAGTTATTTCAGTGCCTAAACTAATGACTAAAATCGATTTTTATTAGTTTCTCATGAAATATCTAACGTTTTAAATTAAAAATTAAGTATGTGGAACTTACAAATACTACACTAAAATGAAATACGAGATTCATCGACGTATCCACCGCGGAGTGTCCGGATACTTTTGAACGGTGGTGTACGTGTGGAAAATCAAGTAGAAACTTATATAAAATTTGCTTTAGAACGCCTCGACCAGGTTTCCAAAAGTTTTATATAATTTATTCCTAGCAGTGTTTCGTTCGCAAAGCCTTGAAAAAATGAATTCCCTCGAACGCGCTGCTCGGCGGACCGCCATCTTGGTTTCCGGAAAGCAAACCCGCACGGATAAAGCGCGGCGATGATTTATTCAGCGCATTTTTTAATAATCTCGCGCGTCATTATCGGATTTTCGCGATGCGCTCTGCGGTATTTTTAGAAGACCGTTCGCGTTTTTCCATTCGCTGGTGAAAGATCGAATGAGGGGCAAGCAATTATCTCGCGTTAATGAGACCTTTTTCGCTTTGTGCAGTGCGGAAGCGGGAGAGAATGATTGAAAAACGGGATATTTTCGAAAGAGACTTATTACCCGCGAGAAAAATAGATCCTCGACGGATACCGGTTCGAGAAGGAGAGAAAGATAAAAAGAGAGAGAGAGAGAGAGAGAAGGAGGGAGAAAGAAAAAAGTAGAAAGGCTGTTCGGCGAATTAACGAACAGGTCTCGTTCCCGATGGAACTCTTGTTTAACCATCGACGAAAGTCTCGACACGGTATTCAGTCGTCGCGTGACCGTGCAAATACCCTTGCCTCGCCTCGAGTCGAGTGGCCACCCACGCCCCTACTCTTGCACGTATAAAGATTCTGTTTAGCACGATGAAACCTTCAAACATACCGTCCCGGCTTTGAAACAGTTTGCCCGAGAGATTTACCTGCTCGAAGACACAGTTGAACTTGTTAAACTGGAGCTACAACGGATTTAAGAAATCGCCTCAAGAAAACGACCTTTGAAGCGCGAGCTTCCACTCAAACATCACCGACAAACAGCTAATTCCGGAATTTTCAAACTCCTTTGTCAACGCGCTACCGAAAAGTTCATTCCAATCGTCGCACACACACACACATTCTATCCATAAAAGTTCACCCTTGGCATTTAGGTTGCCGATCCTGACTATCAAAGAACATTCGAGATTGAAATATTCGGGACCTAAAAGTTTTATTTTTCAATCGAAAATTAATGACACTGTTAAATTTGAGCTTTCTAAATCGAGAAATCGAGCTCTGCTCTTGAATTTTAAACTTTCGAATCTTTCGAAACTTTCTAAACTTTGAATATTCAAAATTTAAATATTCGAATCCAACCCCTAAAATTTTAATTTTTCAATGAAAAATTAACGGCACAATTAAATGACAGAATTTGAGCTTTGTAAATCGAGCTCTGCTTTCAAATTTTTCATTTTCGAACATCATCTCTAATCTTTGAACGTGCAGGATTTAAATATTCGAATCCTACCATCGAAATTTAAATTTTCCAATCAAATATTGAAGTTACAATTAAATCGCGGGATTTGCAGCTCGTGCAATCTTAATTCGGCCGCCGGGATTTGGATTTTCGAACTCGCGCGAAAGCGTAAAAAATTTAGATATTCGATTACCACCATCGGAATTTAAACTTTCGAAATCGGGAATCGCATTTACATCGAAATTATCGAATTTGATCAAGAAAAGTTGCGCAGTTCGTGCGTTCGAAACGATTTTTCGCAGCGGAAAGTTTGACTTTCAACCTAGCCGCTTGGATCTTCAACACGACGTTCGAAAGTTCCGTTTCCGCAGAAAGAATTTCTCCTTCCGTTTCCGAAAAAAAAAGAACGAGCCGTCGCTAAATTGCGTTTCTGAATGAGTTACAGTTCCACTTTGTTCCTCGATGGAGGTTCTAACGCAATATTAAACTTCCCGGCGGAGCTCTTTCAGCTTCCTTCAATTTGTGCTGCTTCAAAGAATTTTGAATTTCATCGGGCGAAATAGAAAATGAAATTCGAACCGTCCAAAGCAATTTTCGACATCGGAGAGACGTGTATTAACCACTCGCGTTGCATAGATTTCTTCCGTACACTGAAATTGTTTCAAACCTGTTCGTCGTTCCCAATATTTGCGAAACAAATCAAGACTACCGAAAGAATTTTTTCGAAGCGAAATTATGTTAAAAATTTCTATGGCGACGAGAAAAGCTTGCGCTCCGGCTGATCTTCAGAGAGAGGGAGAGAGAAAGAGAGAGAGAAGAGAGAAGGAACATTGCAATAATGGTAAACTTTTTTAGTAGAAGCCTTATCATCGCTCGTAATGTTGCTATGAACTGCTCGTTCCGACAAACTTTTTATCTTCTAACTGCTAACAGAGTCGCCATGTTTACGACGATTTTTAATAACGCTCCTGTAAACTCCGAGATTATTTTCTCATTAAAATTTTTCCTATCTTCTCTCAAGAAAAACAACCTGCCCGAAATTAAACTTCCTATCTTCTTGCAAAAATTACAATTCTCTGAACAGTTTCAGAATTTTAGCAATTTTAACTCTTCGGACTTGAAAATATTTTGATGCGGGACTCTAGAAATTTTTCACGAACTACAATAAGTTACACGATCTTTAACCATTCGGTACAAACAAATTTATTAATACAAGAATTTTTCTAACTCTCAGCAGCTGAGAATTTTAGTTTTTTTCAACGAGTCGAACTAAAAACTGAAGAACTCAGCGCTAGGGGTGTGCGAGAACCCGAAATATCGGGAACCCGATTCTCGGGCCAGAGCGGGTCGGGTAGGGTTCCCGAAAATTTCGAGATTCCTGAAAATTTCGATTTCCCTTTAGGGAATCCCGACTATTTCGAGAATCCCGACTTTTTCGGGAATCCCGACACTTCCGAGAATCTCGAAATTTCCGGGTACCCGTTCCGACCCGATATTTCGGGTTCTCGCACAGTCTTACTCAGGGCAGACGTACACCCAAAGAAAAATATTTGAAAATAATTCTTTTGCCGTCGCAAAGACGTCATTCGTTCGCAAAGGGTAAAATTGTAGCATGGTAATTTTTTAGCGGTGCTCCGGATTAGCCGTGGATTCAGCGAAGAAATCCGTGTTCTGCTTTCAACGTGGGCGACGAGAAGATTTCGAGGACGTTAAAATTTCAGTTTCCAGTTATTTCATCCGCGGAGATGTTGATAGCAGCAATGGTATACCAAAAAGCACCGACGCACGAAAGAAGAGCTTTGAAAGGGACGAACTCGGATCTGAAAAGGACTCGGTAAAACCGTGTTCGAGCGATAATGAAAAATCGAGCGATCGGTGGAAAAGATTTGGATCGTAACGGGGAAGAATGGAACGACCGGATCGCTTTTCGAAATAAAGTTATAATCCCCGTGACGCGTTTTACAACTTCGTGCCATTTCCCAAACGCCATTCAACCGCGTCGCGGCGCGACGGTTCGCAATGAAATTCCACAGCAATGAACACATCGTTGGCAACAAATGTCTCTGATTCGTTGCCGGGACGGAGCAGTGTAGGTATCGACGCAGTGTATAATTTACAACGTGGAACGTTAACGGCGTCCCGTAGAAGTTTGCGACGATGCAGGATATCGCGCGGTTCTTTTATCGACGAACGACAGGCTCCTACATATTAATCAACTTTTTACGGAATATCTCCACGATCTTTTATTCAGCGCTCAATCTACCTGTCTGCCAACAACGTATTGTAATTGGTTTCGCAACGCTAGACGGAATTCTATCTTGCGCATCATCGTTTTTTCATATTTGTCGCTTTTAGTCTCTGAACACGTTCGTGCCTCTGACGATTCTGTATATCACACGAAGAAATTCATTTTGCGTCTGTCGTTATTTATTATTAGACTGCGAGTTTGATGCGTTTACGATAAAAACGAGTAAAAACAAGCAAATAGGAAAAACGTGTAAACTTGGCGGTATCTGAGCTGTGTCGTTAATGCAGACAATTTTTATTCTACGTAAAAATCCGCAGTCTATAACTTTTCTGTGACGATGCCTTTTTACATATTGTACTATGAAGATTATTGCTGGAATAAGTGCTGATAATGCGTTAAGTAGGGTAGGGGAACCCAATTGCTGCAGGGATGCCAATTACTGTGCATAGTGAATATTAATAAAGGCATTTAACATTTTTTTCTCAATAAAATCAATTAATATATACGTTACGTATCTCTCTCTTTTTCATATTCAGCATGCTTTAAAAATACGTACAATCTAAATAGGTAATTAATGTCCCTTACCCTAATTGTGTCGAATTCTTAAGCTCAACAAGCATATTTTCTTACAGATATACGGGCGATATTGTACTGATGTATGGACGCAGAAATCTGCGCAGTAGCTCGAGATAATTTTCCGGGATTTAATTTACAGGGTATTTGATTTTACACTCGAGCGAAAAGCGACGGTCAATGCAACACAACTTTTGACTCGCGTAACGCAATTCGAAAGCACGAAAATTCTGTCAAAAGTATCGTGTGGCACAGGCGAACAGATAGTGTTATCTTGCTCGAACTTGCTTTAAAAGCGTCAGTGCTTCCATTCGATTCAAGAAGAGAATTGCTGTCTGCTCGAATAATTGAATAATCGGTGGTTATTTAATGAAATAAAATTTTTGTTAAACTTCCTGGACTATTCAGTCTGTCAGACAATTTATCTGGCAAAAATATCCGTTTCTCATCAATTTTATTCGAGCAAATTGATTCGAGTGCCGGACCGTTAATGAACGATTCCTTTGGAATGAAACAGTACTATTTCACGAGGTAAAATGAAAAAGGGAAAACGGCGTAAACAATTCATTACTTTCACGCAGTATTGTTCATAAAAGCTTGATTACATTCCCGCGAGAATTTAAAAATAAAAGAAATAAAACAGTGGGAATTTCTTATTTTTCTCACATTATTTCCAACGTAAAAACAATATTTTCCTACTACATTTCCAAGATAGAACGCAATAAAACGATGAAAACGATTTGTTATTTCCAGTACATTATTTACAAAATATAAAAAATCGATTCTCGTTCGCGTAATATCGCCAAAAGTAACAAAACAGCGGAAACGATTTGTTATTTCCAGCACATTAATTCCAGAAGAAAAACGACTGACAATTTCTCCGTCGATATTTCCCAGACAAGGGTAATAAAACAGTGAAAGTGGTTCGCCGTTGGAGAGGAACCTGCCCAGGCTTGCATGAAACAAAATTAGGTGGGTGCAGGACGACTCCACACGTGGCGCGCAAATACAATAACAAACAGAGAGATCTGCCTACCGGTGGAAGACGAAATAGCCGGTGTGTCGGAGGTTCAATCCCAAGGCTCGATCATCCCTCGAGCTCTCCTCGGAGCAGAAACGAGACGAACCCTTCTGCGGTCGAAAGGGAAAGGGATCGAGGCGGTCGATCAACCCAGTTTAGCCAGGCACAAACGGAAAATGGAACGCAACCGGAAAAAGAAACTTCAATTTCGTAGGAGATCGAATATTTCTCTGGTAATCTGTCTGTTTTTTTTTTTTTTATTTATTCAATTTCGTCGGTGTCACTAGTTTATTGCTCGACCGTGATCGAGAACGCACGTTCGTCGCGTGTTCCTGGAAGATAGACCTACGATCGACCATCCGCGGCCGCGTCGCTCGATCGACTGAGTCTCCACTCCCCGTACGCTGAATCGTTTTATTCCAACCCCCCACCAACTCGCTCTCCCACCCCCATCCCCATCGCGATATATAGGGCTGCGATCTACAGGACCATCCATGACGCGTGGCGTGAGCCACCCCGAAACACCCCCGGGCAGTGATCCAACAATTATTTTACTGCTCTCCGATAAATAAACGAATGAATTTTCCACTGATCCATTTCGATCCGTCCTTCACTCAACCCTGGACAACTTCCCAGGTGATCAATCAAATATTCGAATTCATAAATTAACCTTTGACGAATGGGTGCTTCTGAGGCGCAATTAAAAATGTTCGTATCAATGTTCAATTGCAATGTTGCCTTTGTTTTTGTGCAATACATCGCTACAATTTCAAGCGTTGAATCAGTAAATGAAATAGTGTGAATAAAACTAAGGTCCGTTTCGTATGAAATGAAAAAAATATTTAGAATATAAATATTTGGTTCGGAAGAAATATCTTGGTTTTGATGTTACACATATTAACTACTATTTGACTTGGTGTGTATGAATGTGAATACCAATTTGTTAGTTAGAATGACTCGCGCGAAAAGCAGGTTATTGTGGACAAAATGTTTTCATAGATTGTAGAAAATGAATGTCTGGAATGGTGAGCGGAGGTTGTGGAACAGTCTATAGAAGACGACACCTTTGAATTTGTTAACACTGCCCCCTCGAACGGATAGGGTGTCTTGCATCCCTTAAGTAGGGAGGCTTTTCTCTTTAGAAATGTACTGACACGCGGGGGTCGATTTTCCCTGGCTAAAAATAGGAGAAAATTTCCGTAAACTTACCACGTTCTCGCGGCGAGAATTAAACGCATTCCAAAAATACAGCTCAAGTACCGTCGAAGCGATCCGCGTCATCCGAAAATAAAACTACGCAACTCTTCACCGGCAAGATCTATTTATTCAGCTGTCAAAGCAACGCGAAATACATCGACCACATTATTGCTACATAATGCGTTCAGGCGGAAAATTTTAACCGCCATTGTGCCAAACTGATACGCGAAAGCCACAAAAACGAACACGCGTCAACAAATAAACTCGTCCAGATGCAAATATATTTGAACGATTTAGTTGCGACTCGCAAATCCAGATCACCGCGAAGATAACAAATTCGTGTTACGGCTCAATATGTCATTAGGCCAAATCCTCCGTCAGGTGTGAATAATCAAGAGAGCAAGGGACTGATGTCTCGCGTAATTGACGACGCAGTAACGCGGCGGCGGAGGCAGCTGCAGGATGCACACGCCGTTGCAACAGCAGACGAGGTGCAAGCGAATTCCAGGGCGGCGAGCAGCAAGCTAGCTGTCTAACTCTCCGCTAATTCCACGCGATAATGACAGACGGGGGCGTCTTCGTTTCTCTACGTAACGCGGCTAATCCGTCGACGTACCTACTCGCGAGGCTAAGCAGCGGAACAGACCTGACTCGGCGGAACTTCCGGGGCCATTACGAGCGGAGCGCATTCGCAAGCCCAGAGGTATTAAGACCATTCCGAGTCTCCATTTTTCGCGTTTTCAGTCTAGTTGAAGGGCTGGGGCTTTTAAACCGACTGTCAACTCGTTGGCAAATTCGGAACAATTTATTAGGGGGACCCATAAGTAATTATTTTGAAATGTAAAACAAACTTTGTAGTAAATTCAAGTTTTTATTTCTTAATTTATTATATAATCTCCCGTATTATCGAGGCAGTTTGCCATTTTTCCAGCAAATTGTCAATCCCCCTTTATAGAAATCCAGGGTTCGTGGAGCAAAATATAATTCAAGATGCCTCCTTGCATCTTCGCCGAATCTTCTAATCTCCTTGATGTTTTCTGGCGAATGTGTCGTCACTCTTACCATAAAATCGGCATCTCTTCTTGCAACTTGGTATAATTGAACACCCTTTCTTTATTCTCAGAGTGTAACCGATCTTTGCTGCGTGCCTTGCAGGAAGATAAGTTCTATCTAACTTCATAGAATTTTAAACGCATATCTTAATCCTATTTGTTTCTTCTCCTCGCGTGGCATCATTGGGTTTGAAGAATAGTTCACAATAATTCTTTGTCTGAAGTTTTATTCGTTTTATTCATGAGCGGTCGAACCACCGGACGTGACATATGCAACGAAAACGTTAAAATGCATATAAAATAGATAAATGCATATTAATCCGTGGTCTAATGATGATGGCGTTATTGATATATTTTTTGTGCAATTGTTTCTTGTTCTTCAACGAAATGTATATGTAAGTCACAGAGTACACCTTTCAAGGTGGACGGTATTAACGATTTTATGACAGTCATGATCAACTAGATCCACTGTAAATTCGTAAAAATTACTAGTCCTTCCAACGTGGATGATTTTGATGAATTTATGATGGTCATGATCAGCTAGATTCACTGTAAAGTCGTAAAAAGTACTAGTCCTTCCAACGTGGATGATATTGACGAATTTATGATAGTCATGATCAGCTAGATCCACTGTACAGTCGTAAAAAGTACTGGACCTTCTAACGTTTGCCATCTTTCCAGCAAATTTTTATTCCCCCTTTAATAGAAATCCAGGGTTCGTGAATCAAAATATGACTCAAGGTGCCTCCTTGCATCTTCTACAGAAGTGAATGTTTTATATCTTAACCACTTCGCGACCACGGACGAGTTTTCTCGCGACGAAATACCGTGCGTACCATAACCACAGACGAGTTATCTCGCGAACAAGTTTCGTTTATAGGTTGGTCGCGAGATAACTCGTCTGTGGCACAGAATACGTGTTTCCTCTTCAAGGATCGGTACAGAACTAAAGGCAAAACAAATTCTTTGCAAATAATTGATTACTTATGGGTACCCCTAATAATAATAGACATTTATTCCGAAATAAATTATGATTTCGTGTCTATTCAAAATAAAAATTACGAACGGAGTGGGAATTTATTTCTCTCTTCTGTGGTTTTACCAACATGTCAGGAACGCCCTATTTTTGTAATAACAGCAAATTAGTTCCACTTCTGGTAACTGTGAGAGAACTTAGCACATGTGAGATTTTCAACATGTTACTGTCAAAGCACACGCGATCGATGCTCTTAATCGCATAGCAAATGAGTCATGGATATTTTCCTGATGAAATTCTCGATGAAGTTAGAACACTTGATCTTGATCTGTACGTCATTAACACGTCACTGTTTGTCACGCGACACAAGGTAAAGTTTGTGTAATCACCGCGGGCAGGCCATCGCGGAACGAAAGATTAGTATAATGAATTTTCGTGAAAAGGCAGAAATTTTCCGCTGGGAAACATCTCTGCCAACGTTCATTCCTTTATTTTCATTTTTTATCAGCTATCATAACATTGGAGTCCGTTCCGTTTTCACATTCTGAATTTAAATAATTACCATTCCGTTTGGTTTAATTTAACTTCGACCGGTGCGTCTTCGAAGACGCCTTATTTTCCTTTTTATCTCCACGTTTGTAACTCGTTAATGAAATGGACATTGGAAACGTAAGCGTAAGCGAAACACCTAAAATTTCCCATTGAAACAATACCTCTGCGTGTGCTGTTCTTTTATTTTGCGTTTGCACGTTTCCATCAAAAAATTGAGGTCCGTTCCACTTCCATATGACATTTCGAAATTTAAATAATTATAATTACGCTTGCTCTAATTGTACTGCGAACCGTCACATCGCCGGGAAGCGAACACTGTACCGCGCAGCGCAAAAAGAATGTTGCAAATGTCAAGTGGATAAAAACTGTGGAATATTCAGAAAGAACGTGTTCGTGGATCGGGAAAGGGTGACGCAAGACAGGGCCAATAAAACGGTCATATCCGTGACGAGTTTAAAAACCGGAAAAAAGTATACGTGGGCGGAATCGCGTGAAATGAATCGCCCGGTAGAATTATATTCTCGAGGCAGCGAATCGTTCGCACGGTACATTATTATTAAATAAAGTATTAATGGAAGCGCATGGAAGAAATGCTCGGGGTTCATTAAGCCCGTATTTTCTCCTACGCGTCCATTATTTCGTTGATGATAATTACACCGCGGAGCCACGCACGTTCATAACACGCAAAAATATTTCAAAAAACAGCTAAACACAAGAAGAGCGAGAATTTATAGCAATTTTACTCTGCATTCCGTGCACCGAGTGCGGTGGAGCTTTCTTTTAATTTCGATGCGTTCTTATCTTGTAATATAATATAATGAAAACTAGAATGGCGGTGGCATTTTACAAGAAAATTATTTTTACAAAATTCCTTCCCAAAGTCTAAATAGACTTTATTAAATAATAGAGATCTGTGAATCGTTTTTTCGTTTCTTTCATTACGTTCCCGTGAAAAATTCTAAAAATTAGACTTGTTTCGCGTGCTCTGGACCAGCTTTACCCGCTAATGAGAACTTGCCCGAAATTGATCCTCGGGAACGATGCGCGCGTTTCCCGTGATGCGTCGCGGCGCACAGAGCCTCGTATCCCATGGAAATCGCGGCCGGAGCCGAGAGGTGCGTGCACATAATGCAAAATGCACCGAGCAATGGCGCCGCTCGAAATACTTGGACTGCGGACAGCTCGTTAAAACTTTGATATCGACGCACGTATCCTCGCAAATGCCGCTATTCCAGCCGGAAGCTGCGAGAAAATTCGCCACCGAAAATTACCCCTTTTCTTCACAAAACGCGTCCCCAAATAACTCCCCCGCAATTCCATTTGAAACAATAGAAATCGATCTTGCAGCCATACTCGTGACTATTTCTTCCCTCGAACGCGGAAAATCACTTCCCAAGGCCACAGAAATTGGCAATTCTCACACAAATTGCCATAAGTAGATCGATAAGTGGAAAACTATTTTTTTTTCTTCGCAAAAGAAATGGTCAAGTATTTAATTTCCATCGGTATTGGCCACTGAGCACTTTTAAAATTGATCAAATGGAATTGTAAACGGAGAGACCCGGTTTACGAATTAATATCGGTCTTATTTCTATTAATTTAATACAAAAGCTTATTCTACAGTATGTATAATATGGGACGAGCCTGAATTTATTTAGAAGAGGGGAAAGATTGGACGGATATCTACGGCCGATACACAGAATCGGCTTTAAAGTATCATAACATCCACAATTTTTAAGATATTTACAAAATTCTGGCACACGTATACCTCTCAAGGTTCGAAGAATATTACCGAGTAAAAAGTGAATCCAATTTTTACCTCAGAAGAAGTACCATAACCTGTCGAAGACCATAAGGTCCCACACGATTTTCGATCGACGTGCACGATCGCCTTTAAAACATCGCAACTTCCGTAATTTTCAAGATATCGTAAATATTCTTGTAGACACCAATTTCGGAAGGTTCGAAGAAAACGGTCAGGTGCAAAATGAAACCAATTTTTACCCGAGAAAAAGCGGACAGCCCGTCGAAGGTAATAAAGAACACGCTCGATTTTCGATCAATATCTACACTCCACTTCAAAACACCGAAACTCCCATAATTTTCAAGATATCGCAAAAATTCTTTCGCACGTCGATTCCAGAAGGTTCGAAGAGAATTCTCCGCTAAAAACTAAATCCAATTTTCGATCCTGGAAACAGCAGACAGTCCGTCGAAAGCAATAAAGAACGCAAGTTTATCGTTCGACATCCGGGCTCGGCTTCAACACACCGCAGTTCTCATAATTTTGCGAGTATCTCTACAATTTTTCCATCCACGTGTTTCAAAAGGATCGCGTAAAGTTGCCAGATAAAAACCAAATCCATTTTTTGTACCCGGGAAAAAATCCCACAGCGGCGGAAAACAATGAGGAACGACCACGAATTTCGAGCATCGAACCGCGAACACCTATGCGGCCATAGAATTCTATTAAACCGAGCCAGGACCGGTGACACAAGGATTTCATTGGCTGGCGAATGGAACAAAGGATTCTCGGGGCTGCTCGATGCCAAAATTTCGCGCTCGCAGTGAATGCACAGAGCCCGCAGTTTACGCGTTTCGAGCGACCGTCGACATTTCCTGTCGGTCCAATGGGAAGGGAGCGAGAGAGGACGTTCCCTATTCGCCCGGGCGGATCGTTTTATCCTCCCTCCACCCCCCTGCCGTCGCCGTTTCGCAGCTGATAAACGAAATTCCTCTCGATATCTCGCGTTTCGTCACCGGCAACGCGTTTCCTTTGTCTTCACTTTCGTCTTTACTTTCTTCTGTAGGGCGAAGGATAGTCCGTGAGGATGCTGCCAGTTGACAAAATGGCCCCCGGACCCCCTAGAATCCCTCCCTTGTTCGCCAGCCAGCCATTTCCTCCGAAAAACCCAGCCGGCTCCAGTCGGTTCGTGTAAAATCCGCCATCGTTCACACCTGCCACCTGCAGCAAACCGTTCCCGGGCCCGAGCTGCTTGCCAAGATCAGGCCCACGTTCCCCTTGGGCCCCACTGAGGTTCCCCAGAGTCTCCTTCAACTGCACGACACGGTCCCGAATGAACGACTGTGGCGAAAACTGCAAGTTCTGCGACAATGGAGCCAGGAACCAGGACAGCAGGTTCGGTTTCGATGTGCTCGATCCGACGATCTGAAAATCGGGCCGTAATCCGGCCATTTTTATAGTAAAACCTTCCCAAAAATTTAGGGAATTATGGAATTACCCCGCGATTTTAGGACCCCTGGGAATTTTTGTTTGGCCAGAAACTGGATTTTGCGTTCTCGAGTGAGGGTTGAAGATTTCTGTGTGGTTTGGTTGACTATAGTTTGTTTATTTGTTAACTTGATATTTATGCAGCTTATGGGATTTTGTTCTTAAAGAAGTTTCCGGCTTCGTTTCTTTGCGACCCACGACAATTTGATCGTAGATAGAAGGATTATTTAAATTTTAAGAGATTGAAAGAATCCAAGGTCGCCAGCTTTCAATTTAGTAAAAATATTAAAGAAATAAATATGACTCCTGCGCCCTTCGATTTTTAAGATAATTAAACAGTATCTATACCTTGCAAATTGAATCTACCAATGCGTCCCTGTAACGATCAATGGCAAATCGAAGAGCGACTCGAAAGAAGAACCCAATGCTTCAAGAATTCTATGTAAGGATTTCCAGTAATAAAAATTCAACACTCACATTCTCGGTGACGGCGTCGGTAACGGTAAGGGAGGCCAAAGTATCCTGATCACCATTTTTCCCGCTCGAATGGATTCCATCGTCGATTACGCCGTTGATCTCGTCGATGGACCGATCCACAGGTTTCGAGGATATCCCGACAGCCTGGAAATTCGAATAAAAGATTCATGAACCGGGCACCACCGTTTTCAGAATCAATGGGACTGCACGAAACGTTACCATCAGCACGATCAAGAAAATCAACGTGGACGGCATCGCGACGACCTCCTTGAAAACAGTTGTTTGTTGTTGGCTCGAGAAACCGCGTCCCCAGAAGCTTCACGGAATTTCTGCGAGACGTGAACGCGGTACTCGATATATACCGCTTCCTGGCGTGCTCTTTATCGTATGGGGGCACCCACATGTCTCGCAGATACCGACGGAATTACCAAATTGTACGATCATCCGCCTGGGTAACTCTGGGAGCCTTGGGAACCTGTGCATAACGCTTTCGTTTCACTTTTAACCCATTAACGGCCACCTAATCACAAGACATCAATGAATTCTTTCCTGGCGTAAAAGTTTCTTTATTCTGAACCTCCGTGTCTTTGCGAATCACTGTATTTAAACCGTGATTTGTATCGCTAGACAGCAGCTTTTTATTTCGTTTCTGTTTCAACCCTTTGATGCCCGGGATAGTCACGTGAATTTTTAATTAATAATTTCCATTCACAGCCTTCAGACACAGATTTAAGATCCGTCATGGTATTGGTCCGACGGGTGTTAAGTCTCTGACTAAACTTGTCACATTTTTTGCTCTGTATCATCGATATTATGAATTCTGACACCAGAAACGTGCTTCAAGTTTTTCGCTTTGTTTCGCAGAGAATCAAGACAAAATAAAGCTGAATTTTGAGGTGGAGATATTTTCTAGTGCGCGCTGCTGTCGATTTCATCCTAGAACTCATCCAATGGCATAAAAATGCTTGGATTCCACGGCATCCGCATCGTCAATTTTTGGCCTACTTCTAACGCTTATATTACCATGCAAATATCTGTATAATCTCGGCAGCTTCTGACCAGCACGCACTAGATTGAACCTTCCTCTTTCGAATGAGCCCTTTAATAGCGACAAAATATTCTTATATAAGGACGGAAACTTGAGGCACGTGAAATCATTTTTCGACGTTAATGTAGTCGCTCTACCTTATCGCGAATCCACGAAGACCGGGCCCTTAATTACAAGACTCTAATGAATTCTTACCGGCGTAAAAGTTTCTTTATCGTGAACCGCCGTGTCTTAAGAATCATTGTATTTAAAACGTGATTTGTATCACTGGACAGCAGATTTTTATTTCGTTTCACTTTTAACCCATTAACGGCCCCTTAATTACGAGACTCTAATGAATTCTTACCGGCGTAAAAGTTTCTTTATCGTGAACCGCCGTGTCTTAAGAATCATTGTATTTAAAACGTGATTTGTATCACTGGACAGCAGATTTTTATTTCGTTTCACTTTTAACCCATTAACGGCCCCTTAATTACGAGACTGTAATGAATTCTTACCGGCGTAAAAGTTTCTTTATCGTGTCTTTGTGAATCACTGTTCTCGCGTCCCGTGGTTTAGTCATAAATGACAATTAGTCGTTAATGGAACTTTTCCGACGATGTTACCCGGGAAATATAGAATGAACAAAATGTGACCACCATTTTATGAAAATATTATAATTATACTGTCATATGACATGTGATACGCAAAATGTCACATATGTCGTAACAATGTATTTAAACCGTGATTTGCATCGCAGCAGATTTGACGTTAAAACAATGTTTCGTAATTTTTTGTGGAAGAAAATGTTTTACAACGTTTTGTAGAAATAGTAAAAGAATTTAAAAATATTCCTACATTATTTCCAACCTATTGAACATATTATGAAGGAAAATCAATTTCTATTGCGCTTCGATTTGTTGCAATTCGTGTGGAAAATATTTATTTTGCATAACGATCAGCTGTCTATCAGATTTATCTGATAGTTGGTTCTCTTTAGAGAGGCTAAAGTTTTCCACTGCTCTGCATAACGCAGTCACGTTCGATTAGCTGCACGGTGTAGCCTGCACCACACTCTCAAGACAGCTGTTCAAATATAAACGATTATGCAGCACGGCGTCGGTAGAGCAACAGTGGTCAATATTGCTTTAACACTTCGAGCGCCGCGTCTACCAGAATTGGAAGTCAGAGTTCTTCGACGAAATTTGTAAATGAGATTGGCAGTGTACTTTCAGTATCACATATTTTGACTGTTTCACTTTGACTTCGTCAGATAAGCTACTGTTTTCAGCCAGAGCCCTAGCGGGCATCCCCTGCCCGGCGGGCATCCAGTGCCCGGGCGGTTTTGATCTTTCTCGGACGTCCGTCAAGTAAGCTTGACATTATTTCAAAATGGTCCACCAATTGTCCACCGTGGCTCTGAGAAAGGAAAAAGGAGCACAAAAGCCCCTAGGCTGTGAAAAGGATGGGGACTTACCGTTTCCTTTTCGTCCTATTTCTTTTGTCCTGTTTCTCGAAATAATTCATGTGTGTATAACGATTCTTGGTCATAGTCGACTGTATAAGTCCTAATTCCTTCAGGTGAATAACTCTGTCTATAAAAAAAATTATTTCCCACCGAATGGCAACTAAACTACAGGAGTGTTACTCTTGCTTAAAGATAGCATCATTTAGTAACATGTAGTGACTTTGGTTCTGCACTTCACAAAACGTGGAATAGCTTACAAAAGAAACGAAGACCATGTATATGAAGATCTTCAACTGTGGATTTCATATTATTATGAATATAAGAGTATTCATAATGCCAGGTAACCTGAACATACGTTTTCATATACACTATATAGCAACAAGCTATCGAGTAACGTATAACAATTACGCGTTATGACGCGATATTTGCGTACCTCATTTGTTTCATTGTTAATGAAACTAATACCAGAGGTCACTTTGCATCTCTGTGGAATGTATCGTCATAAAAAATTCACTGATACGTGTTTTCTACTACCTTTAATTTTGAACTTTTTCCCTCCTAATTCATCGATTGAGACCACTGGATTTTGCAGTGACCTGTGGTCATTAACCAAACGCAATTGAATTTCGTGGAGCATGTTAGAACATCTATGCCATTTTAGCGTCGTACAACACGCGCAACGTGTTAATGTCAACGAGACTCTGTAGATTGAAAGGATCCTTTATATCGGGCGGAATAATTCAGTTTCGCGGTGCAACCGGATGCTCTTCCGGCCCCGGGAAACGTATTATTAACGCTCTTCGGGCGAGACAAACGTGTTGAATTAACGCCTCGCCTGCTTGTTCTAGTTCCGTTCAATTTGATTCATTCCATAGCGATGGAGAGAGAGAGCGAGAGAGAGAGAGAGAGAGAGAGAGAGAAAAGCTGTAAACCGTATCAAGAGGAACGAAACCGGTCCGCCTTTTTTCCCTACATCATGTCCAATCGAGTTCCACAACTGAATCACCTTGAGGATGCAGTCCCACCTTCCTTTTCCTCTCTCCGTTGAATCGTTACCGGTGGCCTTGGGCAAGGTCGCAGGTCTTTCGAGAACGAAAGTCCCGATAGCGTTTCTCCTGTCGACCGCCATCTTATGTTTCCTTTTTCCCATTTCACTCCTTCTTGCTTTCGGCCAATCTCCCTCTGCGTTCATCTGTGGATCCTTGGCATTCGATCCTTAATTCTTTTCGAGCCGCAACTGTCTTTAATTTTAATCCACAATTTAATCAATTTGAATCGAGAACAACCTGTCACGTTGAAGGTGGAACAATTATACAGAGATAAGATTGTTACACATAAGAGAAATAGAATTACAGCGTCCAGAGATCGGCGATCCGGTCGTTCGCATTCGGCTCCGATAACGGAGGTCCGCGCCGGTCCCATAAACGGCGTCGGACATCCGTGAAACTGGTTGCATAGTGGGAAACGATCGTCCGGGTTCAGGGACACAGTCGGCATACCGATCGATCGGCACGATTTAAGTGTCACGAGAGCTCGAATCGGTTAGCTACGTCTTCGTTGTTGGCTCGCGATCAACGCTCCTGCACGGTTCGCGACGAATATAGGCGTTGCGGCGCCGAAGAGGAGCCTGGAACCGTTACGACCCGACTTTTCTGTCCAGTCCCGTGCGAACGCTCGCCCGAGATCTTGCGAATCGAGACATTCGTGAAGCGTTCAAGGGAAACCCGAGGAATCCGAGGGTTGCGCATGTTTTTGACCGGTCCTCGCTGGTCAGTTGCTGATCGGAGATCGTACCGACCTCTCCACGAGCCGATCCAAGGACCAAACCAGCTCGAGAACGACAACAGACCCTGATGGGACTTATCATTAGCCGAATCGAACGTTGATTTGCCGTCTGTCTCGGACTTTGAGTCGGAGAAAGGATCTACCGAGTGGTGTCCGAGAGTTGATTTTGATAGCACAAGGCTTTCGGTGGTGTGTGTGTGTGTGTACGAGGGACGTCGTCATGAACGCTGTTCGTGGCTTCTTAGCGGCCCTCCTGGTCTACCAGGTGAGCTAAACCTTGCAGAACGTACTAGTGTTCGTTAAACTTTGAGAATTCTTCATGTAGTCGTTGAGTTCTGTCGATCGTACGCGATGATTAGACTAAGGATCTGTATGCGAAAGAAAAATTTTCTTTGCAACTAAAACATTAAAAACCAAATAAAATAGATAAATGCATATTAATCCGTGGTCTAATGATGATGGTGTTATAGTTGATGTAATTTATATATGAAGTTGTGCAATTGTTTCTTGTTCTTCAACGAAATGTATGCGGAAGTCACAGAGTCCCTTTCAAGGTGGACGATATTGACGATTTTATGATTGTCATGATCGGCTAGATCCAGTGTAAAGTCATCAAAAGTACTAGTCCTTCCAACGTAGATGATATTGACGATTTTATGATAGTCATTACCAGCCAGATCCACTGTAAATTTGTAAAAAGTATTGGTCCTTCCAAGATGGATGATACTGACGATTTTATGATAATCACGACCAACTAGATCGACTGTAAAGTCGTAAAAAGTACTAGTCCCTCCAACGTGGATGATATTGACGATTTTATGATAGTTATGATCGGCTTCATCCACTGTAAATTTGTAAAAAGTATTGGTCCTTCCAAGATGGATGATATTGACGATTTTATGATAGTCATGACCGGCTAGATCGACTGTAAATTTGTAAAAAAATACTAGTCCTTCCAAGATGGATGATATTGACGATTTTATGATAGTCATGACCAGCTAGATCGACTGTAAAGTCGTAAAAAGTACTAGTCCTTCCAACATGGATGATATTGACGATTTTATGATAGTCATGACCAGCTAGATCAACTGTAAAGTCGTAAAAGTCTTGCTTTCTGGACGATATCGTCGCCTCCACGACAGTCATGATCTCAGCTATGTATATCCATTGCGAAGTCTCGCGTAACAATTGTCCCTTGAACCTGTCTCAATGCAAATTGCTGGCGATTGGATCTAGCTGCCAGAAAATCCGAACGGATTTTAAATTTTGAAAGATTAAGGCGAAAAATTCGCAGAATTTTGTTAATGATCTAATATTGCAGTTTCGAGGAGATCGTGTTCTATTTTTGATGTTCGATGTTCCCGCAGGCTATGGGCGGCCCAGTCAAGAGTCAGCCGGCATTTTCGAAGCCCGTGTACTCGGATTCCTATCTGCCCGCGGCCATGCAGGTAAGCCACGCTTAATTAAATGAGCCTTAATCACGCTAGCCCTCGGCCGGCCAAGACTGCTCGCGATGATTTATGGCGCTTCATGCCCGCGAACAATTCCGTCGCGTATTATATTATCCTTCTCTCGAGGAGCAACTCTATTAACCTTTTGTTATATAAAATCGTTAAAAAAAAACGAGCCCCAAAGATCGATGCTTATAATTAACGGTTAAATGACACCTGGGCCCAGGTGATATTTCACGCGGTGGATCAACTGAAGCTAGTCCAATCGGATAACGTGCGAGAAGCCATCAGCAGTACCACGCCGATCAACCTATCCGAATCGGATGAGAATGGTAAGGTGACTTCAACTACTGTGGGAGCAATTACTGGACAGGCTAACGAGGAAAAGGAGAAAGACGCAGATTTCGCGGATGTGGAAGAAACGACGGATCGCGTGGAAAACGCAACCAAGGCGCTGCAAGCTACCGAGGAATCGACAAAAGGTACCTCGAATCGGCAGGAGTTACTAGCAACCAGTCCGAGCTATCAGGAGCTGCCGCAAGCTAACTCGAGCGGTCAAAAGCTCCTGGAAGCTAGGCTAGGCTACCAACGGCTGCCACAAACTACCTTGAGTAGTCAAGAGGTAGGAAAAACTACCCCAGACTACCAAGGGCTGCCAACACCAGACCGTGTACTCCTAAGCCACCTGAAGTTTCTAAAATTGATCGCGAATATGGACGATCTACCAGATCTGGATAATCTAGGTGCTATCTCGAACCATCCAGCGCTTCCAGAAGCTAGCCTAAGCGACGAACAGCCATTAGAGACCAGCTCGAGCCATCAGGAGCCTACGGAAGTAAGTTCGAGTCATCAGGAGCCCCCAGAGTCTATCTCAGAGCCATCAGAAGTGAACGCCGAAACACCAGAACTAAACTACGCCACGCCAGAGACTAATTACGAGACGCCGGAACTGGAGCACTCTGCGCAGGAGACGAACGAGGAGATTCCCGAAGTAAATCACGAGCTCGACTCTTCCTCGATCGTTCCGGAAGCCAGCACGGAATCGATAGACATCTCCGGGACGTCCTCGAGTTCGGGATCTATAATTCGGTCCAAGGCGAAGAAGAAAGAGCCGACGATCGACAGCGTCGTGCGGGAAGTGTACGAGATCGTGAAGCCTACACCTTCGGGACTGGCGGATGACGTTGTCGGGGAGTCGAAGAGCGCTATCGGTGTCTCTGTGGAGAAGTTGGAGACCCTGGAAGATGAGGACGACGAGAACAGGTCAGTAGAATCGGGAAAAATTGATAAACAGGCTAATAGAAGCATTAGTATAGCTAAATAAAAGATTTTGATTGGCTGGATAGGTTTTGCAAGGAAAGAGGGGGGGGGGGGGGCCAAAGAATAGTAAAGCGTGATAGAATAGATAGGTTACATAAGGTAATTGCATCTGTAAATGAGTAGAATGCTTAGTGAGGCTGAACAGATGAAGATCATAATTGCAATATCTAGTGCAATTAAATAGTACATCTCGGTCAGGGGGGCCGGAATGAAGTGTTAGAGCAACTTAAAGCCGAGGTTTCTTTGTAGATTCACTCGTCTAGGTGAGAGGGTAACGCAAGTGCCAAGGCCGAGCCTAACCAGCTACTTAAGACGCGCGAAAGTGCCGCCGAGCGCGACTCTTCAGCAACTGGCGAACCTCTACGACTCCCTGAGCAAGGACGCCAGGAAACAAGGGTTCGGCAAGTACACAGGCTACTCGGACGAGGTGCTGAACACCCTGGAGACGTCCGCGGAGGGCGGCATCGCGCCCCAATTGAAGACGATCTTGGAGAAAGTCTTGGAGCGGAACGAGCTGACGAGAGAGGACGCAAAAACTAGGACCAAGCAAGCCGTCAAGGACTTGGACAACCCCTCCAGCAATCTCAGCAGGGAACTGAGGCCCCTACTACCCTTGAGATACTTGCCCTAATCGATCGGCGCCCTTGATCTCGCATGGGATCTTTTTTAGTCCTTATCGATCGTCGTCTCTCTTTAATTTCGGATGAAACATTGCTTAGCGGGTTGAAATGGAGCTGAAACAAAGATGAGGTGGTTAAATTTGTAATCGGTACTCTAGATCGTCGAGTGACTTTTTAACCCTGAATAACTGATTAACCTTTGATGAGAATGATGATGGAATGTTTGAATTTTAGGAAGACAGACGATCCGACAAATGTACTAATCAATTTGATAATAGATATGACCTTCTCACTACTAAACTGCGGATCTTCATGCAATAAACATTTTTGACGATAGTAGTTAACGAGTTGAAAACAATATATTACTGTTTCAAATTGTACCCGAATCTCTGTTGTTGAATCGAAGGAGTTCAGCTATATTTTCATCGTTATTCAACGTATGCACTTCCACGCAAGCCAATCTAGTGTTCTAGGGTCAATTTTGAGAAAGTATCGAACGTTGATACAGAGCTAAGGAAGCCGTGTTAAAAATGAAAAAAATCGATGCCAACGGGGATGTCAAACACCATGTATAATTAGTTCCCAATAAAATGATTCATACGATCAACCGGTTGAGTCATTTAACCGCAGCGATCCTCGCAACTCGGATCGATTATGAATACAATGAAGTTGACTCACGAGTCGCGAACGTTTGAACGTCGAATGGAAAATAGTAGGTAATAAAAGGGGGTTCTAACCCAATGGACGAGGGGGTTATTCTCTTACGGGAGTGGAGGTGCGGTGGTGTGTGGGGGGGGGGGGGGGTTCTCCTTCTCGTCGCTTTGCGGTTTCCGGTTTGCGGTTTCATAAAATGGACATAGCTAACAGTGTAACACCCTATTCTCTATCCAAGGTACTCAATATTACCCTGTATATATTGGGAGAAGGCAACGGGATAATTTCACCGCTGCTTTCGTATGCAAGGGCACCTTCGCAAACTACATGGCGACTCAATTTTTATTTCGCGTCTACGCCTCACATTCATTGTCACATCCGCGTACATAATATTATGAACAAATACATTCGCACGCGTCAAGCGCGAATGCAATTAACGAAAGGATATGTGGTGCTGTGAGATAAAAAACCGTTGACGCGAAGGAACGCTATCGCAACTAGCAAAAGGATGTAGTTCTACAAGAGAGAAAGAGAGACGCCGTCTCGCTTATGCAAAATAAAAATGATTTGCACTAATTTCAAGATAACTACTTTCCTTCGGCAATTTGACAAGCGAAATGTTTCGTTCTGCTACGAATTTCACTCATTTTTATTTAATGTGCATAACATCCGCAGTCTAATAATTAATCGAGATCGGACGACAGATTCTTTACACTTATTTTATTCAAAAATATCTTGGTCTGAAAAATACATGTGTTACCTTTTGTTTAATCTTCTTCTCTTTTTTTCTTATTTTCTTTTTTGGCAATCATTGTTTATCATACAATAACAATCTTCCCGTCGAGTAACACCTTATTATAAATGCATGTTCATTGTTAAAATACTTTATCATTGTATCGCCTTACGTACACGACGGTCACCGGTGGTGAGCATCGAAAGTCTTACAACTGTAATTAATTAACATTATCCAGAAGGTAAACGCCGTTCCCTTAACCCAGGTGAAGAAGAGAGACAGAGACAAAGAGAGGAGGAAGAAGATTCGCCCGAGATTCGTTGCAGATTTGTTCGTGGCCTGGGTTAAGGGAATCGAGAAATCGAAAGGAGTTTAGGAAGAAGAGTTAAAATACTGCTATTCCTCGTACATTCAAAGTCTTTGGTTCTATTAAAACGTGGCTCTCGAGTCTCATGTTAGCGCCATTTGTTCTAAAGTTTACCTAATAGACGTTTGAAAGGTTTTTTGCCAGAGCCGAACGTAATCACATGTGTCGAAGTCTAGAGCGTTCTCCGAAGATTTAAAACTAAGGTCGAAGCCACCTTACCATCGTAAACGATACGATTTTTTAAGAGATATTTTTTCGAACGTGAATGCTACCGTTCTACCGAACTTCCATCGACTTAGAGTACCAGTACCTGGAAGCTGCGAGAAAGCGTTTATGTTTACGATCATCAAACGCGCCGCTCTCTTCGCTAGTACCGCAGCTCCATTGTACTCTTACCCTCAGATCAACGAAGACGATCGTCAGCGATGTAACGCGATTCAGTTTTCGCTGCCGAATAAATTTTGAGCAATTTTTATCGTTCCAGATATACATTTACATAATCGCAGAATGTTTCAGAGTGATTCGCAAAGGCCAACGAAAAGCATTAACTCTTTCATGCATAATTCTGAAGGATCGATAAAGAAACGAGGGGTGCAAAAGTAATGGGAACTCTCGATAAAGAATCCTAAACATATATATATAAAAACAAAGGAATATATTAAAAAACGATTATTCAACCAAACCGTATTCTTTGGCTAAGCCTCGAGCACCGCGACTCTATCACGCTGCTCGAACTTTGGTTACGAAACAATAGATCACGAGTGACAAATTGCTGCGAAATGAATGAACGAACGACTCACTTTGATTAATAAAAAATTCCTATTGCTTTTGCCTTGAATGGAAAATGACGAGGGTGTGAAAACGAACGTGTGGGGAATACCGAAAACGATACGGAAAAAACCGCGCGCATGAAAAAGCTAAAAAGTATAAGACCACTGTAAAACATGATGAGTAAGGACACGAACGCTTATCTAAAAAAAAAAAAAAAACACGAGCTACGCTTCTCTCGCTAAAGATGAACACGGACGAATCAGAGATCAAGTTCGAACAACGTATCCACCGAGTCTCTTTCAGGTAAAATTTGTATCTTATTTTATGTACAGAATTATTCTACAAACTGTATAACGACGATAATCGGCAGTATGCTATTACTTGCTATTGGTACTCGGTTCGAGAAGTTGTTATCCTAATGGCAGATTGGCTGTAAGTGTTTCGTTCGAAAGAACGCGATCCACAGAGGATCTACCAAGATCCCTGTGGACCTCTATTTGATCGTAATTGTTGTGACCGTAGACTAGAATCAACAAAGAAACTATTTTCTTTAACGCTAATTTAAATAAAACGGAGGATGTGCATCTATACAAAATGATCTCTTCCCCTTTCGCACAAGTACCGGATACAACTTAACACTTTAACCACCGAAATTCGTTAAGAGGCTCGTTGACGACCAAATTGCGTCTCAAAAATGCTCTTAAACGATTATCCCAAGAGAAATTGTTATACTACTTCAGGCAATTTGTTTCTTAGGAATAAAACTTCTATGGCTATCGCACAATTCATTAAAAAATTGTTTGATTTTTAAAAACTATTGAGTAACTTCCAGTAGATAAAGTATTAAGCAGTCGAGCGTCAATCTCGTGCAAGTAATGGAACTTATAGAGTAACATATTCAAGTTGCACAGAGGCCATTGTCAACATCTAAAAACAATCCTCGGAGGATTAAAAATATAGTTTAATTTATCTGGGCATTTAGTAGCATAGAAAAATTTCAGAAAAGAAGAACTTTAAATATCATCTATGAGTTCCAACAAAGACGGCTTGCGCAACTGCAGTTGTGAACATGTCCCACCATTAGCCACAGTTCATAGCTGTTACTTCAACGTGCATCCGCTAAGAATACAAAGTTTTAGGTACTGTTCTCGGAATACTAATTGTCCAGTGGATTGCAAAATATCATGGCACCAGTTACCCCGCCGAGAGGAAAAATGGCTGGCCACCAAGTCGCCCTGTACTTTCGAATTTCCGTCGTCCTACGTCAATGAGAAAATTCTTTCAACTGCACCTGACTCAGTGTTGCAGTCCCCAAAATCTTTTTCTTTCGAGTCCTAGAGTATTCTTCAATTCCTAATGTGTCTAACAAATTTTCTATTTGTGCTAACCTCTCGACACACTTCGTAAACAGCCTTTATTGCTTTGGACTTACATATCGGTTCGACTTACGACTAAGACGGCATTAAGTACCTTGTATTCTGAGGCAGGATCTCATTCATGTTAACAGCCTGTTGCTGCAGGCTGTTCACTTCCTTGATCGCCTGTTCCTTGAACGAGGAGAACGTGTGTATCAGATTCTGATCCTTCTGAAGGTTTTGAATGTACTGCAAAAAGCTCGGTTCCTGCTTCATAAACCCGTCCTTCAGAACCAAGGTCACCTCTTGCTTAGGCATCATGCCAGCATCGTTCGGTTTCTCGAAGGACTCCTTCTGCTCCACGAAGAAGGAATCCTTCTTGGTGGTCCTATTCCTCCTGATCCCTAAATGCGTTTGAGTATGCTTGTTCAGGTGGTCCTTCCTCGAAAACGCCTTCTGGCACACCGAGCAAGTGAAATTTTTATCACCCGAGTGGATCACGTAATGCCTGGTCAAGTGCTCGTTCCTTTTGAACGCTTTTTGGCAAACGGGACACTTGAACGGCCTCTCGTCGGAGTGGCCGCGCATATGCTGATCGAGGTGCTCTTTTCTCTTCAACATTGCACCGCATTCTTTGCATTGATACTTGCGTTCCTGCAATCAATATCATGTTTTTCAACACTAGGTTTGCAGAGCACTAAAAGCGACTATTTTACATTGGTTTATAAAAATAATGAGAATGTTTATTCGAATTTGTAAACATTTTCTTCAACAATATATACCAAGGAAATAAATTCTGCATTATTTTTAGGCATCCCGTAAACTTAGCGTTAAAACAGGATCCCCATAATGAATTTTTGCAACGTGGTACACACCTGTATATGAGCCTGGATATGATGATCTATTTCCGTCTTGACCTGGAATGCAAGGTTGCACTCTGGACAACAATAGTACGTCGAGCCGTCGATCCCGACGCTGATTTTAATCTCTCCAGTCTTGGCTCTAAACTTCATCTTCTTTTCAGTTTTAGGAGAATCCGTCTGGACCTGTTGCTCCACTTTTATGCTTTGCACAGTGTTCTCGTTCTCCTGATGGTTCTCCACGGGCACGTTCAGATCGTTCGGACTGATACCTATCATCTGATCTGTGTTCATGAAGCTAGCACCATTCTGCAGCTGGTTGTTCCTGAAAACCGGAACGCTGGGAATGTTCAAGATATTATTCTGAGTGTGCTCCGGTTTCTCCTCCTCAAGTTTTTCTTTCTTCGTCTGCTCTGATTGCAATTTGATCAACTGTTGCAATGTGAGCGGAAGAGTAGTTGCCTGTAACTTCTGAAAATATTCAGCCATGGTGCTCTGTTGCTGCAGCTGAACTTGAGATTCTTGCTAAAATTATTACATTCCTTAGTCAACATAACTTGAAATTAGAAATTTATGTATCTATCTGGCAGAAAAATATAATACCATGGCAGATGTCTTGGCATCAGTGTCAGTCCTCGTGTGTAGCTCCATTTTATTGTTCTCTGGCTGAGAGGTAGAAGGCAAGTACAAGTTAGGTACGATTCTCACAGGCAAACTATTGGATTGGACACCTATGATTGAGTTGTTTTGATTGTAGTTAGGAATATTGATCGCTTGAATGCCTTGCTTCTCGCAGAGCTGCATCAGAGTGTTCGGGTCTGGCCAGGCGATTAGTGGTCCTGCGTATTTGTTCGCTGAGTTTACCTGCAATTCCAAGGAATAACATAGGGTTAACCAAATTCTTTGTACCCTAGTTGACACTTTCAGAAACAAATACAGAATCTCTTCCTTGTACTCTTTTACTTCTACTGCTGTAACTTTGAAGGAAGTATTTTTTACTACTCATAAAAATTAGAATACAATCTTACAATGTTAATTAATAAACCCACCAAGTTTGAAATTACTACTTGGTATCTTCCTTATCAAAAATTCCCAAAGTTACCTCAGCATCGGAAAATTGAACTGCGGCTTTTAAGAAGCCCTCAATTGTTAATCTACAATTTTTGAAAGACTAGTACGTCAACGCAGGTAGGTAAAGTGTTAACGCAAACCGAACGTTGGGGTTTGGTTACAAGATATTCAACGACTCGATGAATTAAAAACAGTTAGATCGGTCTGTTATGTTGCCAAGGTAATAAAGTCAAGGTTAAATGTGAATTAAAGAAGTACATGTACACATTGTACAAAGCTTTTCTGGCACGCTAAAAAATGTGCAGGCTCTAAAAGCATGTTGAGCGAGTAGAGCGCCGTAGTCAACGTATTAACAGAAAAGGGAGAACGAGTAGTGGCGACACTCACCAGCAAAGTCTGCTTCTGTGGACTCTGCCCGGCAGTGGTGTAAACAGTGATTTGCTCGTCGTGAACGTTCTCGGCGCCGGTGAATTTCGGAGCAGAATCCGAAATGGATCGAGGCGTGAGCTCCGCAAACTGAGGGAGGATCCCCTGGAGTACGTTATTCCCGGAGAAATCCATTTCGCCGAGAGATAATGAGCGTCTCCTGGATTAAAACATGCGAGCGTTCCTAACCTCTAGTAATCCGCCGCCAAGTGGCACAGACCGACGATTCACGATCACGTGTCCAGACTCATATTTTGTTTGTCCCTCGAAACCGCAAGCTGCTCGCCCGACGAAGCGTCGGCACGTAACCCACGAGACGGTGTTAATCAAATTAAAAAACACTTCTCCGCCGTTAGAACATCGTAACGAACGCCGCATCCTACGCGTTACTCCAACATGGCCGCGCTAAAGCACTATCTTCGACGCTGTTCTACCTTCGACCAATTATCGATGAGTAACTCCCTCAAAATTCACTCAATCTATTCCTCTACACTCCCGTTGTAAAGCGGTGTTCGTTCTCGTGGACACGTAATTCAAAAAACACCGATTTTCTTCCGATTTAATTGAAAAAAATAGCCCAGAAAAAAGTTGTTTCATTGCGGTGGCCAGCCTGGTTAACGTCTTTCTGTTTACTAGAGGTGGAGCGCTATCGATATATATCGATGATCGATTATTGTTATCGATTGTCGCTGACATTGCACCGCACCGCCATTAGTGGTAAGAAATGAAAGTAATAGATGTCAGTGTAAACTCAGAGGAAATATCTCTATAGAAATTTTAAACGGTGGTAAAAACATAAACATTTTTGGATGAAAGGAAGATTTAATGTTTTGGAGTAATTAAAGAATGGTTAATAATATTCGAAGAACTGTCAATGAATGACATCGAGCATTGTTAACAAGGGTATTCGATTTTATTGATTTATTTAATCGTTGTCTTAGCTGTCCTACACCTATCCGAAACCTAACCTCTACTATCTACAATCCATCCGTACTATGTAAACATTCCCCAATTAATCGAGTATAGCAAACAATTAAGTATTTAGATACTCCAGAAGACAATACCAAGCTGAAAGCTCTTCTTATCGATAGGTGAATTCACAATGGCCGCATGGAGCAAAGCTTTAACGAGTGCATAGACCAATTGCGTAAAAGAAGCAGACTTCTGCTGGCCCGAGTAGATCAGAGTTCTAAGAGGGTTAAAGAAGAGTATAAGAAATTATACTCACAAAGCTTGTGAGTACCACAAGAATGAAGCAAGTAGTACCTTTAGCATTGTACATCATTCTTCATTTATAGAATATCAAGAGATAATCATTGCACAGGAAATAGAACTTCATGTGTCAGTGGGAACATCAAATCTTGGCGCATGAGAAATGATTCCAGCGGTGTGGGAGGAGCTTTATGTATAGATTATAGTACAGACAGCTCAGGTCAATCATCCGCCTCAATGCCTAATTTAGCAACAGCTAGGAGAGTAGTAATATCTTCAAAGAAACATTCTGAGCCATTGAAGACTGTGCACAGAAAGCCTGTGAGAGAATGCTACTGCAACCCTGAGGTCAAGAAGACACAGTTGAGGTCCACGAGGACCCAACGAAAACCTGACCCAGGCTGCAAGTATTGCAAAAGCCACATCGAATTCAGGCCAGCAATCGTTAGAGACAGTCCTGGGAAGTCGCTTGCGAGCCCACCACTCAGTTGCGAGACCCTGAGGAGGGTCCAAAGAATAGATTATGCTCCTAAGTCGCAATTCCTCCGCAATGTTCAGTGCAAGGCCACTCTACTGCAGTCTGGAGATTGCCCCGAAACGTGTCCCAAATCTCCCTGTTGCCGTAGAGCTCGGCCACAAACTGGAGAATCACAAAATGAGAACTTGACAATGCCAGGATCCGTGCCCAGGGTGGCAACAGATCTAGTGACCAGCGACGAAGAGCGAAGTTCAAAGACTCTGAAGCAGTCGAGAAAATATCTAGCCGAAAGGACCCTAACTTCTAAGAAGTCTGTACCTGATTCAAGCAAGACTAAATCTATTCCAAAGGATTCAACGAAGAACAAACGACTTGTATGTCACTGCTGTCATGATAGTAAAATGGTGCAGCAAGCTGGGATCATTAAGGACAACGACAATGTTGATTCGGAAGATTATCAGCATACCGTGTGCGTCAGCAATTTGGATCAAGTTGGAAGCAACGACAAGAACATCTCGGACAACGAGCTGAGAGAGCTGAAGAAATTCCGCGAACAGAACTACTTTGATACCCACGGCTCCAGCCACACGTTACATTCGTCGAAATCCTCAGGTTCCTTGGAACAGTACCTGCTGAACGATAGACTGTTCCCTGAACCGTCAAGGACTATTCATAAAAAGGATCTGGTCGTAACGATGCCGGCCTGCGCGACGCTACAGAGGAAACGGATCCATTATTTCCCACGCTACATCGTCCGCCAGGACAAGAACAACTGCAACAATTACAAGAAGAAGCGCTGCCAGACTTGTCCTTTAACTGGTCACGCCATAGATCTTGGTGTTACGAAGATAAGACCACCGTTGAATAGCCTGGCCTTAAAGTACCAGAAACGACTACCTTGATGGGAGGCGATTCAATAAACTACGTATTTTATAGCATTTAGTACGATGGCTAAAAAAGTTTGGAAAGATTTTTTTATCGCATAATCCAGCAAAATCATGTATAGATAAATAAAGTGAACAGAGTTTACATTACGTTCGACTTTACTCATAATGGAATGAAGAATGGCGCGTTAAGTAGGCAATCAATGTAATTAATATGCAAAATCGCGGTGCAGGTAATAAAATCGGCATGTTAGTTGCCAGAGTTAAGTTCTCAATGGAGAACTTTTAGAGAGTTCTCTAAAAGAGCGAGTCGAGGGAGCCCAAGGAAAGCCGCCATGTTGGTTCCAAAATGGCTGCTACGTCCTTCGGTAGTTTCTCTATGAATCAACTAGGAGTAATTCCCTGATTGAATAAAATGCAAATGTACCTTTTAAAAATGGCAAAAATGATTCAGACATCTATCTCTTTGATCTGAACGATGTCATTGACGAGCAGGAACCCGATTGCTAATTTTTCGTGGCCACGGTGGCCTGGTGACCTCTAACAAGTTCAAGCGTGCGTTATGCAAATCGCTGTTGAATAAAGCATGCGGAACAATGTGATTTGAATAGGATTAAGCGTCGTGGACCATTTGACGGGTTCGCAGCAGCCAGAAACGTTGTTGCAAGCCAGGTAGAAACAAACACCGGCTGACACAAGTTTCGCGTCGAATCTTTTCATCTTTCCCTCGCGTTTATGGATCGTAGATCGCGAAACGTTTCAACAATGCAAACAAACAATGTCGAAATGTCGATCGCAGGCCGCTTCTTGTGCAACGCCGGTCATTCTAAATGGCCAGCGATGGCATCACGGGCAATTAAGCGATCGCTGGAGGATCATCTAATTGGCCGGCAAAGACTTATCGATCGCGACCGATGATCGACGTGTCGACGGTTTCTACGAGTGTGGTAAAAGCATTTTCTGCGCTAGGAATTGGTCGCTAACGCGTTCAGGTGATGGGACACTATAACGCAAGGAAAACCGGCGATTTTCTCGAATCGTAGCAAGCATTCATCTTCCGGTTTAATTTTATGCGGACAAGAAATGAATGGTCCAGCAATGCCCGTGAACGTGCATCGCTGTTGCATAAATTAAACCGGCGAGCGTGTTTACTTATCTGTGAATCATTCTTAATGTACACGCACCACTCCACAACAGTTTTTGTTCAACCAACAAGCGTTATTCTTTCAAGAGAACCGCCGTCGGCCATATTTAAAGCGTATTTAAACCAGTCGCTGCATATAATTAACCCCTCCAACCACCACGACGTATATCGTACGTCCATACGATCTGCAGCCGATAGACGTACGTTGTACGTCCTGATATGTTTAATATTTGACACAATAATCTTTTCATTTGAGAAAAACGACCATGGAAAAATCGGAATTTGAAATTGGAAATGCATTCGGATATGCATATATGGATATCGATAATTACGGAATGAATTACGCCCGTCTCGCGTCGAGTCGGAGGGGTAAAGACATAATTGCTGTTTATACAAATGCAATCGGCTGCAATGGAAGTAGCTCGAGAGAATGATTTATCCTGTTTTTGCCGCGATCGAGATCCCAAATCACATTTTCCGGTTCGAAAGTGTGAATTGACCGTGGAGGATTTCGAACGAAGGTGACGAATCGTTTATGGTATCCTGTAGTGGAAGGTACCAGAGGTTCGTAAAGGTAAAGTGAAGGGACCCAGAGGGCAACGGACCAAGAACACTGTAGGACCAAGGTTGGAAGCGGTGACATTCAACGTTTTGTCACTTTTACTTGGCCGCTAATAAAGTCTTAGGCTGGGACTACACGCGGCATAAATATGATACCAGGAAAAACTGTTCCGCATAATACGACAATAAAAATCAAGGAATATTCTAGCAGCGAAACGTTCGCATAGTCCTGGCCTTAAAGACCAACAGCTGCCCTCGCCTTGTCTACACGTTCGCGGGAAGCATTTTACGTTTGAATAGGTTCGCAATGTTTGCCTCAAACCCTGTTTACAATGCCTCACAAGAGTAATTAACAATTAAGAGAAGTCTCTGCGATGCATCGAGTCATTCCGGGGCTAGACTGCGAACTGTTTGCTAGATTTGCTAAGACAGCATCACGCGATTCTCTCCGGAGATAATGCGTCATCTCCATGTTGGAAAATGGAGACGGTCGTTACCCAAATTGGATCTGGAGCAACCGTAATCGCTCTCGAACCAATTTCCCAGTGACCATTTTCGTGACCGTTCTCGCTCCTCGCATTTCTACAATCCGAGAGGCAGAAAGAAGCGCTGTCCTACATCGAACATCTGCGATTCGATGGCTCTTCTTAATTGACGATCGATGTCGCTTTTCGATAGAGTAATTAGTCCCTCTAGAATATACGACGTCGGAAAATTTCCCGCGTTAATAGCTCAATGGGATTTCATTTGCATCGCGAATATCACTACCGCGTCAGAATTCTCGCTAAATCAAATAACATCTCGAAGTTGATTATAGGTTTGAGAGTGCATAATAATACTGTCCGTACGGTGTCGGGGGATCAATAAAAATTTTTATTGCTAATCAAGCAAATTATCCACCATTTTATTATCTAAAAATTGGCCCATAAACGAGTAAATCCATTTGTAAAAACAGTTTGTGTGCAACATAGTTCTATTACATGATGACAAAATCTTTTTCTTTTCGATGAACTCACCGGGCAAAAAAAAAACTAAGACCTGAATCTTATCTAAGATCGAAACGACACTGAAACGCACAAATCCTAAAGATCACCGGCCTTGGTCTCCGAAGTTCACCGATCTCCAGCCCGCCATCTTTTTCTCAGGGTTTGGAAATTTCCTCTCTTCTTTCGTGTTGTTGTCTGGATTGCGTTCTCTTCTACGAAAAACAAATATAACGAAGTCCAGACGATAATAAAACAACCGGAAAAAAGGGCAAAATGGAGAACGCTAGTTCCCCTAATCGCAGGGAAACGGAGGTGGCGGGAAAAGGGGCCGAAATACTTTTACTTTCAAAGTGAAGGCGGCAAGTTGGCGAATAATGGAGCGACAGCGCCGCGTTCTACGATGAAAATAAACGAAAATGTTAGGGACGGGGAACAGGAAAAAACTCGAAGGACCGTCGCGGAACAAAACGAAAGGGGTACCGGCAAACTTTTTCGCGGAGTCGACCGTGAATAGCCAGCAGAAAAGAAAGAATTTTCCTGTATCCCGCCGGTGGAGCCGAGACGGGCATGAATCATGTGGAGGATCTGCCCTCGCTTAGCATAATGACCCAGGATTTTTTTTTATTTTCGCGTAATACTGTCTGAAGAGACACGCGTGTGTACTTTCCGAGACTCGGCTGTATGGTGGGGAGGTCGAGCTGCTTAAATAGACTGCATCAATGACCGTTTCTTCCAGTTCACATTCAGCTGTCCCAAGTAATTTCTTCATCGACGAACCCGACCGCCGTGAACCCTGGATCGAGTCTGTTTTTGATCCTGACATGAAGACTATCGCGGTTTTTGCGGTGGCCCTCGTGGCCGCCGTTTCTGGCGTGGCCGCGCTCGAATTGCGTGAGTATTTCTGAATTTTTCCCTTTATTCGAGCGACTTTATTCGAGTTTAAGCGTCATCTTGTCGGCTTCATTCGAAACCGTTTCCGGCCAATATATAGATACATACGTAGCGGCAGTATTTTGAAAATTATTAACATACGACTTTCTTAAAAATGGAAGTCACATCGCTGAGACATTAGACACTGAAGTCAACAGCAATCATAGTGACAGATAAAAGTGAATCGAGCTGTATAGGTACTTTTAACTTACGATTATTGAGATTGAGAAAATACTTTGGATATATGTTATAGAAAGAATTTCTATTCTTATAAAGTAGTGTATGATAGTCACTTTTAGTGCTCCGTAAACCTAATATTGAGATGTAACAGCATTTGCATTAAAGGAGTTACCATTTTTTGGAAATTTATTTTTATATGGTTTCGAGTGCCCCCTAAGGACAATGCATGCGAGGACTAAGAATCCCCTTAAAGCTTCCATTTGCATATTTTCGTAATCTAGACCGTTCCAAATTTCAACTGTCCCCCATAATTATCACTAGAACTAACGAACGAGTCAAAATGACTGGTGGATGATTTCTTCTTTCACGATTACTGAAACTATGAAAACGTTTTCACGAGAAATGTTTTAACATATCTCTTCTTTGGAGTACATGTTACCATAAAAATCGTATAAAACCTGAGCAAATTCAATCTTGTTGTTATTATAAAACGCTAAGTCTAAGTCACGTTTAGGGCTCGGTAGGTCTAGTGTTAAGAAAACGGCACCTAACATTTTTTCAGCCAATCAGAGTCCAGTTTGAGGAGACCCAGGGAAAATTTCCAGCAGGAACGTAATCGGCTGTTGTCAAACAAAATTCCTGGGGGTGTAGGACGGGGAGGGGGGTAGGGGGTGTGTTACGAAACCACCGGAACCGCTCATTACCTGTGAACGAGCGTGATAAAATTCGGAACGGTCATTATCCGCACGCTTTTCGGCTCCGTTCAATGAAAGAGTTGACGTAAAAGGCGGCCGGTCCCGCGTTGGCCCAGACATGCGCCGTTACGACCCCTTGAATCCTTTTTTGGGCCCGATCGGTTTACGTCAGTCGCCCGGTCATTAAGGTCAATGTCAACGGCGAAAAATGGTTCACGGGATGGGAATCCTTGTAGTCCACGGCGGAATGTGTCGGTCGCGCGCCGATCCACAAAATTATAATGTTGTTAGACGACGCGGTGCGCCGCGCCGGCCACGGAAAGAGAAAGTCAACGTGTCCCCTTGTGCTTCGGTTCGGTGTCGCGGTATACCTATCGCCTGCCTTGCCGCCGCAGTTTGTAGGATCTCCGCTGCAATGCAGCCGGGTTACGTAACAACGCGACCCGCGACATTTTTCACCTATTTTCTTTCTCTTCTGCTTCTTTCACCGGCGTTCTCGTTCCGTCTTTTTCAGCGAGCAGCTTCAAGGTGTGCAACAGGACGCTACCGGACCCGGAGTACTACCAGTGCATCTCGAACTCGGCGAGGGACGCTGTCGTCTCTCTGGCCGGAGGTGAGATTCAACATTTCTTTTTCTTTCCGTTTATTAGGATGAACTTACCGATCGGTTTCCGTAAATTGATGCACGGAGACTTTATTGATATTTAGACTCCGGAGCTTTATACGAAATATATATCGCTTGCATTAATTGCAAGTCGAAGGAACCAAATTTACTTCTCTCTTTAGTGGTTTTATTAGGGGAAAAGTGTATTGAGATTCCTAAATGCTTTTCTGTCAAATTTTTGCTACAAATGCATAAAATCTGTATGTATCGAATCAAGATTCAATTTTGATCGAAGAAAGTTTTAGTTCAGGCAGGTAAACTTGCCTTCCACGAAGAAAATTTTGTAACAGGAGCCCGAATCATTAGGGGCGCTACAAGCTACTCGTGTCGTTCGGATTGTCGCCGCGATCACGCGATTAACTCGTTGCATAACTATTTCACCTGACCGATCTCGCCCCACTCCGTTCTCCAACACGCTTTTCATTGAGAAACGAGAATTTCTTCTTCTACTACTGGCCGCGCGGTTACACTTTTCCGTCGCTTTCGTTCCCGCACGATATAGCTGTGTACATATTTACAAGACTCGCCAACATTTTCCGCTAACTCTTCCAATTTTCATTCAAGGATCGCCACGGTGTCTAGTCTACACTTAGTCTCGCCGAAGTTCGATAGTCCAAGGGAAAGTAAAGAGAAACTTCTTTGGTAGTTAGAGGGTACGGCGTTTCCGCCATTTTGTTTCCCCACGGTGATTTCGCTCGGTCGCGGTTTTCTACGAATCATCCGGACAATCGTACTAATTGTCGAGGAAATGTTTTCGCTTCGACTACGGAAGAGTCGGGTCGTTAGAGAAACCAGAGGATCGATTCTTTGGAAATTCGTCGGGGAGCACGATTTCCGGGGAGCCTTTCGAGTTTCTTCGCGAGCGCTTCGGTTTCGGGTTCGTTCGAAGACTGCGGCTCACTTTTCCGCCGATTTCACCGGAGCAATGCATTTCCTCGCAGCTAGGTTTCTCCAAGATAATCGCTCGTGGTAATTCTCGCAGAAGTTCTCCTTGACTCGACGGCGATAGTCTCCCTTCGCTTTCCGTGGCTCGGAAAAAATCTTAGTAGAAGTTCATCCTAAATCGCTTCTAACATTGGAGAACATTTACGGAGCGAAAATTGATCCTTCGGTATGCTAAAGGACCATGAACTGTGACTGTTATTAAAAACTGTCTCTGCATCGTTTGCAAGAAATTCGAGAAAAGTAGAAATTTCTCTACTTCTTTAATTACTTCAAAAAGTTGAGAAAATGTTCGCTTCCAAATTGTATCTACCCATTTTCACCATTAAAATCTGCAGTAGCAAGAGGGTTTAATGCTAAGGACACAAAATTTTGCTCCGAGTTAGGCCTGGTTTCATCACCAGAGCTCAGCAGTGTCCCATAGGGCAATGTCTGCCCAATTCTATAGAAGATCCTTATTTGCTGCAGGTCTGAAGGCCTTCAAGATCCTGCCGATCGAGCCGCTGGCAGTGGAGAGCGTGAAAATCGGCGAGTCTCAGGGCTCAGTGGCTCTAAGACAGGAATACAGGAACATCAAGCTGCACGGGCTCACCAAGGGACTCGTGGTGAAGAATTACCAGTGAGTATGTTAGAGGAAAAGTCGATTTGTCTCCGTCCGTGAATATTTTTCATCGAGGCAAGCCGAACCGCATGATTTGAGTTACTACTTATTAAGACCCGTTCTCTGTTTGCCACCTTGTACGTTGGTCTAGCAATTAATGGACCATAATATAATGGCGGGAAATCTGATGGACAAGTGTAAATATGGAACTGAGAGAACGGCCGAGCCTCGTTTGAGTAATCGTTTATGTTTCACATTTACATTTGCCTTTACAAATGAAGCACGGGATGCGCTCTCGGATACGTTGTCGCCGGTAATTTATCGGGCGTGCGCAACCAGTGTCATTCGCATAAATTATTCGGCCAGTGAGTCAGACGAGCGTGCAACAGGCGTCATGAAAAACTGATAAAAAATACGAACGCTGAAAAGCACGTGTGCATTGCTATGTGAAAATGTTTTTCCTCTCTTTTTCAGCATCGACTGGGATAAATGCCTGCTGACGTCGGAATCGTATAATCCTCAGGTGGACTTTGTCGCCGATTACAAAATCGACGGAAAAATTTTGTTGTTGCCGGTCAAGGGATCAGGAAAATCGAACATCACCATGTGTAAATATCCGTTCGTTTCTCTGTTAATAATGTTTACAACGATTAGCACTTTGTTCTCGTTCAGCGTTTCCTAGAAGATGCAGAATGATACGACAGTAATTAGGCGACCATTAAAGAGACATAAATTAGAATACAGTTTTCCTTCGGATTGTTGTTGACCGAGCCTCTGGACTCAGTCGTTCTTAAAAGAACAATTACAATTGCAATTAAATAACGATTACGAAGCGACGAAATTAGGATACGTGTTTTCTTTGGTCTGTTGTTAATTTCGCTGGGACGTTTTTAGACGATCTGAAGACGCAGAATGACATTTATTGCGAGAAGTACGAGAAGAACGGAGTGCCGTACCTCAGGATAACGAAGTACGACGCTAAATTCAATCCCGGTCGAGTATCGATACGATTCGAGAATCTTTTCAACGGTGATACTATTCTAGGTATGTAACAACTTCCGCATAATTGCCCCAATTAAATGGAAAATTGACTCCAGTCGCGACTTTATGTAACCAAAATTACTGTAAAAAATTGGTCAACTTTATTTAAGCATTCTCATCAACTACTTATAAGCTTATTAATCTTCTTCATAGTCGCTGGAAGCGATTCCACCTCGCATTAAAATCATGCACGATGCATAACTAATAATCATCTTATTAGCCACAATCTGATATCTTGTAACGTACCTAAACAGCATCTTTTACTTTTTCCTGCAACCAGGTAATGTCTGCAATCACATATTAATTATGATGGATTTTTAATCAGCATTTCGTTTGTCCTGCAATTTTGAAGGAGATGGCGCCATCCGTGGCGGAATGCTCAAGTTACTCGCCAAGCAGTACCAATTTCCAAATGCTAGATTGAGAAAGAGCACGACGTTAGGATTTTTTTTTATTATATCGGCAGAGAGAAAATTTTTTTTATTTATTACGCATTAGGCCAGAACAGGCGGAGAGAAAATGAGAGTGCTCACGCTCGGGGTTTTAGTGTCCACACTTTTCTTGCATCATCTTTTCAGCTTGGAACAGAACCTGCATCACCTTTTTAGCCTTGAACAGAACCTACATCAACTTTTTAGCCTGGACCAGAACCTGCATCATCTTTTTAGCCTGTATTAGAACCTGCATCATCTTTTAGGATGGATCAGAGCCTACATAGAAGAGCCTCTTTTAACATAGAAGTAGCATCCACTATGGCATTATTTGGAATCCGCTGCTAATGATGCAGGTTCTGGTCCAGGCTAAATAGATGATGCAGGTTCTCGTCCAGGCTAAAAATTAAACTAGGGGAAAGTATTATACCTAGGACTCTAAAATCCTGGGCGTGAATACTCTTATTTCCTTTCTGTCTTTGTATCACAGCTTTCCGCACAATTATTCAAAGATTATCCTATATCGTCCATCTAGTCAGTGATACTAATTGGTCAATAGTTTCATCGTGTTGCCACCGATGGCGCCACATACAACTTCTTCACGTAGTTACGTTCTTGTCCACTTGTGCCATCTACTGTTTAGAAATTGGTACTAAGTGGCTGATAGCTTCAGGGTTCAGCCACGGATGGCGGCGCTGGTATTAAAAACTTGTTTCATTAATGAGCAAAAAAATAAATTCTAATGAAAATAATTTTGCGTCAGTGGGAAATGATTTGGAGTGGGAATTTGTCTAAATATAGTTCCTTCTGCACTGTATATTGGTCGACAATTTTGTACGCTTTGCATATAACGTTTTCTCGTTTCTTTGCAGGCGAACAAATGAACCGTTTCATCAACGAGAACTCCGATTTGCTGTTCAAAGAGCTCCAGCCGCCCTACGAGGAGACGTTCGGCATCGTTTTCGCGAAAGTGGCCAACGACTTTTTCAGTCGCGTTCCGTTCGAGAAGATTTTCCCGCCGACGTCAAACGCTTCGCCAGTTTCACCCTGATAGAACACTGTCCCCGATGAGAAAATGCGAACAACCGTTTTCTACATGCCAAAAAATTGTACATACATACGTATCCGCATAACTGTCGCGCGAAAAGCCAAACGAGGTACACTGCTTTGCACTGTTCTGTAATTTAATGTACACGATTCTTCGCTATACACGCTCTACCTTAACACGAGACTCTTCGATCTATCTGTAAAAATTGAGTGAAAATACAAATACGTTTACACGAATCGATCATAGGACAATGCCAGTCGATTCTCCAAACTCCGAGCGATCACAATAGACACGACAATGGAAACTCGGTAAATCGAGTTGACGCGATGCCTGCGAGCTTCCGATCTCGAGGTTGCCTGAATCTGGAGCAACTGGGGCGTCAACTAGACCAACGAAGAAGCAAGTCACACCATAGGCTCAAAGTTTCAAGTGCCAAGAATCGCTGGCAGGCATAGTTAATCGGGTCCTAGCCCCCGGTGCTCCGAGACTTTGCTCCCGGAGGGAGTTTAATTAGAAAACGGCCCCGCGAAGCTTCTTACACCTTCCGCGGGGTGTGCCGTAATTTCTCGAGGAGATCCAATCGGATCACGCCGGTTCCAACGACCCCAAAATTAAGGATTCAATTTATACTCGAAACTCCGACCCGCTTTCTGTTTCAGCGAAGCGGTAACGGCACGCCGAGCTCGGGGAAGATTGTTTTCGGGATGACCAACGAGGTATCCAGCAGTTTTCATTTTCCCTCGATGAGGATTTATGACGAGCCCTCTGCTGGGGCGTATTCTATCCGCTGGCAACCACCCGCCGCGCGTTTCATGCCTAAAAACGCGACGCCGCGACCCGACCGGGGAGACGAAAAAGCGGTCGCAAGCCGAAAAAAGCCAGGCGCAGGGAAACGGATAGGCTCGTTAGCGATTCGGCATCCGAATTGCTCAATTTGCAGCAGCCAGCCTGGACCTACATTGCTTTTTGTCAGCCCGTAACAGTTTAACAAGGTGACGTACGCGAAACGTATCTCTTCATCGCCCGCCTCAAACGGTCATCTCCAAATTTTTGTTCTCCTCCTGCTAACCCGACTTACTCCACTGAAATTGTTACTATAATGTTTATATCTCCGACCCAATGCGGTTTAAATAGCTCTTGGGAGTGGACTTCCTTTCCCGCAAACTGCTATTGCGTGCCACCGAGACACCGTGACCGATGACAAGATCCATGATCAATAGCTGAAAAACGGCACAATTTCGAGTTCACAGACATGTCTAGATATGCGAATTCCAGATTGTCCTGCGTGTCGTTTCGTTTCCAAGGAGCCGGGGCGCTTCTCACGGTAAACGGTACAAGTTCGCGTTCCCCGACGCGCACGAATACAAGATTGATGACATAATCGGCGAAGCGAGTCTCCATCGGTGTCGCACCCCGAGGATCTCGAGTAAAACGGCGATTCGTATGCGCGATCACGTCGCCTCGACGACGACGTTTTGTCCGGCGCGGCGTGTACAAGCGTCGCGTCCCCTTGCCACGGCCCACCTGCCCCGTGGATCGGACACTGGCGAAATTTCGCGGGCGAAGGCTGTCCGCGTACTTTCTCACCTTTTTGTCGCAATCCACGTGCTCCGTTCCCCGGGCCGATCCGCATCAAAATCGAAACCGCGTGCCTTTCTCCCGGACCAGCTCGCCGCCGCCTGCGAAGCCACTTAGGCGACTAAACAGGTGTTAAACGGGATACTTTGCACCCATGCGGAATTCAACATCGATCTTGGGGGACGGTTCGGCTTCGCATCTCTCAGAACATTCGCAGCGTTATCAACGGTGGTAATTGACTAGGGATTGTCAATTATCTCCGACCTAAGTGTCAGTCGCAATTTGGCTCCTCTATCGACTGTACCGCACGTTTCGAACGCGTTCGAGCCGTGTTTCCTGGTTCCCGCGAGCCGGGAGCGTTCCGAAGGCAGTTAGAGACCTAAGCGATCGCAGGGAACGATCCATTTCTCCCGACTTCCGTCAGCGAACCGTTGTCCCGGGTCGCCAGACAATCCGGGAACGCGCGTGCGAGTCTATCTCCGAGGCTTGCGCACGCACGCGTCCCGCGAGTTGTCGCTTTCTAGCAAGCGTCTAACTCGCAGGAGAGACGGCCTTGCGAAAGGCAAATCTGCTCTCGGCCGAGCACGCGGACAACCGGATACGGGGGCCCGTGGACAGCCTTCCCGCGACGACGTCCATGTCGGAAAACACCTGCGTTCCGACCGCGACGCGATGGGCACAATCCGAGCACACGGGATACGATCCTTTACTTCGGCGACCTTCCGCGAACCGTTGCGAAACCCCCAACTGTAAAGACGCATGGGGTACGTCCGACAGTTTATCACCTCCCCCACGAAGTTGGTACATACACGTATTGTCAGAGAGATGGGGACATTCGTTACTCTCCGCGGCTTGGTGGGGATCTATGATGCAACAGCTCGGGCAAAACGGTCAAACGGATTTCAGTGGGATAGGTCTTTTTTCTTCTCTCTTAGCCCACTACCTCCTCCTTCTGTGTTTCCTAATACCTATTTCCTATTATTAACACTCTGACTGCCGAGTTACAACCCCTAAAAATCCCACAAGACCGAAATGATTTAGTAAAATTGAAACTGAGAACAAATTGGCCACAGCGATGCTGCCTTTCATTTCTCTGCGTGTTACACACCCCAACAAAGCGTAGTTTACTCAAACACTGGATGGCAAAAATTAGTTTATAAGTCTGTTGAAAAGGGACACAATTTAGTCAGAGCTCATCATCTCGACGCGGTAGGTGGGAGTAACAAGGTTCAATGGGCCTGGAGTTTAGAGCTCGTTGGGGCAGGTCAAGATAGAGACAATGACGTGCCTGTGTTCTGACCGAGAGGTCCCAGGCTCAATTTGGATCGGTCGGTCGATCGGAAAGCGTTGCTTCCTAGTTCCCGGAAGGTGCACCGGCGCGTTTCGAATCAGGAAGCAGATAACTCAGATCGCCGTCGTCGGTCGGCCCAGAATTCGCGCGGAGAATAGAGGAGAACCTTCTCCGGCAACTTCCGTCCCCAGGGGCGATTTTCATCGATTTCTTCTGTCGAGCTTTCTTCTGTCCCGGGTCGAGCGCTCGGTTTCATAATCGATCGAGCTCCTCGGGATCGGCGGCGTAGCGGGTTCGAGGGACGGCACGATGTGTCTATAAACTATGTTAAACGTTGTAAGCTTGGCAAGGGAACCGCTCTCACTTTTTCCCGGGCGGCCCGGTCTGCTCGGTGATCGGCCTCTATTTATCCGTCGTTGGTCCGCGTGCGGCGGCCTCCTCTCGTCGGAGAACACGGCGAAGGAAGCGAGCGCCGGAGAACGAAGCAGGAGGCAGGAGCCTAGGCGTGAGTCATCGTGAGACAAGATCTCGGGTAAGGAGGCGGCCTTGATGCCGCGAAACTGTTCGTAATATCGGCAAGGGTCCATGGATCGCCCGTTTCGATCGTTGTCATGCCGCCCCGACTATCTCTCTCTCTCTCCCTTTCTCTCGCTCTTTCTCTGGAGTCTTCGGAGTCATTCGATCTTCGATCGTCGACTGGACACTCGACAGTCATCCTGACCAGCTCATTAGCCCAATAGCTTTTGTTATCAACAAAATAGTGGCACGTAGAACTCTATACCGATCTGCAGGGATCTACTGCTGTCTTTCGAATGGTGTGGGATCATTGTAACGACTAGTTTGACTTATCCAAGCTTAATGTTTTTACCCTTAACACTAGAACTACCGAGCCCTAAACGTGACTTAGACTTAGAGTCTAAGTCATAGAGTGTAAGTCACTTAGAGTCCTCAGAGCGCAAACTGTGCTCTAGTAAATTCCACTAGTAGACTCCTCCGATGTTACCTGTGCATAGCCTGTTGATGATTTAGACCCGTCAATATTCCTTCACAGCTATCTTCAGTCCTAGCAATTCTGGATAAAAGTGTAATGTCCTTAACACTAGACTGCCGAGCTTTAAACGGCACTGGTGTATATTCCTTTATAATAATAACAGGATTGAACGTACACTGATTTCTCTATATATGTCGCCAAGGTCTGGTTGATAAACATCGCGGAATTATCCCCACTACCGCGGGGTATACCCCACGAGGAGCCACGAAGCTCGACAGGCCTCGGACGCCGAGGAATGTAAACCTAACACTCCCGTGTTATTGACATATATCGAGAATTCACTATATTTAGATTCCCTATGACTTTTGTAGTAACATGTATTTGAATGGAGAAGTATACCAACATATTTGGGGAACTCTTAAGTAATCAATTATTTTGAAATCTGAAACAAACTTTGTAGTAAATTCAGGTTTTTATTTCTTAATTTATTATACAGGGTAGTTGGTAACTGGTGGTACAAGCGGAAAGGAAAAAAAGAAGTCGAAAATATACAGTAAAAATTTTTCGTTTGAGGCTTTGTTTTCGAAAAAATCGACTTTGAATTTTCTCAAAGTACGCGTGCACTTGATCACGTCTCGTTATAACGGATCTCACTGTAGATCGTTGTCTCGATGACGTTATGTTGATAAACACTTCCAATGTGACCGAAGTGTTTTCCTACCTAATAAACTTTATGATTACTTATTACATATTATTTCATTACGTATTCCTAATTTTCCGTTACGGCAAAAACAAACTTAAACTGCGATAATATCCATCGATAATATCCATTTTATTACAGGGTTGTAAACAAGATTATATTTTTTAGAATATTTAGAACACAGGATGATTTACTGAAAACTGTAGAATACGTGTTTCCTCTTCAACGATCGGTGGAGAACTGAAGGCAAAACAAATTCTTTGCAAATAATTAATTACTTACGGGTACCACTAATATTTCGGAATTGTATGTGAATGAGCGCTAGCTCAAACTCATCCCCGGGGGCCGAGAAGAGCATCGTGTTCCCGGCGAGCGAGCTTGTCGGTTGAAAGCACTCGCGGAAGCCGCGGAACGGATCAGCGGGAAGACGCTCATTACCGCGAGCATGGTACACGTTTCTCTGGTATCCTTTACAAGCGGCAAAAACCGTGCGCATATCCCAGAGCATAGGGAAGACAAGCGGTGTGTCGCGTTCGAATCAAGAGATCATTTGAAGCCACGCGCGGCCGCGCAAAAAACTTCGGATCCCCGGGATCGCCATTCATCCCTCGCGTCTCGGTATCGGGGAACGATCTGCCGGGGAAATCGCGGCGGAGGGTCTTCTCCGCGGCTTCGGTTTTTCCGGTGCGGCTAACGATGGCGATCGTGCCCTACCCCCCCCCCTTCCAGGTGAATAGCGGACGAAGGGGAACCACGGGGGGAAACAGTCACCGAGCAGTTGGCGTTTCTTGCGATATCGGTGCCCTTCAATTACCCCCCGGGTGTATTTTAAGAGAGACCGCGCCGAGGAGCCGCGCGTCTCTCCCCCTTTTTCCCGGACCGTGACTTTTCGCATTCCGCTCCGGATTAATGGATACACGAGGCTAAGGAGGCGAAGGTAGCTCCGAGAGAAAGAGATAGAGAGAGAGAGAAAGAGATAGAGAGAGAGAGAGAGAGAGAGAGAGAGAAGATGGGAAGAGAGCTCGGGCACAGCCTCGTCCCGTTAAATCGAAATAAAAGGAGCAACGGCTCTGGGACCGGGGGAGAAAAAGAAACAGAGGGACAAGCAGTCGCCGGGGCGGAGGGGTGGGTGGGTGGTAGAAAGAGAGAAACGTTCGTCAGGACGGAGGAGCGATAATTGGCACTCGCTTTAAAACCCCCTGCCCCGCTCGGCTCCTGTCTCTGTCCATGTTCCGGGCCGAGTCGAGTGCCATTATAACCGCGACCCCTGGCGCATCGCGACAAATGAGGCGAGACGCCGCGCCATGCGGTTTGGCGGCGGGATAACCTAGTGATTTCCACTCACTTTTTCGAGATTATTTTTAAATCGTCGCCGTTCGGGCTAAGTCCACGATGAGAGCTTGAAATAAGGCAAGCACCGTCTCGGAGATCGCGTGCGTTCCTCTCCCGGTTACTCCGGAGCGTTTTAATGAAGGCTCCTTACCGCCATCTTGGTTCTATAGAACGTTTACAGCCGAGGTTCATTCTTACGCTGCCATTTAGTAATTGCCAATTAGGACGAAGCAGCTATCCTTAGAAAAGAACGGAATTCGCTATGCTTGGAGATCAAAAAATTCAAAATTGACCTACCAAGTACTGGAAATACTGTTGAAGCAATTTGTAGGGGAGATTCCGCCATTTTTCTTCTATGCTCCTCTCCGAACTGGATTTTATCCTATTGTTTGTATACTTAGAAATTGGCAGTTGGAACGGAGCAATCATGAGATCTTCCTGCTTTCTAAACAACTGGGGATCGATCTCCCTTGATTCTTGAATAAATGAGAACAGCGACCGCCATCTTGATTCTCCCCAGCAGCGACTAAAATATTTCCAGTGTGCGGCGGCCTGACTAATCGATGCCCATCCCAGGGATCTCCGGTGCCTCGTTGTCTTCAACATGGATCACCATGGATCCCCAGCGACGATTTTGCAGATCCATTCGAGCTTGTCGCTTTGAAATTAGCGCGACACGCCGCCGGCCGTCGCCTAATACGGCCGAGGCAATGAAAAAAAGCCGGGATCGATATAAATAGTGTAACTAGAAGATCTGTGGGTGCGAACACCCAACAAAGTGGCAGCCACCGAGGCGGCAGTGGACAGTGCTCGAGACACCTATGTAAGGACAACCCAGCCGTGATCACCTAACGATCCGGACCGGACTGGTTCACCATTACAGCGTCGTTGCGTCGCGGAATAAAGAAATCTCTCATCGAATTGCATGAGCCGACTTGATCGGACAGCAATCTTCCCCCCCCCCCCGTCGACGACTGCTGTCCAGATAACGAGAAACAGGAGCGATAATGAGTAATTTGTTTTCCCCGGCGTCCTCTCGTCGTCGTTCAATATTAACGCCGACGATCGCGTTTCCTACCTTGTTGACCTTTACCCGCGTCTACGGTGCCCTTCCAGCGACCTTCGATCCAAGGAAACAACTCTATTCGACGCCGATGGGCGTGATCGTTTTTGTGACTCACCGATCGCATATTTTCACTGAACATCGTGTAAACACGTCGTTGAACTGTTTTTACAATTTTACTAACGCGTTAATCGATTAAGATATTCTCGTCGATACAATGACAAGCAGTTGATAAATTCATTGCTGCACCCAACTTTGTCATTTTGTTTAGCCTACTTCGTTGCGAGGCGAGAAGAATTTCTCGCCGACTCTTGTTTACCGGTATGACAGCTCAGTTAGCCAGGGTCGACGCCGTTGGAGTGCCGAGGGTTAGAGGTGACTAATGTTGTTGTTGCTGCTGCTGCGCGAGACTGTTTGTAGTAGGCATAGCGATGCTAGCGTAAACAGTCGGTTACGAGTCATCGAAGCCGTCCTTCGCGCGGCGGCGCTGGCCGCGTGACTAATTTTAAGAATCGCTCGCGATTCTTTCGACCTGGCTGGAGGACACGGTGAACCCGGTTTCGGTCCTCGGGAGGGGACTGGAGAGGGTCCTTAGGACTCCCCTAGATGGCAGGATTTTTTTTTCTGCGGGATCAGCTCCGGAGGCCGAGAACGGATCACCTGGCAAGGATACGCTTCCTATTAGCGCCACCGTGGCCAGCCCGTATATGGCTTAAGGCGTATTCTCGCGGGTCAACCGGTCGCAACGAGCCTCGTTCGCCGCTTGTTTGCTCGTTGCCGGCGCTCCGCGGACATTCAAGGTCACTTCCGAAATATCCGGAGAGCTCGCAACACTTGCGAAACGAACGAGACGCCGCGCCGATCGTTTCGCAGCCGACCACGCCAGTTCCTCTTGCTGCCCCCTCAAACGCCAGCCAGGTTGAACTACATAAACTCCGACGCGCGTTGCGATTAGTCACTAAGGGTCAAACCAACCCTTAGCCTCTCCCAGTTCCTTCCACGTTATTCAGACAATTTTCCCCACGCGTCATCCATTCTCTCCTTCGCGTCCGAAATTTTCTCGGTACAAAGGAGGAGGAGATTTTAATAAAAATTGCTGTGTCATTATTAAAAATATTTATTACATTATTGAATTTGTTTGTATTTAATAAATTACTAAACATTGTATTATTGTACGTGTAAATTGTGCCACTTTTGTATCTATAACATGACAAAAAATATATAGATGGGAAATATTCCAGGTCGGAAGAAATGCTTCGTTTTGGATTTAAAATAGCTTCGAGTGCAACGAGTTAGTTTGCCTTCTGTTCCCTACAATTGACCTGGAAACAGCCCATTTTGCGTAAAAATCCTACATGTAACCGAAAATTTTGAGGCTTCTATTCGCAATTTCTTTTCTCTATTCAGTTAAACCCATTTCTAGTATCTTGGTCTAGTAGACTATCATTTCTGGACAATCTTGTAAAACCAGCAGTCGAATAAGTTCCCCCGAGATTGTCTTGTAAACTCGTTGCACTCGATTCAGTAACCCAGAGTCTAACAATACCCTCGGAGCTATCGATTCCGACTGGTATTCTTGCCCGCGTCTGCATTGTACAGCTAGCTGGATCGCCGTTCTTCATCGAATTTCCTCGGCTCGTTCTTCGATTCAATGCTCCCCTGAACTGGGTCCATTTTTACCAGAAGAAACGCCTCGGCCAGATACGATATTCTGGTACTCGTTTTCTGCGTAGACGCAACACGCCGAGCAAAATTTTGCGACCTAACCGAGGGGAGCCAACGGGAACTCGAGGGGGTCCGCAGGGTGGTGGACGCTCGTGGCAAACGGCCTGCGACGTGGAAAAACTTGTTTGCAAACAGGATCACACGGTCTGTTGGCCGGCGACCATTGACGTTTTTACTTTGTCGTTGATTTGTTGCCAGCGCGGCACGGCGCGGCGACAAGTGGAGACCCGGACCGGTCCCTGTAGCCTCGTGACACCTGGACCACGGTTAAAAGAAGATATTAAATCGGGAGTATGTTAATTAGGCCGACTCCGGTACCTGTGCACCGTCGTCTACGTCGTTTCTCCGTCGTGGTCGTCGTCTTCGTCGTTTCTTTCTTTTCGATCGGGTTCCCTCGTGCGGCGACTTCATTGCTTTACAGGGGTTCGCGGGAAACGTGGGAAACGATACACTCCCGATTAACACGCCGGGTAATTCAACGAGCACAGACCGGGGGCTGAAAAAAGTTGCACGTTGTTCGACAAGTCGCTAGAAATTATTATTACGCCGTTGCTGCGACGTTTACCGGTGGTAGATTGTAAAACCGCTACCGCTGCCGGGTGTGCATAGATTTTCATTGAACGACCACGCAAGGTGGCACGGAGAGCCTTCTTCGACTTGTCGTCCAACGAGTCGGTTAGAATTATTGCTATGTTTTCATCGCGTGCCCATCCGTTGTACCGGTTAGCATTCCCGGCTACGTGTGCGTGAACATTAATTAAATAGTTTCAAAGGGCCTTGTTGCGCTTGGTATAGTTTATTCGATTATTCTCTTTTTTGCGAGCACCTACTGTATCTCCAAGACGTGGTTAGTTAATTTTCTTGCGGCTCAGAGAATCGATTCACGGAGCACTTCATGCGTTTCTGAGACATACGAGTGCGTTAAGCGAAGCAACAACGTGGACGGCTGGAATAGGGTGGTCAAAATGGCGGCGAGGATGTCGAGTAGACACCTCGGACATTCAACCGAGTTGTACGAATATACACGTTTCAATATCTCTCAGTTTTCAACGGTAATGGGATCGGGAGAATTGAACGTTTCGCGTTGTACGCGTAATACAATTTTTATGTGATTACTGGGACACCGATAAGATCAAAGGAGGATGGCGGTAGACTGGCAAACAACTCGATCAATTGGCGCTCAATATTTCAAAGAGCCAACACTCCGTAGATTCGCGATAAGCTAGAGTGAACGTACAAGTGAACGTGCTCGACCTGCTCCATCAGAGTTTATTTTTTACTTCTTTTTGCCGTAAAAAGCTTCGCTAAAAGTTTACCATTTTTGTTCTAGACAAGTAATTGACCTTTGCAGAAACTGGGCAAGTTCATTTTTCAGTGAAACTAATACTTTGCTGATTGAAATAGCAAAAACAATTTTCCGAAATCTAGACTTACCCAATTTTTACATAAAGCCGTGTTACCGAGAACTTTCCGAACAGTTGAAGAAGATTTCCATCGATAGCATACAATTTTCTTTCGAATAGGTATGTTTAACGCCCTGCCCTATAAGCTCCTCCACAGCTAGGATGCTCAGATGTCGACAGCGGTAGAACATGTAAAATTAATAAAACACACATAACTGTACTTAGATATTTATTAGAATTAAATCCATATACGACAGTAATAGAAAAAAAAAATAACAGGAAGCGATATATATGTGCTCAATCGAGTACAATGAGCTTACGAATGGTATTGGATGAAACAGTCTCTTTCAGTACACAATGTAATCTTACACAAAATGCATGCCCATCTCACCCTCATGACTATCGTTTTTACCCTGTACTGAACGGATATCGACAGAGCGTGCAGGGACTCGCAGTATACCGGACTGCAGAATCAAAATATGTGCGAATATCTCATTTATGGCAGGTAAAAAAGAGATAACCATTAGTAATACAGCTTTCTACATGTTTAGCGAGTACTTATAAACGATGGACAGCACATCTAGTCAATCTTAGATGGCGCTACAAGCAAACAAATATAATCTTGTTATCCTGTGTTGGGATATGGGGTTTATTATGATAAACACACAGTTGATTTTAATAAGAAAACTAATTTATTCAACAAAATTTGTGCAACAAAAACCGTTGCTTAGGTTTGAAACCAGAAACGAAAGAAAAGGCCTGGTCCCGAAATGTGTTCATGACACCCCCTCCGACCCTTAAGAGTCGGGGTACTGCCAGAGACCCATTGCTAAGAATAATAATCAGGCTCCGCGTTCCTGGCACTCTAAAGTGTTTCTCAACACGGAGATTATATTTGCTTATATATATAATTAGATATGAAAAATCCAACATCCTGTACCCAAGCGAGTGCAATGGGCGCTAACGGGTTAAGTATCTCCGATGGTTGAGGAATGCCGGGGTTTAGGGGATAGAGACGTTTCTGTTGCAAAACGATTGAGCAGGATCCCCATCGGACGAGGTCATATAGTTTCCCGTAGGGGCACGGGACGGTCCGAGATCGTCCCTAGCACCGCGGAGATGAACGTAAGATAGGATCCCGGATGACGAGACGTCGCCTTGCCGGTATTCTATAGGCCCGGCCGTTCCGGGTTGAAAATAATCGAGCACGGTCGCACGAACTTTCGACCTGCGGCGTATGCAATGCGGCGTGCCAAAAGGAGAACGACGAAAAGGAGTGCAAAGTGCGACTTCGCATACCCTCGGCCGGTGCGCAGCGTGCCGGAAGTGCATCGAGAGAGTTCTTTCGCTCCGCCACGCAAATGTCGGCGGGGCCGCTGCACCGCTGCTGCACCGCTGCTGCACCGACGCGATGAAAGCGGCTTCGATTTGCCGGTCGAACGAATCGATTATCAGACGGGGCCAGAATGTCATCGTGCACGTAATGTCCACGGTCGATGGTCTCTCTGCACGGGATCGAAAAATCCAACGAAATATCATTCCGGGCTTCCTCTTGGATAACGACCCCCATCGATTCCATTCGACGCTCGATAATATTTAAAGACGCTCCGACACGTCTTCCTGTATCCTTTCGCTGGTCGAAAGTACGCAAACTGTACGTCACGGAACCGCAGAATCGAACCGCGTCTGTATTTGCTACGTCAACGTTACTCGTAATCTTACAGAGGTGGTAACGAAGTTCCTTACTTCGTTCAGTTTCAATTGAATTTAGTCGCAATCCAATTTACATTCCCGATACCATCTCGCGAGCAATGCGGGGTAACACATCGTAATCTAGATTTTCTTTTCGTATATACATTTTCAACGTTACAGCAGATGTCATACGAGTTATGTAATATATTGTTTATGTGAAGGAGTATTATTGTAATTCGCGCCTTCTATATATTCGGCAGTCATCTGACGTGAGCTCTAGATTGCAGGGGGTCTAGATGCGTGCGCTAAAACAATTGACAACTCCATGTCATGGCGATTTGTAATGCGGAACGTGCGGAGCACGTGTTTCTGTAATCTAATTTAATCGTTACTAGAATTGATGCACACGTTAAAATATATATCCACGCATCAACAGTTTACACGCTTGCCAAGAATAATTACCTAAAACATAAATCCGATTGAAAATGGCGTGTTTTGGGTCCCAGACGGACGCCACGCGTTTTCGGGTGAACGAGGCTCGAGTCCCTAGTCGTTTTCCAAATGAGAAGAAAAAAAAGGCACGGCTGACCCTCGCGGGAACTAATTCTAGGCGAGATTACGGCGTCAGGTGAGCCATCTCGCGATCGGGAGGCTTAATACGGCGCGACACGAGGCCTGCGTCCCGAAATGGCGAACCCAAGGTTCCTCACTTCCGCGTGTCCCTTCCTTCTTTCTTCTTCCTCTGATTTTTTTCCCCCGTTCCTCCGCTCTCTCGATATCGTCTCCTCTCAGCGTGTGGTTCTCGCGTTCTCGCACCCGTCATCGCGCGCGCGAAGCCGTCTCGCATGAGAGACACAGCCGGGACCTTCGACTGCCATATACGAGCTTACCGGCGCCAACACGACCAACACACACCTTCGAGCGCACCCGTGTCATCGTTGCGCCGCGCCGCGATCTGCGATTCAAGCTGGATTTAAATCGATCGACGACGCCTCGCGGTCCCGCCAAACATTCCTCAGCCTCAAATCGCTCGTACCGGCGACGAAAAACGAGACTGCCGTGACGTAACGGTTTTCTTTGTCGCAAACGTACTTAATCCGTTGCGCTACGATTTATTTTCACAGTTGCAGTAATTAGTGATCAGAGGACGTACGCCTATATGTCCTCTAATGGTACGACGACTTTCTTTTACTCGTTGAAGGAAGAAAGAGGCCACAAGGGGCGATTAAAGGATGAGATGTATTGCTCCGGTGTGAGCAAAGCTTAACAACGATCCAGCACGGCATCATCCCACCGCGAAGATCGTCGATCTGACTCCGAGCGGTCTCTAAAAATTGATTTCCAAAGCACGTCCGCTCCGTATCGTGTTTGTTAATTAACCGTCGCCGATACCGGCCGATTAGTTAGCATGCTCTCGATCGCGGCTGCCGTGCTACGCGTTGATTGACGTCGATGATGTATGCGGTGGCGAGTGACGCGCTGCTCCCCGATCCCTGCGCGTCCCGGCAGATATTTATTCCGTCGATAGGCGCTCGATAATAAATGCGATCGAGGAGCGAGCCGCGCGGAGGTGGTGTTTCCGCTCCGAAGACCGCTTCTCCGCGCACGCAAACGCAAATCCGTCGTCGCGTCGCGTGCAACCAGTCTCGCCCCGGACAAATGACTCAGCCGCGCTCGCTCGCTCGCTGAAGCGAGGCTACGCTCTCGCCAGTAGCCAACTGGCAGGAACCGTTCGCTCGCCGGACTAATTGCTCCGACCTGTCTGAAATCCTGATGGAAGATACACGAATCTAGACCTATCCTTAGCAACGCGCGATCGCTCCACGCGATTCTGACGTGACAGCTGCGAGCTGTCTCGTTCCCACGGCAACCTGGCCCGTTAAATTTGACGCAGATGAGGCATTCCTCCTCTCATCCGCTTCGGGATCCTCTACAGAACCTACGAGATTCGCGTTGCAAATTTTTTCATCCTCCGGACACAAGAAATCAAGAAGTGAACTCGATCACTGAGTTAGGTTAATTTCAACATGAATAGTCACAGATTACTACTTTGTGCGACTTTCGATGCTGTTTAGACCCCTAGATCCTAGCTTCAGGGCCAGCTGGAACCTTTTAAATCAACTAGAGCCTTAAATCTGCCGAATCCTAACTCAACTAGGACCTTCTGAATCAACTACAACCTTTCAAATCAAGAAGGCCTTCTAGATCCTGAATCGAATATCTTCGACCCATTTGGGAGCTAGAATTTAATTTTTACAGGTCTCGTATGCTTAAGTTTAATCCTTTGAACATGGTTGATCACGATGGGACAAGGAACAAAGCTTTCTGCCGTGCTCCACCAGGTTTAAGCGTTATTGGGACCTCAGGATCTTGGTTCGAAATCCACCGAGGAGCTAAATTTCCCGGGTTGTTTGACGAACTCGGACACGACCAAGCCGGCTCAGATATTCATCACAGCCGAGTTTCGCTGCCATTTACGTTCTCCTTAATCCTCGGCGGCCAGTGTTCCGGGTCAGCGATAAAAACCGTGAGAGATCAATCGGAATCAGCTTCCTACGATCGCCGGGGAACCTGTTATTAGCGCATAAAACTGGGTGGCTGTCTCTGGACAGGGCATGGGCACTTGGCTCGGTGGCATATCCGGTCCCGAGTTGTAACTGGATTACGATACACTTAGGCACCACCGGTGATCGTTTGCCTAAAAATTCGAAATCCTTTGAGGCCGCGTGGGCGGTTTCCACGGGCTTTCCGCCGCGCGCCATTGTTCCGTCCGTCAATTCTAATTGCGCGAGCGACGCCAACTCATTGAAAATAGTCATTGAAAATATGGTTCGCAGCCTCCGCCGACGGTTTATCAATCATTCCCAGGCACCTGGCGAGGAAATCGCGTTCCCCCGGACGGATTTCGCTCGCGGGACGATCCGCCGCGCAGCGAGCGCTCGCCTCGCGGTGCCTCGTCGGGATTACCTAGTAACTTATCCGCCACGGTAGTCACGAGTCATTCAGTCCTACGTGGCCGGACTTTACGCCGACAACCGGGGACCCTGGGAGCACTCAATCCGAAGAGTTTATGGAATCCGGGGATCCACGGGCGTTCTCGACTTTACACTCCCTCTTCGCGGGCGTCGAGACGCTGATCGAATCAGAAACAGACTCCGAGAGGAATTCCTGAACCGACGTAGTAGCACTGTTACTGGAAAAAATCGCTGAGCTGCCCGAACATCATATCCTTCAAAAATCCCATAAAATCAAAGTATTGAAGGGACCCATAGGTAATCAATTATTTTGAAATCTAAAACAAACTTTGTCGAAAATTCAAGTTCTTATTTCTTGATATATTATATAATCTCCATCATTATCAAGGACAGTTTGCCATCCTTCTGCAAAATTTCAATCTCCCTTTTGTAAAAATCCAGGGTTCGTGAAGCAAAATATGACCCAAGGTGCCTTCTTGCATCTTCTACAGGAGTGAATGTTTTATTTCTTAAATAATGTTCCAGAGATGGGACCGGTCCCCATCGAGCCGGGCTCAACGGAGTTACTACAAGCTTGGTGCAATTGTTC